>CM030044.1:5911776-6244276 GCA_017639485.1 Pluvialis apricaria | reverse complement strand
GCTGCTCCAGACACCCCACTCTGTGAATAGCCCTTAGTGTGGCTCCTAGCACAATGGGGGGCTCTGGTTTGCGACCCACGCTGGTCGGCGGCACAGTTATAATTCCAATAATCCAGCGCCTCGAGGCTTCTATATGAATTAACTACACAGGCTTGCTTCTAAGTGCCATTTTTTGGAGGCAGGGATATAGCAGATGGGGATTTGTTCAGGCCAAACTGTTGGAAGCCAGTGATAAGGAGGAAAAAAAAAAAATGGAGAAAAAAAGGAAAAGGAGAAAAAAAAAAAAATAGAAAAGCTGTGAAAGACAACCCTTTCGTTTGTGTGCTTTGCGTTGCCACCTGCCAACCTCAGGCCTTCTGATCTCCTCTCAGTGAACCGTAGAGGCAGCAGTTGGAAAGATCAGATATACGCTCAGGGCAATCTGTCAGAAACTACTTTGTCACATTCCCTAACACTAAAACCCAGGGAAATAAAATCTATGTGTTTAAAACTGTAACTGCCCCTTATATGGGAGAACTACTCTTTTTAACACAGTAAAAAGCACTGAACATGGCTCCTGCCATGACATTATTTTTATTTTTTTTAACATCACTAAAATATTAGAATTTATTTTTTTCATCTCCCTTTAGCATCTGTACCTTGTTTGTTTGCCTCTGGCAACACAGTTGTAATGTCATTCTCAAGAGACTACACTGAATTCCATTATACAACAAAAGAAATAAAAAAATGGCAGAACAAAACAACAGATAAGTCCAACAATTACTATTTAAGTCATTTAAAGATATTATTTGTCTATGTTTTGCCACAGTATCAGCTCTACATGGGACACTATTCGGCTATACTTTGTTTTTTCTGAGAGATGAGAGAGATAAATGGTGTGTGTTTTTTTTAAAACTGTGTTGAAGTTTTGTTTTGTTTCGCTTTGTTTTTCTTAAATAAGGTATATTTTGGTATGCATAGACTGTCCTTGAAGAGACAAGAATTTGTGAGTAAATTTCTAACTTTTTTATTCTGTAGTACTTCTATATTACACGTAGAATATACTGTATAGTATATCTCCTTTCAAGTTCAAAGCACTTTGCAGATATCTAATTAAATTTTATACCAACTTGTTATATGTTATAATCTTGTAATACATGTTAAATCCAGTGATAAGTATTCATACCATATTTGGATAATGAGGAATAAATAGAAGGAAATAAAATATTTTTCCACTTATGCTGTCATTCTTAAAATAATCAATAAGCCGTATTAAATTGAATATTTCAGCTTCAATTGTAACCACCACACAAAAGCACAGTATAATGTCATACCTGTTTACCTGTACAGTTAAGAATAGATTCCCCATTTCTTTAATTAGTCTATGGGATGAATATCCCACTTACTCTACGATGTACTAAGGGGGTTGTTGGAGCATTTTCTTTTCATTCAAACCTTGTTTCACATGGGTCACACACAGGAATAAGCTTGGCATCTCGTCTGAGTCTGTACAATGAAACTACCATGTACTGGCAGAATTTGGCAGACCTGGGTAGTTTTTGCTGGAAAGAAGCTAGGCTTTATAATAAGGTCAGGACTAAATAGTACTGGCAAGGTTCTATGTCGGGGTGTTTTCACAGCATTTCCCCAAACTACTTTTGAGTACAGATGTTTTGGTGAGTTTCAGTAGTTCCATGACGTCTAAATGTACCCACGTCTCTTGAAAGATAAGTTTAAAAATGATTAAGGAATTACCCAGGCAATATAATCTCTTTGGCAGTCCTCACTATATGATGTGCCCACAGTGCTCAGAGATTCATAAACATACTGACTGACCAGTCTGCCTAATATAGTCTCAGTAATACCATTTCTTTCATTTTGTCATATAAAGCAGCAGGTTGTTAAAACAATTACCAAGTCTAGCCATCCTTCAGAATACCATGGCCTCTGAATAATGTAGTTTCATTCAAATTTATGCAAGGTGAATTCAGCTCTGTGAGTGTATCACAGCATTGCCTGCTTATTACTGAAATAAAATTTGACAGGCATTTTGAGCATGTTATCTTCCTGTTTTTTTCCTCTCCATGTCTTGCCAACACTTTCAGAATTGACTACCTATTTTAGCTATCTACCTCCATTGTTTGGTTTATGATTGGAGAACTGCTGACTAGTCCTAATTTCCAAAGGTCAGGTTCTACAGCCTTTTCTGAATAAGAGATGCTTTCTAAATATTCCCTAAAAAAACTCCCAAAATGTACCAAATATGGATTTTTTCTTTCATTTACTCCTCAGTGGCTTAACTCTACTCCCACTACAATGGTATTACTGACCTGTAATACTTAAAGAGAGGCCAATAAGAACTGCTTTTGAAAATCAAGGCACACATCACACATACATCATCATCAGAGTCACTTTAAAATCAATGACAGTCATCAGTCACCCAAAGAAAACCTAATCAACCAAACAAAGGTCGAAAGGACACTCACTTGTATCTGGCCAGTTCCATGCAGTGCCATGCATATTGTTAAAAAATAAAATTAAAATGATAGAGGCAATTAGGCAGCATTATTAAGTATTTTATGAGAAAAGATTTACTCTTTACCATATTTTCTTTTTATTTTGTGCAGTATTTGTGATGCATTCTGCAGGAGTGTGTTTTCAGTTGCTTATTCTCTGTGCCTCCCTGCCCCCCCATCTTTTCAGATATTTAGAGGCATGAAGCACAAGAAAAGAAAGAGTATTTTAGAGATAAAGTAGATCATCTCTGGAGTTCGTGAGTTCTCTTAACATAGAAACATGTTGCCCTCCATTTCCCATTGTGAGTAATTGTGGTTATCAGATAAAGCAGTCATTAAAAAGTGTTTTGTGAACCATTGTGCTTACATAAAGCAAACTGCTGCTTTGTCACTGAAAGAAATTCACAATGATCCATTTTATATAACTAGTCAGAATAAGTTTCTTCACAGTCTGTAGATCTGCTTTCTAAGACTTGCAGATATCTCCCTTAAAGCAAAAGTTGCTGTCCTACAAAGGTAAATTTTGACCTCAAGGACTGGATTGCAGCAATAGCAATAATGATGCCAAGCAGTAGTTCTTTCCACTGCCACCAAAACTTGCAGTTTTGGAGTAATTAAGCCTCAGATTTAACCTATTTATTTATTATGGGTGAACTTATTCAAAGACTAAGAAATAGAGGTGCCAACAGACACGTAATCTGCTTCAGTATTTTTCTCATTACCACGGTCTCAAATGCACATAGTATGTAGACAAAATAATACATAATATTTGTAGATTTTAAGGTACAATTAACTAGTCAGACCTCCTCCAGAGTAACACAGGCTACAGAGTTTCATTTGTCTCACTTCCTTGTGTTAAATATCACCTTCAAAGGAATGTACCCAACCTTGGCAGGAAGGAGGCAAGACAAGGAGAAGGGTCGGTGGTGGCATGCTGCAGTGGTGCAGCACTGCTGAAAAAGTTGAGCCTCCTTTCAACTATGAATGAGCTTTAGCTGTAATTGAATTTAGGTCCCTGCCATTGCTGCTTGTTTCTATGCTGGCTACAGTAAACATCAGGGTGGATTTTGCCCCCATCTCTATTCCCCCTGGGGTATTTAAACTCTGCAATCAAGCCACCTCTCAACCTTCTTTTTAATAAGGCAAAAAGACTGAGCTCTTTAAGTCTCTCATAGCAATGTGTGTCCTGCAGGCTTCATCCCTGGGATGGTATATATTTTATTAAATGGAAAAAGTCTTCTGATTCCATAGCAGTGTGATACAGAAGTTGTTCTAGCAGTCAAAAAACAGAGAACAGGGACATAGTCACACTGGACAACGGGGCTGAAGATAGTTTGATTCCAAAGCAAAGCACAATGTGAAAATGGGTAGATCTTTTATTGCAGCAGTGTCTAGAGACTGTAGCCAGTGCTGGGCTAGATTTCATACTCCGTAATCAGACACAGCCTAGAGGTCAGTGGACTCACTCTGCAGAGGCTAAAGAAAAGAGAGGTGAGCTAGAAAAAAAGACCAAGACATAAATGTCTTGCTTAACTTACAGAAAAGCTATAAGAGGGCTGATAATAAAAGGCAGCTCTCCTGACTCCTTGTGGATTGCATCCCCTGCTTCCCTTTTGCTTTAAATTAATGTATAAATGTGTTCTAGAAATACTGATACCTGAGATCAAGATATCTTTTTCTCAGTCACTGTGATGGTGTATAGCATCTTGGATTTTCCTAGTGGCTATGCCTGATTTTGCTCTGAGAACTGCAGCATTTCACTGGTCTTGGACATGTTCCCTATATGTCTCTGAAGCACAAATGAGGACACCACAGAAAGAGCAGTGGTGATTGACTCTCCTTCTTCACCAAGGCCAGCATCTTCTCTGCAGTAGTAGACAGCTGCTATCAGAAGAGAACCTGGAAACCCCACATTAAACAGGCTGGATGCATTAAATCACATGTTGTTGGGTGGGGGTTTTGTTCTTTTTTCCATATAAGATGTAATATACAGATTGCTCCTGATGCCTACACTGGGGCTTTACTGTCTTTAGTCTCCTCCTCAAATTGTGCCCTACTATATGGGTGTGGAAAAGCAGCTGGAAGGTAAAAGAGTAATTCACTTTTTCCCAGCACACATACTTAGATGAACTCTTGTTTTGTAAACTATCCATCAATACACTCTCTCTAAGGCTGATTAGCGAGCGGGTGGAGAGGACTTCAATGAAATGGCTTGTACTACAAAGTATTCCCATTATCAAAAACTTACAGATGACAAGAATGGCAAATTTTTTATTGCTAATGTATGACCACAAAAGCTGCATGCAGAAACTAACAATGTCAGGCAGTCCCTGAGGCAGGGAACAAACTGTATTGACCATTTATTGACTTATGTAGGCTGTCTTTTAGGTAAGTTGGGTTTTTTTGTTGTTGGTGGTGTTTCTTTTGAAGAAATTTCTCATCCAGTTTAAATCTAGCCCACTAAATAAAATAAATAAAATGGACTAGGGACCATTCACTAATCCTAAATTTATACAGCTAAACTTTTCTTGTAACTCAAAGAAATGTCCACATAGCTTGTGCCTTTACCTACCTCCAAATCACCTGTGGACATCGTACTGGAAGCTGCTACTTCCCATGCATCAATATTTCCAAGCAAGCGTGCTACTAAACAGAACAAATAACTATGGATCAGTGATTGAGTCCACTCCTTGGCCCAAACTGTAAATGTCAGAATAGATCTTGGGCCAATCTCTGTCATTATGCTTGTCTGATAAGCTGTGCCTAACAAAGTGTGGTCACACAAACTTGTCTCCAAACAGAGATTCCTATGGTATGGAGCTACTCACTCTAGGATCTTGCAGTAATTAGTAGACACAGTGTTAGTCAACACTCTCTGGAGATGACTTCCCTGATTGCGAAGCGGCTGAAGGACAGGCTGCCTCCCAGCCTCAATTGTCTCACTACAAATAGGATGAATTACTGCCAAGTGTGATGTGTACTGTGGAACACCTCGGATTGTTGTGACAGATATTTGGGTGGATTTTCTTTAGTTTGTTACTGAGCTTGTTGGTCAGGACTACTGTCAGGGGAGAGAGGACAAAGGAGAGATGGAGGCACTGGGATGGTACGTGGTGATGTGCAAACTCACTCGTTAGTCCAGGCAGAGGTCTCTGAGCAGTTCCCAAGAGTGTCTCCCATCAGGAGACCTAGTACTAGTATAAGTGTTGCTATCATTATTGTTATTACTATCACTGTTATTACTATCACTGTTATTACTATCACTATCACAGTATTATTATTACTTATTTACTCTAGTTAAAAGCAGGGTGGCAGTCACTTTTGTGGACTTAACTGTAGACACCACCATGGACTTTGTTTCTGCCAAGGAAGTTTTTGTTCCTGGTATTTGCAATAAGAAAGCACATCCTTGTTTTAAGTCCACATTATTTTTCCTCACTCCCCTGGTTCACTGTATCAGCCATTTTCCCTGCTTGATATAGCCTTCTTACAACGTATTTCTCTCTTATCCTTACCTTCTTATATAAAAACAGGTGGCTTAGGGATGTGTGTTTTACAGCTATGCTGGATTTGATGGCTGCTTTAAGAGATCCATTTAACATACGAGTCTGAGCAACTCTAGTAACAACCAATGTCCAATAAAGCTGATAGAATTATTATTTGTTGCACTTTTACTACAGGAAAATGTTTCAGAATCACATATATGTGCGATTCATATCCTGTCATTTATCAAGAAACGTCTTCTTATTAGACCTTGTTAACTGGAAAAGAAACCTCTTTTTCCACTTTATGAGTAGTAAAACATGATAAATAATAATGGGAGAAATAACTGCCAGGCAATTTACAAATTATATGTTGTGAAAATATGGAACCTTGATGGTTTATCCTAGGAAGATGTATGCTGCAGTGATACCATGATTCAGAAGGTGTTTTTTTTACGAGTGAAAATGAATGTGGATGGACAAATATCAGTTTAAAGCTCAAGTTCAAGCTGAATGAATCTAATGTCAAACATGGCATTAAAATCTTGTGCTAGATAGCCAAGAAATATTATGCAGAGATAGAATCATAGAATCATAGAATCATAGAATCATAAAGTAGTAGAATCATAGAATTATTTCAGTTGGAAAAGACATTTAAGATCATTGAGACCTTAAAGATGAGTCAGAAGATGGCTGTTGGCAGCATTGGGCTGGGTCAAGCAGGAGCCTTTGTAGCCTAAAGATTCCTGAATCCTTCAATATGCAGAAGCCACCCCAAACTGCTTGGTCTGCCACAAAACTGCCTTCTATCTCAGTGCATTCTCACTGGGTAAGTGACGCTTACCCAGTCCGTCAGCATTTGCACAGTGCTTGGGAAGCAATATTAAAACTTTTCCTCAATATCAGATTTGCTTCTCCCTAGACTAGAGGAATTTTAACATGTTTATCTCTAAAAGACACAGTGAGCCAGAATGAGAACCCTATTCTGGACACCTAATCAAATTATACATGATTTTTTATTAGCTAAATAATGAGAAATAGTGAAGAAAAACATTAAAATAAATGAAACATATGAAGAATGTCAAGAAAGATATAAACTTAGGCTCTGTTTTGGATTATCTGGAAAATGATTGAGGTAGTGGAAATTTTAAACAAGTCACTTGGATATGACCTGATATATTTTCTAAGAGTTCTTTAAACATTTCTTTAGTACAGAAATGCAATCTGAAGGCGTTTTCCAAACATGCATACATGCACACACTTTCATAAGCATTTCCCTTTCGTTTTGGATGGAGGAGAGATGGAGAGAGATAAAAAAACCTGGAAAGCAAGGGAATGAAAAAGTAAATTTTTGAAAAAATAGCCAAACAGAAAGCAATTTGGAGCTTGCTGAAATGTTAGAGATTGTGGTTTGTATCTGTTGATTGGTTTCATAGTATCCAAGTACAATATAAAAATAGCTCTTCTTCTATCTTATTTAGTGGTAATTTTCTAACCCAACTGAAGATAACTCGAGTTCCCCAAAGCACAAGATGATCCTGACAATTTACCCTTACTGGAAAGCTCTATGACCTGAAAGTACAGCAACAAAATTAGAAACTTATTATAGACTTGGGACAAGTTTGGGTGTAATGGTATTATACCAATTCTCTTCTCTGCAGGATAGCAGTGAACTAAGAAAATATTATCCATTGTTTTCAAGACTACAATATAGCAGAAAGGAGAAAAAAAACAGCAAAAATATTGATACACCTTTGCTAGAAAGTAAGAGTTCATGTAGCTTTTGTTACCTGAAATTTAATATATCAAGTAAAAAATGCTTAGAGGGTAAAGAAAAAAACAGTTCCAATTTATGACACCTCAACCTGGTATTTAAGTGGTTTAATTTTAATTAGTGCCATTACTATGTTGTCGTCTGTCTTTTGGAAGATTTTGTTTTTATTTTACATTTGAACTTCCATATATGTCTTACATATGAGAGGGGTTTCTTTTTGTGCCTTAGAGTTGGTCACAAATTGAACCTCAGAGATCTTTTGAGATATGGAATATTTAGATTAAATCTCAGCTAGGGACCTAAAATTGAGAATATCCTTGGTTCAGAATACATACTGAATACAAAGATGTCTTTTCAAACATGAACTCTAAGTCCTTAACTAACTTAATGCCAGGAGGTGATTACCTCTTGTTGCCTGTACAGGTAACAACAGGTTACAGTCAGCGCCACTAACATCTGACTTGCTCTTTGGAAGACCTAGGCTTCCCCTCTAGTGGTGAAGAATCCACAATGACTTAATCTGTAACTACATAAAATATTTCAATTACCTAAAAAATTATACCATCTAGGCTGAAGCTCATCTTTATTTATACCTTTATGAACACTCATGAAAATAACTACTGTCATGAGATTATATTATGAACTTTGGACTCACATCCTATTCACCTTTCAAATTGCTATCATAAATCCCAAATATCAGATGGTATATGCTAATGGTTTTCTACAGATTTTGGAGAATGAGTGATGATGGATTTAGAGATGTTTCACCTGAATTTCTTTACCTTCATTTGTGTGAAAACATGACTTTCTAAAGTCTGCCTTTAAGTTTTTATAACACTGCTGGAAATTTTGTGAGCAGGTATTTGCATTTTTGTCCTCTTCTAGATCATAAATAAGTGGCTCTAAATTTCTCAGATCATTATCCAAAATTGGAAATTCCAGTCTGATTTCTGGAACATCTCTAATTAGATTAATGGGAAGAGAAGGGAAGGGAAGGGAAGGGAAGGGAAGGCAAGGCAAGGCAAGGCAAGGCAAGGCAAGGCAAGGCAAGGCAAGGCAAGGCAAGGCAAGGCAAGGCAAGGCAAGGTAAGACAAAATAGTAGGAAAGCTTTTTTAAAGTTGAATTTTGGGGATTCTATGCTCTGTAAATATTTTTAATGTTTTTATGTCTACTCAATCTAGAAATTCATATTGTAACGTAAGTATATGATTTATGCCTTTACAGTTCCAATCCTTCCTTTTCATTTATTAGTGTAACTCAATATGCTTCATCTAACACCTAGCCTCTAAGAAAAAGGAAATAGATCTTGTCATATTTGTGTAAAAAATCTATTACACTTCTGGAGTTATTTAAGTAATGGAAGAAGTTAAAATAATATATGCAACAATCTTGACCTGGATCGGAATATACTAGATTAGAAGTTTATTACAAAAGTACTTCACAGTTTTACTGTAGATTCTTTTTCAAAATGAAACAGGTTTTAAATTTCATTCCAACTTCCAGATCTGTTATACTGATTTGCAGGATGAACTTTTATGGTGACACTGTTCTACATCCATAAAACAGGACAAATATATATTTCTTGCACCTTTGGAGTTAGATTCCTACTGATCTGCTCATATTTATGCTTTCATATGTTTTCACATGTTATAACTGTTATTAACTTTCAGGTTATTTATTACATGGGTTGTCCTCTAGCAAAGACAAGTATAGAACCTAAAATTGATTGAGTTTCCACTTAGTTGTTACAATAAGGATTTGGCATGGGTTTTATATCTAGAAATAATATTTCTTTTCCCATCATCTTTGCAATATCATTCTAAAATAGATTGGATTTACAGCATCATCTGGAGCGATGAGGGAAGGTTAGCAAGGCTGTTCCCTCAAAAACATGCACTGATCATTGAAAAACTAGCTTTCTCCCAACTTTATTTGCATCTGAAGTTATTATTTATTTATCTGAATCTGAATCAACTCCACCTAAGGATACGATGAAACTTTTTTACTGTGAGGGTGGTCAGACACTGGAACAAGTTGCCCAGAGAAGTTGTGGAGTCTCCATCCTTGCAGATACTCAAAACCGGACACAACTCTGAGCAACCTACTCTAGTTTACTACGCTTTGAACAGGGATGTTTGACCTGAGGATCTCCAGAGGTCACTCTGACCCTCAAGTAGACTGTGTCTGTGATTCTATGGTTCTATGAATAAAAAAAAAATAAATATCTTTTTATTAAATTAGTCACCTGTTCAAAAAGGAACACATTTCATAGTAGCTCATTGTACTGCTCCATTTAGAACAATAAATTCCACGTACCTAAAGGAGTAAATTGTTGCAAGGATAATTTACCAAAGGAAAAACTTTTGCATAATATGATCTTTACTCCAGCTAAGAGCAACTTGCTTGAGCTGTGTCTGGACACAAAGTAGTCAAATAGTTTTTCCACAGTCACAGCAAGATTCAAGCCTCTTGGACTACAGTGGTTCTCATGTTATGTGTTTTATTTTTGTGAGGATTTTTTGCACTGTGTAAATCTGCTTTGAATCTGAAGACAAAGGATAAGTATATGCACAACCAGAGACCAGTACATATTTGGATGAAGATAGCTCTTCAAGTCTCAAGGTAGACTTGAAACAAAATCCCAGAGGGCATCCCACTAAAGTGCTACATTGGAAATTTACAGTCTGGTATTATTCACAATCTTTGAAGAATGGAAAATTAGGAAAGGGACACTTGCAAAGAGGAAAATTAATCTAGTGTGAACAAAGAGATGGATTTTTTGGGTTCACAAGGTAAGAAGAAATCTTCCATTAATCTTGTTAATTTACTGCAGTAGTAAATGTCATACATCTTGGTTCATCTCTACAGAGATTACAGGGATGTATGGCTTTGACATATCCAGTTTAATTTCCCTGTATAAAACAAAACAGGGGTTCAGATATAAACAGTGAGTTAAACGTGCCAGTCACCCCAATACACAAATTACAGAAAGTAACAAGAGCTGAAGACCTATATCTTTGTTTTCAGCAACATATGTGCAACCTCTCAGAAAAAATCTACCAAATAACAGGAAAATAATATCTCAAAAAAAATTTCTAAAATTGAAAGGTTTTTGTTTCAAAGCTTTCACATGGCTATGACTACTGACAATGTATAACATAACAGTTAAGAGTGATGTCCAGCTGCACAATTTGCCTGAGTTTTCTACCCTGTGCAGGCCACTGTACACACTAAGTAACTGAATGACTAATTCCTTTGAGAATTTACACAAAGTGCTACCCCAAGAAAGGAAAGAGAAAGTGAAGAAACGAGATTAAGAAAATGCTGTACTCAGTGTTCAAAAGACACTGATATTTTCAAAGGTGTACTGCATAAGCTTTCCTGTTCTTTTTATTGTCATCGAGTGGAAAAATACTGAGATGAACACAGAAATTTTATTCAATAAGAATATCTTTGTTATTGCTTTTCTCTCACATAATCCATTTCCCTGTGTGCATTTTGTGAGCAATGCCACAATTTATCCTGCTCAGGTCAATTCCAAAACCTGTTTTCCCTTATGTATGACTTTTGAGTTCACTCACTAAATCTCTCTTCACCTTTTATTTTACATAAATGAGAGATTTACATTAACTCAGCACTCTGCAGCACTGTTCACTAGCAACGCCACTTTTCTTGTCATTTGTTTTCCATGAAGCAAAGCAAAACTGTCAGGATATTACAAGAACTGTTTCAAATCTCATTTTGTAAAATTACCATTGTTTAATGTTTTTAAGTACTTATAAAGTACCTGGGACTATATAAGCTCGATATAGAAGAAAAAGATAACTAAAAGTCTGTCAACTATTTTTAGAACTCCCTGAAAAGTATATTTCGTTGTCAAATAGAATAAATCAAAAGAGAAGAACATGTCCCCCTTTTATAAAAGATAAGATCAATGTATATTTTGGTCAATAAAACATACATGCAAAGACGTAAATATTTAGCTGTTAAAACCACATTATTTCTTTTTATTTCCCTCCCTCTATATTTTTTGTTCCCCTTAGAGTTTTAAATTGCTGATATGACTGGTCATGCTCTGGTGGCATTCGAGGTGGTACATTTATGGGTGGAGACGCTTGGTGGTGGAGGCTGCTAACATATATGATCTGGTTCCAAGAGTAAATTTCAAGTCCAAACATGCACTTGCACTTTTGTTGCAAGATTTAATTTGTTGACACCACAATAACCTGCAAATAAGCTCAATTTACGGGACGCAGATTCGTGGGTATATGTTATTCCAGTGATCACCACTTTAAAGCAGTGAAGACACAGCCCAAGTAACTTCTCATTAAAATTAATAGTTGTTACCATCCTTCCATCACCTATGTTGTATATTTACTGCTGTTCTTTTTGATCTTCTGCAAACGCTTCAATTTTTTCTCTCTATATGTATAGTCTCAAGCCTTACAGACTGACTTTCTCTTATATTGTCCCATTCTTTTCACTCTGTGAAACCACTGGCTACTTTCCTTAATGTTTTCTACTTACTATTGACTGCAACCAGTCCCATTATTCAACGCAATTTAAGTGTTTGATGCACGTAGCCCTTCCTCTATTTCTCAGCTTGCAAACACATCCTGAGTAGAGTCATAATTTGTCATTGTACACCAGCAATCTGCAGCCATCAATTTGCAAGGCAAGGTTTGTTCCTGAATTGTTTATCTCAGCGATCACATACTTTGAATTCAAGGAGTGTAATTTCTAACTCACAGGAAAGAAACTGAGTTCTAGGAGGAAAAGTTTTGGGGCTCTTTTGCTAGGAAACTGGTTCCCAGGTCTCTCTCTGCGATAAAGGGAGTTTTTACTGTTGCTATTCATATTTCTCCTCAGTCAAAGCAGCTTGACTGAATTAATATTTTTACACAGAATCTTGAGACAAGGTATCAGTGATTTTTATTTGAGCAGTGTCAGGATAATTAACAGTACCTGTTTTTCTATGTTTCTATTGACTGCCTGTAGGAGAACAGACCTTAAAATTCCTGGGCTTTGAACTACCTTTTTTTTTCCTTTTTGGTGTTAAAAGTGTAGCTACCATTAACAATCAACATCAAACTGGAATTCAAATTCCTAAACCAGGAGTGCATCCACCTGGAGTTCAGGCCATCATTTAACATGAGCAGCTCATGTGACTGAAATGATGTTAAATTCTGACTAACTTGTTATCAAATAATTTGATGTAAAGAACAGCTGTTTGGGAAACATGTAGATGTGATTAAAAAAAAATATTTCAAATTAACAGCATCAACTTTCTCTGTTCTGTTTTCTCTCCCTCTTTATAGGACACATTGTGTGAGAAAACGACACACTAAAAGAAATAAATCAGTAGATTAATAAATCTACAAAAGAGAAAACCTTATCAAAATGATTAAAATTTCTTTTGAATTTTATCCCAGTAAAGAAATTCACAGTATTATTTTGTTGCATGAATAAAGGTCAACCTTAAGCAGTTGAAGTCATGAGATTGCCGCAGACCCAAAGCATACATTAATTGTCCCATAAAAGAAACTCTTGTCTCATAGCTTAAATTAAGACTTCTAACCATGAACATTTTTGAGTCACGTCATTCATGAACTTTTGTTTGTGGTGGGATTCTTCTGATCAAATGTTAATCTCTTCAATGGGCACCTCAACAACAGAATTAGTCTCACAAGACTTCCTCTATATTGGGAGAGAGAAATAAGCCCTTCAAGGACATGTTTCATCCCATTGTAAGACAAATGCCCAAAACAGTTCAAGAACTGAATGCGTAGGACTGTCCTTTTTTTGCCAGTAAACTATAAAAATTCACCCCAGCCTTTTAACCCTCTAAGTTACATGACAAATTGTTTGCAACTCTTCTTTGTACAGAAATTTTGATATGTAGTCCAACGAGTCAGAATTATTGCTCATACTTATTGCGAGCAGAGGTAAATCATCACCCCATTTTTCCTCTCTTTATTGTGTAGCGACAGCCTTTTATGGTATTGCATTGAGATGAGGTTCATAGCCTTGTTTATGTCCTCTAATTATTTATTTCTTTTCAGAAATACTTTTCCAGAGTGTTCCCCACTCAGATCCTCTTTGCACGTAGATTTTCCACAGTTTTGCATTTAAGTACCAAATTCACTATACTTGAATAAGGTTGTTTCCCAATATACCTAGACTAAAAATATCCATGCCCTGCTTTCAGTATTAATTACTCTTCCACCGAACTTTGTAATTTTAAAATTTGCATTCAAAAGTTTACGTTTAAGATGGGGCTTCAAATGTCTCCTCAACATCAGGGGTTCAAATTGACATCTCCTACAATCCCTGATCATCATACCATAGATCAGTCCCAGAAGACCAGTCTACTGGGATTCTGTCTGAACATTCCCCAGCAGCCAAACCATGCCAGCCACACTTATGTAAAAAGAACATTCAGGATTCAAAGGATTCCAAGGGAAGTTGCTGTTTTGTCACACTGCTTATTATATAGACATAATCCCAGAAAAATACACCTGACTTGTGTCTGCTGACTTTTGTAATAAAGAGGAGTTCCTTCATCTTGGAAGGAATATCCCCCTCTTCACTGTCATCTTTATTTTTGTTAAAGAAAACTCCCTCCTGTACACAGAAGAGATATACTTTGACGTGAAACCTGTGGTGAAAACAAATATATTGATGTGCATATTTGGATCAGACTGTATGCAGAAGCAAATATTTTTGTTCTATATCATACTATAATAAAAATATTGGTAAGTAAAAATAACATATATTTCATGTTCACACACATACAAATACCCCTATATATATTTTTAATTTTCAGCTCTGAATTACTCATGTAGAAAGTACCTAGTAGAACAATCAGTTGTGTCTTCACAGAAAAAAAACAAAAAGCAGACTTTAGTTTTACAATGCTATCAGGCTTCTCTGATGAACTTCTAAAGTAATCTAGGAAAGACATGTTCATTAGAGTCTCATTACTTGGCTGGGTAATTGCTGTTCGTATCAGAAACACAAATCACAAGAAAGGCTTATTAAAACAACCTATTAAAAATCTCAGACAGACAGACTGCTCTGCAGTATCTGCCACTAAGTCATGTAAACAGTACCAAGGAAATTACAAAATTGGAAAGCCTTGTTAAGGTTATTTTGTTGTCGTTCTGCTTGCAAGGACAGGATTTTTTTTCCCTACTATTGTCTGTTTATGAATACCTTATCCCATCTAGTGTGCAGTGAGTCAAAAAAATAGAATATCTATTATTTCCTACAGCAGATAATTTCATATACTAATAGACTTTACTGCTAGGAACTTTATTCTTGCTGTTGAGTCTTTCTTTTTCTCAGCTGCATCCTCTTACTTATTAACTCTTTTTATTCTTATCTCCCTGCTTGCTTTAAACTCATCATCCATCGCCACAGCGGATCCCTGCCTACCACCTCTCCTGCTGACCTACCCAGCTCTCCTTCCTTATCCTTCTAATAGGTACATAGATAACAGCTATAGTTCTGATTCAGCAAAGCAGATAAACACTGTTTAACATTAAGGAGATACTCATTATATTCCTTAATATTAAGGAGACTGTTAAGTATTGTGATATTTGACTTAATATTAAGGAGATAATTTCATCTGCCCCTGATCATTAAAGTACTAAAGCAAGTGTCAGTAATTATACAATGCAACCACCCATCCCATCCAGTATTCCGCAGCATCACCTCCATACTTTAGAGGGTGAACAGGATACCTGGCACTTGTGAAATCAAACTTTTAATTCAACAACCCAGAATACTTGTCCAGAAAATACCAGAGGGACATTCTCTCTTTTTTTCCCTGCGTAGGAATGGTTTAGTGCATGATGGCAACATTTATAGGCAATATAATGATTTTGCAGTCAAACTTATAAATATACCACTGTTGACAGCTTTTTAATGTTTCATCAGTTACACACTAAGATGATGTGGAAGGACACATTTGGTAAATATTTGATGAATGTCATCAAGACAAGGGCAGAGTTACATTTCTAAGAACTTTAAAATTAATAAAAGAAAGTTGTAGGATTTTTTTTCTGAGCACCAATTTTCTATTTCCTAAAAGGTCCTAAGAGGTACCCTGGGGAATGTATACAAGACAGTCACACAGGACTAAATTCATGCTGTTACTTTGGGAAGGAAAATGCTCTTATTTTAATCTCACTGGACAGTCTAATGCAATTTAAAATGACTGAGATAATATATACTCTGCATAATTTCAGGACAAAAGGTTTGCATGGCTCTATGTTTATCATAAGCCTAGAGGCAGAATTGTACTATACCATCCTGATGAAAAATAGTAAAAGTTTGTCATCTAAAATGAAGATTTTTCCTCTACAGCAAAGTATGACTCTGCTATTTATATAATGGGCCTTTTCACTTGTTAACAACAGTCATTATTTGCAGATAAAAATAATTTAAAAAATAATTATAACTGGTTACAATCCTATCAGTAAAAATAAAAATAAAAAATGAGACTGGATGCAATTAATGCAGAATAAGGTTATGGATCTCAACATGAGATCAATAAACAAATTACAAGGTACAAATTGTTATGCTTAAGTTCTAGCTCATATTCATGCATCCTGTTAGGTTTAGGGTCCCCTTTCTCACAGTCTTTGACCATCAGTTATGTTTGAATTTATGTAATAGAAAGAATTTTACAAAGAACGTCCTTATGTAAAAGATTACCACTAATAAAATGCTTATTCTCATATGTTCACTTTTTTTTATAATTATATATATTGTATCAAATTTCCCATGCAGTCTTAATTCTGCTCATCTTTCTGTGCAAACTTGTTGTAGAAATCAGTAATACTTTCTTAGCTAGACCTTCCAAATTTTTACTGAGAATACTTGACTTCATTTTAACAATGCCTGTACTGGTATACAATGAGTCTTCTTGTAGCATTACATCCCTACCACTTGTGGAGATGCAGAGAATGAGGTTCTCCAGATAACAGTCAAGAAAAGTAATCTCCTCTGTCACCCCTACTTTTCTGATCCTCTATCCCATCATCCATAAAAAGCAGAGAGTGGATACTGACAGTGAATCTTATTTTGTATGAAGGAAGCAAACCTGCCCAGGAAAATTTCACTCCATTTAATTTGACTTCTCTGTTTACCCTTCTTCAATGGCGAGCAAGCTAAGAAAGGGAATATGCCCAGCAGAGTCATGACCACCATTGACAGAGGTATGGTGTCTGCTTTTCAGGATGGGAAGATTAATCTCAAGGGTTGAGGAAAATAGGGCCCAGGCTGTGCGACGTTAAGATATTGGAGGGAGACATCATCTCCTGGAGAATCATCTCTATTGATGAGATACAATGATAGCTCTGAGCTTTTTTTCCTCAGTTCCATGCTCAGATGAGGATCTAAGGATCTTTGCATTGCCAGTTGGGCCCATGACTAATATGGAAAGGCACTTGAAAGGTACCACAACGAAATAGACCCAAAGTGTTAGAAAGGATGAATGCTCTGTGACACTGCATGGATCTGCCTTGGGTAGCTTATGAAGAAAGTTTTTTTGAATTGTCACTGTATCTGGCAGCGGAGAAAAAAAAAATGTTATCTGCAAATTATTGTTCAGTAGGTAGACATTAAATTTCACCACAAATGGTATTTTGCAATAATTATTTGACTAACTTGAGCAGTTACTCTATATAGTGCCCATGGTTGAAATTAAAAAGAGACAAATTGAAATGAAAAGCTGACTCTTAGCCAAAGCTGAAGGGATGCTGCTGATACCATCTGCTAGTATAGCCCACAGGAACCAGGAAACCACAGAATTAGCTTTATGTGAGGAATTATGTTTCATCTGCTTTTTAGGGAAGATTAACAGGAACCTGTTGTCCAATTGCAATATTAGTACCCATTTAATATTGCTTCTGATTTTGCTAGAAGTGATTTTAGATCTCTGCTGAGAAGTGTAAATGCTTTATCCAAAAGACACAACTTTTGCTGCATTGAAAAGCTAGGTGAAATCATGGCCGGTTTTCTTGTGCAGCAAACCAGCATAACTGGTTTTCTTGTGCATTTTCCAGTTGTGCTCCTAATGATCCAGTCCTGGGATAACAAAAACAATATATTTTTTTTTTTAGTTTTTATTTTACAGTTCTACATGCTGCTCTTTCTCTAGTAAACAGCATCGTTATGTGGGGAGAAGTCTTGGGTATTTTGAAGACTGTTACATGTGAGAACAAACGAGTGAAAGTTTTGAGGTTTTTTGTCCTAGTCCAAATTTTTTATTTTTTATTTTTTTAGATATGAGACATTCAAAAGAAGAATTTAAACATTTTTTGACAGACTGCGGTGAAATAAGCTAAAAAACAGAACACTTTCAGTATATGAGAAAATGCCACAAGTCGGAGACTTGGGGGTTCGGATGTGGCACCCTGCGCCTGCTGCAAAGGGAATAACAATATTCTGGGAGGCAAGAGAAAACATCCTCCAGTGAACTTGGAGCCCAGCAGAACTTCAATATAAAAAGCATGTAATGTAAATAGAACAAAAATAGCTCTAGCGATACCTGTGAAACTAGTGGGAGAAGTGACCGGAAGAGAGTTTTTCACTAGTGTTATTACTGAAGATGTAAAAGGAACTGCGTATGGGCAAAATATTTCCAACTAAACACTTGATGTTGAGCCTGAACCCCAAATAGGTGGACTCTTCTGTCTGATGGCTCAGTGATCTAAAATGGAGCCTGAATCAGGAGCAAAATTAGCTATTATTGTTAACCTTACAGCTACAGAAAAGCTTCTATGTAGTTTGACTCTAGAGATGCGTAGGGAGTGAGGGAGGTTTATAGCATTAACGCCGAGATTTACGTTTTCCTAACTGTGCTAATATCATGCAGCTAACAAAAAAAGCAACTGACACAAGGTAAAGTGAGAGCTAGGCTTTTTATATCAGTCATTGCCAGATGCTGGCTTCTCAGCTAAATGTGATTTCCTGCTAGCTCCTCAGCTGATTTTGCGAACTCCAAAAACAGTATGCATATTTGTGCTTTTCTTCCAGAGATAGGCCCTAAGGCTCATTTTTTTATTCCCTGTGTTGTGTTTTTTCTTTTGCCTTTTCTTCAAAACTAAAATCCATACTTAAAGGTAACTTCACTTCTTTGTCTGTACGTGGGATGGGAAGGGTTTTAAAAACCACATTTTGGGGCATTTTGCAACAGGGAATGCCCTGATTCTTCATGGACTATGGGATAAAGAATCATAGAATCACAGAATCACAGGGTGGAAGGACATATCTTCAGTGTTACTCATCTTGAACCGGATGTAGAAACCCCAGTGGTGTTAGTATGGCAGAAAATAGTTTTCAGCGAAGAACAAAGTCATGGTTTGTAGAATCACTTTTTGCTTATCTAATAAATTTGCACATAGAAATCCCATCAGGAATTAACGTATTTTCTACAAAAGGACTGTATTCCCAGTGCACTATATTTTAGAGCAAAGCAGGACAGGTACTGAATAAGAATATTTTCACTAAAGTAAATGAGGTCTAAAAAAAAGGGTTATGTGAAGAATAGGATAAATTCAGGGCCCCAGAGAAGTCAGTTGCTAATTTTTGTAAATTATGAATTAACCAGCACAACAGAGTTTTTTGTACTCATTCTCAATGTCAAAGGATCTCTAGCAATAAGAGGCAGGTTCCTGATTTTCATGCTTTATGAAGAGGACTGCATCTCCAGTAATTACTAACCCCATGATCCACCACTAACAAAAAAATGCACTGCAAGTGATTTTGTTCTCACTGCCTGGCATCAGGTCAAGATTTTGTTGTTATCCACAAAGCATTTTTACTTAATGTACAACCTTTAAGATTAGTATCTTTGTGTTCTTTTATGGAAAATATGCTCTTTTCACTTTATTTATTAACAGAATTTATTCCACAATGACAAAAAAGCCTGCTGAAACAATGTCTTTGTATTGTAAATTATTTCCAATTTATCCAGTTCCTGAGTTTCCATTAAACAAGAAATGACTCCTGTAAATGAAACAATTTACCATGCCAATTACTAAGACTATGATATCTTATTTCAGATTATGTTAATCAGAGAAAATGTAACCTTGAATGTTATTCTTTGGTTTGGAAATCTAATTGAAATGGTGGCCAGAAAATTCTTATTTCTCTTCCTTTTGGACCTCTTCTAGAAGCTGCATAAAATTACATAACAATCTAAGTATTATGCAGGAAGATAAAACTGACATTTCACATCTACTGGTACATAGTTATAAATCAGATAATTTTATATCTCAGCAGATTTATTAATCTGAAAAAAATCATTTCAAGCAGTGGGATTTTAATAATGATACTCAAATTACTTTCTGAAGCAAACCTCTTGCTAACGTTACTCTAAATCTTTTTATTTTTTTAACAAGTGAGAAAGATACATAGGAAAATGTAAAAAAAAAATAATCCTGGAGATCATCACATAACTATAATGTTGCCATTTTTATCAATAAGGTACACTTTGTTTTGGTAGGCTGTTTGTGCTATTTTAAGCCCATTAAATATTTGGAACCGATACTTCTCATCACACTGTGCAAATGCCAGGTGTGAAATATAGGTTCAATTTAAGCCAGTGGGACACTTTTCACCGACTTCAGTGGGGCTAGGATTTCTCCTCATGAATTCAGCTTTCAGTATCTTGTTTCTTTGACTTCATATACGCCCAAAAGCAAGGGTTGATGTACGAGTAGCATTTAACCAGTAGTAGCCCTAGGAAGTACTCTAACACATCTAAATCATAACATCTTTCCCATTTCTTTGCTTTCAGGGGTTGCAATTTGCTGCTCATCTACAACAATATTAAATTGTTTTACCGTTCCTACATATACACTTACCAAATCAAGTTCTCTACGTCGAATGACGGAGTCATAGACTAGTTTGAAACTTATTTCCAGTCTATTCCTCATATGAGTCTTTTTGCTATTGGGGAAACAAGTAAGTGAGCTTTACTTGCTTTATGCTGTAGAAACTTAAAAAAAAATTCCTACTGTTTCTCAGTGAATGTTGTGATGGGAGATGTAGCCTGACCAGTCTCCTCCAACAAGGCGAGAAGTGTGAAGTATGCTTTACCATCAGAGAAGTATTATGTATGAGTTAGAAGTAGAAATAATTCTATCTTTTGTTTTTTTACCAAAGCTTTTCATTGTTTTACCCAGACTATTCCCACCCACCCCCCTTTTCCAGATATGTTTTAAAGGAATAGGGAAGGGATGGGAGAAAATAGTAGTTCTAATCAAACTTATAGTATTATCAGCTTATAGTATTTTCTATAAATGTTATTGTTGATAGCAGCCAGATTGACATCCCTAGAACTGAAATTATGGGACCAGTAAAATACTCTGACTGGTTTTCTAGCCTTGCTGTATTTTCTCTCTTATATGTTTCTCTGCCTATATATACTGAATTTAAATATCTATCAGCCTAAGTAACAATCTTGTGGAACTTTGTAAAAAATATACAGAAAGGATGCAAAGTTGCAAAGCCAAATGAAGAACTGGACCAAAATATTCAACGAGCATTCTCCCTTTCTCCTGCTGTCAAACAATTTCCAGCATTTAAGAAAACAATGTTTTCTTAGCAGTTTACCTACCTTTATGCCATTTTCTAAAGCAAAACAAACAAGACTAACCTTTCATTGGAATTAGAAAAATTGACCAAGAGTGAATGCAAAGTACATCATAGAAATTTTTGAACTACTCTTATTTTTGTAGGTCTGTTAGTTACTCTTGGGTCTATGGCAAGTTAATGAAAATGTTTAATATGATATGGAAACTGCTTCAAAAGAGAGTTGGAATTCTCTCCAAAAGTATTTCTTTTTCCCTGAAACACTAAGATGAAAAATTACTAGTTTCAGAATATCAGGTTTCTAATTTAGTGTCTGCACCTAAGGTAGGTAATTGGGATCAATAATACCTATCATGGCTCACAAACACATGATAATGCCTGTCTTATTTCAATCATTTTGCATCTGAAACCTTTCCAGCCTCGAGGAGTCATGACAGTGCGTAATACATAATGCACATTTATGTGTTCTGTTCAATATTGTAACAGCCAAAGCCACACTGAAGTGAAATATTTTATTCAGTTTTGAAGAGTAGCTTATTTTAAAGTTGTATTTATTGAATACAATGACCCAAAAAGAAAAGTAGCAAAGGCACAATTTGAAGCCAGTGTTGAAGTTACCCAACTTGGGTCCAACAGAGAAGTAGCTAGCAGAGCAGACAATTTTGGAGAATGATGTGGTACTTCAGACTTCAGGGAAGTCTCAGAGGCATTGTACTACAAACTGACCTATTATTCCTCAGGCTGTTTTCAATGGCATGGTTTTATTACATGCTTTGGTACCTACACTGACAATAAAGTCCTCCAGGGTTTGATGGAGGTCCTGGAATAGCTAAAAAGGAATAAACTTCTTCCTCTTTGTCCCGTCTCTGTTCCCTGAGTACTATGGAAATGATCCTTCCATTGTGGATGAGGGGGAGATAGGCACCTCAATGTGAATTAAGCACCTAACATGATCAGATATTTAAAAAATATCTTTAAGCTTGCCTATGTATTTTTAGATACTTTTAAATACCTACATTTCTTTGAAAAAACCTCTCAGCTGGGAGCCTGAATCTTACTGTATGACGATTTTTTACAAAGGGTGCTTAAGCATTTAGGTCACTTCCAATGTTCTTGTAAATATTAACCGTGGCTAAAAAAACAGCCATGGTCCAAGTAAAATACTTCACAACTGAGACATAAAACCTTATTGGGGTACAACAGTGTTCTTCATGGCACTGACCATAACATTATAAATGCCATATAACAGTTATCTTATAAACTGGCACAAGTTGTTTTCATGATACGTTACAAATTCTCACTAGGTTTTGTGTCCTCCCTACCTGAATGGGAGAAAAATTATATGTTATTGTACCATAAAATAAAATTACAATAAGGGATGCTGAAAGACAGGAAATTACAGCAAGTTCTCAGGAAAATCCACTTTGTACGTTGGGGTGCTGCCATGTCTTAGCTGCTAGTGGATTTTCTTGCTAGGAATGCCTCAGACCTGATAGGTATGTTTAATGCTTTACTCACTTAGGTATGCAGCTGTGTATTGAACGACAGCTAGCTGATGCCATACTGGATGCAGTATATCTGAAAAAACACTCTTGACATGTTTGACATAAATTAGTCATATAAAAGGCATCATTGCTAAACCGTCTGAACATAAAACAAAGTTCAGTTAATATTGCTGAATGAGCTAGTCAGGTAAGAGTCCTCTAGCTGTCCTTATTCCATCAGTAAATGCAACTAGAAGAAGAATTAGAGAGAGAGAGAGAGAGAGACCAGGAAAAATGCAATATGTCTTTCAGCTGAGCAGAACTTAGTGGACCCAGTATAGGATCTGATGCTTCATTTTTGAAAGTGCTTGAAATCAATGGCAGTTTTGGCTAAATGGGAGTTATCAGACTCCTTAGCACTTAACTGTAGGAAACTTACAGTTAAGGCTGAATAGATGCAATTCCTAAGCAAAATCTAGGTTTTTGGAAATGTGATCGTGATAGTTTGAAAGAAAATTCTAAAAGGAACAAGGTTCCATTTCACACCTGTAATAAAAGACAACATGAAAGGGTGGCTGAATCCGTTCAGATGGGAAAAAATAGAAGTGAAAAGCGTTGAATATTTTAAAAATACCTCACAAATTGAATAATGTCTTTTAAATCTAGCCACCTGTAAGTTAGGAACCCATCGTCTATTTGTTCTCTAGCTTCCTTTCATGCTCAAGAGAAGAGGTAGATACCCCTGGGCCATGTGTACCACCTGTCTTGAATTTAATCTTTTGGATTGGTTGGATCGCTCTTTGAATGTGTTTATTTCTATTGATTACAGAAAGGGTCTGCAAACAACAAATTTGTTTAGAAACTCATTTTTAACCTTAAGTTTAGTGGGATGAATCCCACCTGGAGCCTTTTAAAATTGCTTTCCTGATATGACAGAAGTGTAAGATTATTTAACTAATGAAAGACAATGCAGTGAAACTGCATATTGCAAATATCCAAAGAGTTGGCCACCACCGTAGGCTGATTTTTTCAAAACCACTTAGAGAGCTGAGACATATTCCACTTTGTAGCTCAGTCCTAATACTAAGAGAAGTTACTAACTGCTGACCTCAGCCACATTGGCTGATTCTCAGCTCCTTTCAAAAACTGTTACAGCCAGGATGTCAGCTGACATCATATATAAGCATAATAACTGGAAGACATTTTCAGTGCAATAAAATCTGTTTTATTTTATAGAAGACATTTTCTTCTCTTGACTAACCCTGTTAGCATGCACTTATTCATCTTTGCCCTCTTTCTACTTTTTTTTACCTAAGTTTCTAAAGTTTTTGCTTTTCTTTTTTTTTCTTTTGAGGACTAATATTATCACCTTCATTGAGCTCATTGATTCCTGAAATGAAACTTGAGTATCAACATTTAACTGTTGGGCAAAATGGAAAAGTGGGATACTACCACACCACACTGAACAATGTGTTCATTGAACACATTGAACACATTGAACATATTGAACACCTCTGGTCCATGTATTTAACACCAAAAATCATCTTATTTTCAGCAAAATATGCCATAGGCATGTTTGGTTTGTTTTCACAGGAGACTGTTAGATAACAGCAGACAAGGCATATTCAGACAGCTAATGAAGAGACTCATATACTAATTTTGTTTTTAGACTGAAACAGCAAGGTTAACTTCAGTTCTGGTCTGGAAAACATGTAGCTGTGGGCAAAATTTCAGGTTAATGTGCTTTTGGAAGAGGAGTTTGATTTTTCCTTACTAGCTAAAATCATTTGTTTGTGTCTGGCTCACAGCTACTCTCCCAGGGGATCAGGAAAGTGGTCCTCATGCATAGCTGTTTCATGGCAAAACTATCTTAAAACAGGCCAATCATAGGGCAAATCAAATGGCACAGTTTAAACTTAGGGCTAGAATAACTGAGCTATATGAACCTCTAATGCATGACAATTTGTTTTGCTTTGTTTTGTACATAGTAGCAGCAGTAAGTACCTAAAGTGATTTTCACAGCTTTTATATGAGAATACGACATTTTAGCCTTCCTCAAGAAACACATACTCGTATGATTTGTTATGTCCAAAAGATTCACAAAAGGCATGACATGGTCTTAAAGGACAAATTAGAAAAAACTCAGTTTGACTGACAAGAAGAAAGCAGCATTTGTCTGCCTGACCCATGTCAAGCATGGACAACGGGCCAACGTAAAGGTCAGTGTGAACAACAACCATGGGGAATTTCAGACTTCCAAAGATGAAGCAGTATGGCCAGTAGCTGCAAAGCCTGTAAAGCCTGAAATGAATGAAACACTTTCTGAAACTCTTTTTACACTTAGCAAAGACTCAAGTGTCTAACATGTTTGGACACATTTTCTGCAAACTTTTTGACTTTGCATCACTAATGACATTTTAGGTCAAAGTATACTTACTAACAAAATTATGTGCTTCATTTTCCTCTGTGTGGCAAGCAGATATCTTTTGCAACGGATAATTTTAGAAGTGTGCCTCCTAATTTACAGAGATGGATTCAATGTTCCCACGAACATGTCATAACTGCTTAGTCACTCATTAAGCCACTAATATTATTGCCATGAACCTCCTGGAGAAGGGCACAACTAGAATTCCATTTGCTTCAGAAGTTATGTGAACATACTCATAACACAGACTTAGATAAAAGGAAATTCAGAGAACAAAATGTATATATTTTACACACGAAAAAAAAAGCAGTTTAGGGGGATTTAAGCAGTTTTGGGCAATGTTTCAGATATGAATGTGCCATGAAATGCAAATGTCCTTTGTATGTGTGGGCACAAAAATTGACTTAAACACAAAAGTCTATTAAAAGCAAAATAATAGCTGGTTAGCTTTGCTGGCCCCAGAAATGTCTGCTTGAATGTAACCTACATTTGCTGCAATTTGATGACTGAATAAATTATATTATTGTTTATCATAACTTCTGGGGCTGTGTCATCTCAAAGAAACTCAGTGAGGATCTGACCCCTGATGTGCTAGGTTCTGTGAAAGCGAATTGGAACAACTCAAGATTCAATTCCAGACATAACAGACAAGTGTAACAAAAAATAGCCCCATCTCAGAGTTTCATCTCTAATTATTTGCTTGCAGAGTGCAATAATTCATTGCGGAACCACACTTCAGTAGTAAATTAAGACTCCCACTCCCTGTGCTGGCTCAGCTATTGTGACTGTAAGACCAGAATTAAAGTTCTGACCTGTGTTTTCAAACATACTTCCACCCTACTCACACTCCAGTAGCTTTTACAAGAAGGCAAATTCATTAAGCATTCTGAAGAGGAGACACAATCTGAGGTACAGTCTACCAGTGTCCCAAAGGGAAACAAATAAAAACAATCTTTCCGAGTATGCTGCATTTTTTTACACTAATTATTTCCAATTTAGATTTTACCCAGAGAAATGTGTATCATATTATTCAAGACTAGCATATAGTAACAGTGGAAATAAATATTCCTTAGACAACTGATAAAGTTGAAAGTTTTTCGCAGTATGTAAGCAACTTAAATATTGCATGGCCTGTAAAAACACACAAAAAAGGAAATTGATTACAAAACTGAAAATGAGAAAAACAGAATCCCAATAAACTAAATTAACAAAAATCAAGAAGGGCAAGTTTGTACCAGTGACCTTAGCTGACCTCCATTACAGGGTAATTACTACCCAATCAATAGTCCTTACACATAACTACGGACACAAATGGTCAATGGAAAGTGATAAAAGAATGGTGATCAATAAACATTACATTCTGGCATACAATTGCCCAAGAAATGGGGAAAAATATATTACTTTTTGACTTTGGAAAGCTAATATGTGAACCAGGATTCACCAAATTTGGGGATTTGAGCAGTTTCCACAATATAATACATCACCATTCTTTTTTAAGAAATCCTTCCTACACAACTGAGTTAAACGATCTGGTTACAACGTGGCTGCTTAATGATCAGATTCAGTGCAATTCCATTTTGTTAGTATATGCATTGCCAAGATTCCTGAAGAACCCCTACAAACGTTGCACGGTGCTTGTGAAAATAAACATGCTCCACTTAGCTGTTTGAGATCAGAATCAATCAAAATATTGTTTCTTTGCCAGGACAACAGAAAAGAGAGAAGCAAGGCCCTAAGCCTCAGAGCTTTTGCTGACATGCTGAACCTCCTGTTGATGGCAGATATACAATTTCAGGGGCCTAAACCAGAGTGCAATGAACTGTCTGATGAAGGAGAGGAAGAAACTTTCTTATTGAATCCAAGCAATCTTGAATCTGGCCCTCGATGAAGACCCAACTGCAAAAAAATATAGTATTATTCCCTGATCACTGCTAGAAAATCAGTTATGAGCAGTCCTTCAGAGTTGCACTTTATATTTCAGAAAATGTTCCTGGTTTGTAATTTTTGTAGTCTAATTTACATTCACTGAGAGACAGCAGTCAGTCAACTATATAATATGAAACACATTTACCACAGCTTCGCACATGTACACTCCTCCTCCTGCAGTCAAAGAACGTTGATGAAAATTATCCCTGGGACATGGTTTCTACAGACAGCACATGAATTTTTATGCAGGCAATGTTTAGCTATTCCTTGTGATCCTGGCAGGATCTACTCCTAAGTGAAAAATCAAAAATAGAAGCAAAAAGGATTCACATAAAAGGACTGTGATTTTTGTAATTTAAAGTTGGATTATGAAGTTGTTCCCCACAAAAAAGAAAGACAACAGACTAACTATTACAGAAATAAGGCAATCTGTCTGATAGATCTTCCTAAAACCAGTTCACATACGCTATCTTGAAAGGTGCTTAGATGATTTCAAAATAGGTACACTGCTTTAAGTCAGGAGAATGTGCAACTTCTTGATTCCCTCAAAAATTCATTTTTTAGAAGAATTTTACCTATTCTAATATTAACCACAAATAGTAGTATAAATCAATTTACAAATCTATTGCTAATACTGCTTTTAGATCTCATCCCTCTGGATGCCCAGTGCATATTACCCTGAATTTTAGTGATACCAAAAATATATTGCTTGTTCAAGTTGGTGAGTGCTGACGCACCAGTGTGGTTCCAAGGACTTTATCAAGATGACCTGCCTGAATAAGTGCTATGGGATAAGAGTTACAATGTTACAACATCAAACAAAGAAAAATAAAGTTACCTTCTTCCTCCCATCTTTTTCTACACATTTTTCACTAAGCAGTAGGATTGTTTAAGATTGTTTGGTCAGAATGGATGAATTTGGATTTCAGAATATGACACCTCCTTTGATTGCTGTCCCCCCATCCTTTTGCTTTCCTATGATTAATTAACTATTATGAATAGTCAGTTTACATCTGGACATGAAGCTCAGAGTGACACCAGTCTCTGAGTCATTTTACCCTGGGGTGGTGATATCGTCTGTTCCACCATTACCCGCATTATCTAAATTGCTTGAACATGTTTATGCACAGCTAATGGATTGTATTGTAAGGAATAATGTTTTGGCTACTCATAAATCTGGTTTTAGACCTCATTTCATGATAAATATGTTAATAGCCTTTATGCATGATTTGTTTGTACCTCCACATAGTGTACAATTGGCAGGCAGTATTGTTGGTGACTGATAGCATCTTTATAATAAGAGATTTAGATGATTGTGGCCTTTGATTAAAAAGCATTAAACTTAGTGCCTGTGCTGTTCCCTTGTTTGGGATTGATTAAAGAGATTATGATGTGCTTTCTTGGGTAGGGCTGCATGACTAATTACTGGTGGTTCTCCTTGGAAAAACCATATTCTTGAAACTGATTGATCACACTTTATGGACTGTTCTGTCACGTTTACTCAGTAAAACAGAACTTAGTCCTGCAAAGCCAATGGGACTACTCCCATGAGCAGCTTCAGATAGCTCCTCTATTCAATTTCATCTCTCCAGTTAAAAACTGACAAAGGTACGTGAGAGAAACGTACACGTTTGATGTCCTGTAAATAGCTCATCAAAGGATCAGCGACTCCTTAAGGAAATATTCCTCTTTGTTTTCTACTCATCCCAAAGGTAAAGAGTCTTTCTCGTGCCTGCAAGTTTTCTCCAGTGCATTAGCTCAGTTCTGCCAAGGGAGAGGACCTGTCTATTCTTCAGATAAATCCTTTCTTGATTCAGAGGAACAGATTTGCACAAACCATGGCATCACAGTCGGCATCACAGCCAGAGAACAGACCATGGGGTCTGTTCTTTCTTGATATAGATGTGCTCTTTGTCCCTCACTGTGGAAGTTCATGCTTCCAGCACTGAAGTCCCCTGTTCATTCCCTGGTATTAGATTAGAGCACAGCCTCTATATTATTAATTAAAATTACTATATACGTGCATATATATACATATGTATATATATTCTTATATATTCCACTCTATGTTTACTTCAGCCTGTACTTCATGTCCATGTGTTATGTTCGAATGGCAGCTGAGACCCCTTGCAGTTCCTCAGAAGTACAAGGAGGTTATGCCTGTCATTCACGTGGACTTGCAAAGCTGGGTTAAGATGATGTTACCTACCATCCTCCAAAATTGGTAGATTCTACATAAATAATAAAGTTCCAGATGTGGGTTTACTAAGGAGCCAATATGGCTTTCAGGTCCTATGTTAGCACTGGCTGGTGTAATGTGTTTCCTTTACACTTCTGTGACTCTGCAACTTCACAATGTCTTTGTTTATATTGGGACTGCAGTTCTCCCTTCTGTCCTGTAGCTTGTCTATTAACAACATGTAGTAGATATTGATGACTTATTTGTATATTAATTTGAAAGACTTAATGTAATGGCCATTATTATTATTATGAATAGTATCATAGAGAAAGGATTATCTGTAATATGGCAATATCTGTAATGTGTGACATAAGAACTTGTGTTCTTCTTGAATATCTATAAAGTAAAATCAATCCTTCCTTCTGCACTCCCCACATGTTAAATATAATAAGCCTAGCTGCAGATGAGTGATAAGAGAAGCTTTCTGCTTTAGCAGGTTTCTGCTGTCCTTCCGTTCTAGTTATTGTAATTGGATAATGTTCTGGAAAGTATCCTGGTAACAGCAGAAAAGTAGAAGGTGATCATCCTCTTGACATATGACCTTATCAGAAAATCATCAAATGACAACATTTCTCCCCAGGAATAATACCCCCTGTACTTGCTAATATTTTCAACAAGGAGGGCCAAACGCATGGCAGAGAAACAACATTCCGGAGGTCAGAACTCAGGCAAGGTAAAAGCAATTGTTTTTACAGGGAGTATGTTTTAGCTACGCTAAGCACTTCTGCAACCACAGCTTGCAGTGTTTTGTTTATTTTTTCCTTTAATTTTGCAAGATTGCTGCACAGGGGTAACATTGCCTGATCACGAGGTACACTTAAATGTGATTCAACTTTGTTCCTTGCTCTGTTGAAAAGAGTCATATTTGAATTTGTATGCAAAAAAATAATGCGCTACATTCCCATGTACCACCTTCCATGTCCAGAAACAGTCAGTCAATCAAGACACACAATATTGAAAGAGGTTAAATGTCCTCTGCACACTGTCATAATTCACCAAATATATCAGGCAATAAAATCCCGTGATAACTCAATTTTCATGACAAACCTTGTAATGAGAAGTGAAAATGGGACAAATTAATCTATTCACTTGACATAGATTGTAACTAGAAGGAGAAAAACTAGCCAGAATTAACCCATTCTTGTAATGATCACACAGCTGAAAACAGATGTTTCTCCTTGGCTGTAGACTTGGGTGGTGGTTCTTGATTTTATTTACCTTCTTTTCTCTCAAGCACCTCTCTAGCAACATGAATAGAGAGCAGTAACTACAAATGAATGAAAAGAAACATTTGAAAGTGTCTAGCTATTTCATGCCTATTCCCATGGAACAGAAGAGCAATCCAGACTTTCATTGAATTTAGATGCATAATTGAACCACTGCCTAATAGCTATTCTCCCTTTAAAAAAAACCTGACCTTTTTAGAATTTTAACTAACTAAATTCATATATACTCGGCTGTCATAAACAGATGACTTGTCCCTGTTTTATGGAAACGCTATAGGTACAGAACACATGATGCATTTAACTGCAAGGTAATAAGAAAATGAAAGGAATTTATTAACCCCATCTTCAAAAAATGGTACCATAATCCAAGTGCCTATAGCCAGATCCTAAGATTAATGCAGTTTTACTTCTTGGGTAAATGATGAGACTAAAAAAGCTGGAAATCAACAGATACAAGTAATGTATATCAGAGAATATGTATATTCTCCATATATATATGGAGAATAATAATTCTCCATATTTACAAGAAGTTATGCGAGATACTGTTGAAACAAGGCTGATTCTGAAACCTCTGCTGTATCCAGTATTTAAAGACTTTCATCAGGGGTCTCAAATGACTAGAGGGTCTTTTGCACCTTGATCTTTGTAAATGTGAAGCCTAAATACCTTAGACATCTCAGGAGAATAGACTGAAATGGTACACATCATACCACCAAAATATGAGGCTAAAGAGGTGGCTCAACTGCACAAAATCATATGAAAGCAAAAAGCTTAAAAATATTAAGACTATGGCATTGCTGACGCATTCTGGAAAACTGCATCATGTAGTATCAAAGTGACCTCTCCCCATCTTGTCACACCACATCAACTTGTCTTTTGTTACTATGTCTGTTGACAGCACATAATGTGATGAAGCATGACATAATATGGAGGACAATATGAAATGAAAAGGTAACCTTTTGTGACACGTATTGCATTAAAACACCAATAATACAAGTAACCGATAACATTTCGAACTCCTTGGAAGATTAGAATGAATGCCTCCCATTGTTATAAGGGAACATGTAGTTTACAGACTTGAGCTAAAATGAGTTCTCAAGTAAATGGACCAGTATCCTGTTATTTTGAATGAAAGTGATATCCTCTTACATTGAGGAACATTTTCTCTCGCAATAGATGTCATTCTGTTCTCTTGCATGGTGTCAGTAACAAAACCTATTCCCCAGCTAGCCCCTTTTCAGGAGAGAATGGACATGATTTGGTATCTACTGTGACATGTGCAGGAAACTTCTGAAAGAAAACCACAGGAAAAACTTCCACTCTCCAGAGAGCTGGAGTTCTCAGAGGAACAGAGCAACCCCCTATGCCTTTCACATCCAGTTTAACAGGAGTGTCTTTAGCTGGGAAGGAGTATGGATGTAAGAAAAATTAAAAAAAATAATGAAAAGAATGTGGTAAAAGAAGCAATATAGAAGAAATCACAGGAAAAGATTGATGGCAAAGCCATAATAAGAACAAAGAGAGATTAATATTTACTAGTAAGAATGATAAAGAATAACGAAGGAACACACGACGGACATGGAAAACTATGGAAAACAAGGGAAAACAGTTCAAACAAAAGCACTGTTGTGAAAAGTAAAGCTGGGAAAAAAAAGACAAATTAGAAAGACCAGAATATTCAGAAGAGAAAAAGGACTCTGGTGGCATGCAGCCCAGAGGGAGGACCTCTGTTAGTATTTCAGCTGTTACTTACACTTCATCACATCTCTTTAACAGCAAGTAATACATTCCTTGACTATGAAGCAGAACACTGGGACAGAATATTCTGTCATGAAATATTACATTTATTACTAGATGAAAATTTTTCTAGATTTTTGTGATGCAGTCCACCAAGACTGGGGTCCTTTCCTTTCTTTTCTTTGCCTTGCCTTGCCTTGCCTTGCCTTCCCTTGCCTTCCCTTCCCCTCCCCCTCCCATTCCCCCATCCCCTCCCCCTCCTATTTCCCCTTCCCCTTCCCCTTCCCCTCTCCCTTCCCCTCCCCTCCCTCTCCCTTCCCTTCCCTTCCTTTCTCTTCCCCTCCCCCTCCCATTTCCCCTTCCCCTTCCCCTTCCCCTTCCCCTTTCTTTATATAACACCTCTTCCAGATATGGCTAACTACCTTATGCTACATACATTATTACTTAGCGTACCACCTACATTACATTTTTTTTCTGTTCTTGAGAAACTGGAGATTACATTTTTTCATACTTCTTAACTGGCCCTAGAAAGACATTTCTGAAGAGACTGATTCTTTGCTAAGGCAATGATACAGCCTCTAGGATCCGATCTATCTTTGCATTTGTTGCTTGCACAACCAAGCTTATTCAATACCAGTGCTCTTAGCGCTTTGAAACTGCTAGTGACAGATATTTACAAAAATATGAATGGTAGGATGAAGGTGAATGGAGAACAATTTTTCACTTTCAAAAGGCAAACAGAAAACCACAAAACAAACCAAGATACTTATTATGTGGCAGAACTGAACCTCAGATGTTAAAATTTTACATTAGCCTAAAAAGAGATGGACTAAATTCCTGGGAGAAAAATTCACTGAGGTGTAGTAAACACAAAAATTTCACCTCTGGCTCAAGAAGCTTTTAGGCCAGAAGCTGCTTGAGGCTTAGTGTGTGTCCTGGAAAAAAGGTCATAATTTGTTTTCCTGACCTCCCTGGTCTTTGCTGGTGGACACCATCAGAGTCTGAAAATGAGAGGAGCATGGTCTGCCTCACAAGGCCACATCATCTGGGCTCTGTCAGGGGGAGGAGTGGCTGACACAGCTTAAAATGGAGACACATAGCTTGCAATGTAGAAATACCCATCATAGATCCTAAGGGTTAGCTCCAGAATTGAATCATAGAATCATAGAATGGTTTGGGTTGTAAGGGACCACCCTGTCATGAGCAGGGATACCTTCAACAAGATCACGTTTCTCAGAACCGCGTCCAACTTGACCTTGAATGTTTCCAGGGATGGGGCATCTACCACCTCTCTGGGCAACCTGTGCCAGTGTTTTACCACCCTCATAGTAAAAAATTTCTTCCCTATTTTAGTTTAAAACCCCTTGTCTTATCACAACAGGTACTGCTAAAATCACAGAACCACAGAATGAATCAGAATGGTCAGGGTTGGAAAGGACCTCTGGAGATCATCTAGTCCAGCGCCTCTGCCAGAGCAGGGTCGCCTGCAGCAGGTAATGTTTATCCTTATCTTTCCTTTAAGTACTGAAAGGCTGAAATAAGGTCTTCGCTCAGCCTTCTCTTCTCCAGTCTGAACAACCCCAACTCTCTCAACCTGTTCTCATAGGAGAGGTGCTCCAGCCCTCGGATCATCCTCATGACCCTCCTCTGGACCCGCTCCAACAGGTCCATGTTTTTCCTGTGCTGAGGGTTCCAGAGCTCGACACAGTACTCCACATGGGGTCTTACCAGGGTGGAGTACAGGGGCAGAATCATCTCCCTCGCCCTGTTGGCCACACTTCTTTTGACGCAGCCCAGGGTACAGTTGGCTTTCTGGGCTGTGAACACACACTGCCAGCTCATGTGCAGCTTTTCATCCACCGGTATCTCCAAGTCATTCTCCTCAGGGCTGCTCTCGATTCCCTTGTGCTCCAGCCTGACAGAACTGGGGGTTCCCCTGACCCAGGTGCAGGACCTTGCATTTGGCCCTGTAGAACCTCCTGAGATTCACAGGTGCCCACTTCTCGAGCTTGTCCAGGTCCCTCTGGATGGCATCCCGTCCCTCAGGGATGTCATCCGCACCACTCAGCTTGGTGTCAATGCAAACTTGCTGAGGGTGCACTTCATCCCACTGTCAAATTGGAGACAGCATGGCTGTATCTACATGGTTCTGAGCAGAGGCTAATTAAGCAATACTAATTAGTGCTTTGAAAAGTGCCTTACAGAAGAGACTAAACTGTTTCTGACCTACAAATTACCTCTGTATTTCTCATCTGCACAATTTTGTTTATTTTATGTTAGATCTGGGATCTCTATATTATGCGATGTAGAGATATATACAGTATCTTTGTTATGACATTTGTTTCTTTTACTTTTGTACCAGTGCTTAAAATAAATGAAGAAGGAATTCATTTAAAATTGTATATGTATATATTTCACATTGTATGTACACTTAACATTATCTTGCATATATTCCTCTTCAGGCAACATTCCAAGCTGCATTAACTAAAACTGTCATCTCATATACAAAGCATTTTTCAGATGTTCTTTCATATTTGCAGAATCAGTCAAACTATTCATCAAACCAAGGATGGATCCCTTTTATGTCAACAAAATTGGCATTCATTTTTTTTAATAGACTGGCTGAGCAACCAAAGTAATCATTTTCAGGAAATGGATTTTTTGTAAATAGTTTTCTACTAAGGTCAGTTTCAGTTGATAGATTTATTCATGTGATATTTTTTCTTATCCTTTCTTGAAGAATTTCTTTTTATTAATTTATTAGTATTTATTTAATAATTAATATAACCCAGGCAGGCATGAGCCAAAAATCATCCTTGCTCCAGTTAAGGAATTTGGTATGATTTGGAAATATATTCACCTTTACTTTCTGGATTGTTTAATTCTTCATAAAGGAAACAAAGACCTGCTGTTAAACTATAATAAAATGGGCAACATCTTTTGAAAAACTATAACTGTAGTTCTGTAATTTTATTTATTCTTTTGTGATTCAATCTTCTCTAGATGAACAAGAAACGAAGGTGACAAAAGTATAAATATCAGTCACTGAAAAAAGCTAATATTGAGAAGTAATGCACACTTTTGCTGTGACTTTTCCTTAGAGCAAGGCTCCTTTATTTTGCATTTCAAAGCAAGATGATATGGACTATTATAACTTCTCACTTTGAAGAAAAAAGAAATAGTTTTGAACAGGAGAAGATGAGAAAAGAACATATCTATTCTGTGTGAGTTCTACTGCTCTACCACCATCATTTTTTAAAAGGTATCCCAAGCTCTGTGGTAGATCTCCACTCCTCTCTTCCCTCAGAAGTCAGACTCTTCTTACAGCTGTGGTTTTCAAACTAAAGAATTGGTAGCTCTTTCTCAGCGTGCACAAATCCAGTCCAATGACTGAGAATACTGTTTTTACAAAACACACTGAGTTAAAAGCATCCAGAAGGAAATAAACCCACACTGAATGAAAGAACTGGAGAACAGCCAATGTATCTAACTTTTAATAATGAAACAGCACTGCAGTAGCATCTACTGGCCCCAACCCAAGAGTAGAGTTTTTATTACCCTAGGCCCTGAATACACATGTAATATGCTAAGCTGTGTAAGTTATTTTAGTCCTTATTAAGTTGTTTAACATGGGGTAAAATAAATAATTGTTATCCTTATTTCTGAAGTTGTGAGAGGAGGATGGGGAAAAAATAAGTTACCTATGGCTCCAGAGCAGATGAGGTGGTAGAAATTAGAGTACAGTGTCCCTAAATGTTTAATCAAAATATCACAAGTTCTCTGAACAGGTTTTTTACATTAATATTTTTCCCTACTGCTTTGCTTCACCAAAGTCCCTCTATAGTCTCTTCCTCTAAATGCAGCAGGAATAGTTGCCTCTATTTTTCTCTCCCTTCTTTCCTCCATATTACAATAACGAAGCAACACTATTGCTAGCCTTAAGTTTCAAAAGACTGGACTGACAGGGCAGGGATATACAGGCCCTGTGAGCACAGTGATTTTTGAAAACACTATTTAGTTCTGAGACTCCAGTTTTGCATCGTTAAGAACTGGTGCTTGGGTGGCATTATCTAATCAATGTACCTCTCCAAATTGCAATTAGTGTTATAACTGAAAGAAGTAAATTCAAGCCATCGTAAAACTCAATCATCCAAACTCTCATTTTTGTAAAGCTAGAAAACAGGTGGTTGTTTTTCTTCTATATGAAGGCTTCAGATGAAAGTTTGGTAGGACACTAGTCACTTTTAGCAACTCATTTTATTATTTTTGAAAGAGCCATTTACTTCTGTACTTTTTAAAAATTAAGTGAAAAGGAAAGCTCTTAGGTAGACAAGCTTGGAACCTGATTTTCCTCTTTCTGTAATTTTCCCCCACCAGCAGTTATCCCCACTGAAGTCAGTGAAAGTGCTGCCAGATTTTCCGAGAGAAGAATCAGGTCCTTCATTTTTTGCTCTAGTATAGCTCTACCAGTAAAATTTCCTCCTGGTGCTTTAGATCATTGTGTTTCAGTGCTATAAGGCAGTGAATGGTTGCTATAACTTTGCTGTTTACCTACCTCTATGTTTACAAGTCTCTGGCCTTTTAGAATCTCTGAGGACAAGTATATTTGCAAGGAGGATTTCTGTACAGCAAATAGTTTTCCTTTAAAATTTTAATGGTACCATCATACCTTTTCATATTGGTTAATGATTCATTGTCAAGTTCTTTTCTGCAGGATTATAGATTTCAGTGATCTCTAAGAGTCCAACTCTTAATTTTTTTTATTCTTTTTGATGAAGTGGTATACAATTTCATTTTTTAAACCCTCATTTTTCTTTTGCTACAATTCCACACAGACACAGGTATTACACCTATTGCATTATATACAGCTATCAGCATACCAAAATGTATGAGATCACATCTGATGTTGGCTGTATGCAGAGGAAATATTCCTAGTTATTGCAGCACTTGATAAGCAAAACTGTGTTGATTAGAAAAACCTACATATATGAAAGCCCTTTGAAAGGACGTTATAGATTTTAGTCTAAACCTGGGATTGTGGAAAAAGCAGCTAATCAAAATAGGTTTCATAAATCACCCACACACAGAAACAGCAAACATGAACATGGTATAATTAACTGATTGTTGCAACATATTTGAGATTGACTGTGAAGATGTTTACTACCAGACACAGGGTATGATGAAAGTCAGTGGAATTCCTTTCATTTACTTGGATGAGCTTTCTGTCAAGTTCAGAATATTTACAGTGCTTGAAATTACATGATTCAGTCATAACTATAGCTGGTCAGAATATACATCTTTGTTTCCAAATAAATTTCAAACCCAATGTTTTTTGGTAAAAGCTGCTCATGAAAGATCTAATTTATCAAAGTACTATAAACAGAATTGTTTTCACTTTTTGATGTACAATTTTATAAGTATCAATACTGTGAAAGGAAATGAACTGTTTTAAAAAAAGTTAGTTGAAACCTCAGTTAATGCAAAAAAATCCAACTCAAGTAGAAATATTCCAACCATACCCGCTCATTGTAATAGGCAGCAAACTATCAAATAAACATATTGGCAGGACATGGTCCCAAATGAACTATTAACAGCCAAGGGAACATTTGTTATAGGGTTAGATAGCTTTTAAAATGATCTCTGAGCTTTTCACTAATTCCCTGATCTATACCACATGAAGAGACAATGCTTCTTCCAAACCCAACTGTGTTTTCCTGGCAGTCATTCTCTACAGATGTCCTTTGTCTTAAAACATCTGCAGTTGCAAAGAAATCCAGCCATATGCCTGTATAGGTGCATGACGAGTAGGAGTAGTTAATGGGATTTTCAATTTGCTTTTCAATTTTTGTTTTTTTCACCTTAGGAATCTAAATAATTGAAAGAGTTTTGTGAATTACAAATCCCATCGAAACCCCTGTACACAATAATCATTTAATTATTCAAGTCTTTCTACTGTTATCACTGATGCAGTAATTGGAATTTCTTTTTCACCATGTATGCTGATTATATTCCTAAGAGAAGGAAAATCTCTTTATTTCACATTTTTTCTGTTCTTTTCCATTATTTTTTTCAAATGGAAGAATAGTTGGAATCTTCCTGAAGTTTTCAGAATAGCTAACCCATATCATCATCCAGAAGGCTAAATCTCCAGCCTATTAATCTGAAGAACATTTATTCAGAAATGTGGCAGTAGAAATGCTGTTACTGCCTGCGTTCTGAGGATCGGGGAATGCAATGTCACAGGGTGGGGTTTTTTGCACTAATATGTCTCCTTCAGTTGCCAAAGGTTGTCCACATACGGTAAAGAGTGAGAATGAGCAAGATGGTATCCTCTGGGTCAGAGGACAGCAGATTGCCAATAAACGTTGATACTTCTCAGGAGGGTGTACTTTCTCATCTTTCCAAAGATGCATTTCCCCTTACACCTGACTCCACAGGACATCTGGAACACGTAACAACTCCAGACAAAAAGGCACCCAAAAAAGCACATTTGCAATGTGCAATGGGTTGTTCTGTAAAACAATGGATGTATATCACACTATTGAGCTCCCTATTGGCATCTTAGTTAGCTGTTTGAGTTTATGCGTAGTCATCTCCAATTAATACAGGAGTCCTGTAACATAGGGGTCAGTGAAGCAAAAGTTGATTGGAATGAGCAAGACATGGAAAAAGATATAAACTAGAGAGAGATGATGATATGCTAATCTGATTACTTTTACGCAATAATGCTAGCAACACTGATAATGGAATAGCATGGAAACACCTGACACATGCAATGGACGCCAGAATGTATTTACAATTTTAACACAAACCCAAGAAATGGTGGAGTTGTGTCCCCATGGCCTCTTCCTGATGTAGTCACCTCATTCATCCCTAACTGAGCAACATGCCTCGCAAAACCCAGGTGACTAACTCATCCCAGTGTTGCACCAACTCCCTGGTTGTGCCAGATTGAATTCATATACACTTAAAGGCCTCTGCTTGGCATTTCAGCATACAGTGCACATAACCAATGTGTTCAGGAAGCATCATTTTGTAATTATTATAGAATGATAGAACGGTTTATGTTGGAAGAGACCCTAAAGATCACCTAGTTCCACCCCCCCCCTGCCATGGGCAGGGACACCTCCCACCAGCCCAGGCTGCTCCAAGCCCCATCCAACCTGGCCTTGAATACCTCCAGGGTTGGGGCAGCCACAGCTTCTCTGGGCAACCTGGGCCAGGGGTTCACCGCCCGCACAGGAAATAATTCCTTCCTAATATCTGATCTAAATCTGCCCTCTTTCAGTTTAAAACTGTTACCCCTCCTCCTATCGTTACACTCCCTGATAAAGATTCCCCCCCCATCTTTCCTGTAGGACCCCCTTTAGTTACTGGAAGGGTCTGTAAGGTCTTCCTTACAGGGCCTTCTCTTCTCCAGGCTGAGCAACCCCAACTCTTTCACCCTGTCCTCATAGCTGTGGGGCTCCAGCCCTCTGATCATCTTCACGACCCTCCTCTGGACTCTCTCAAACAGTGGCCACAAGAAGCTGATAGTCTTAAGACTACGTAATTGAACATGAGTATTTTTTTTAAATTAGTTCTTTTTGCAAGAAATATTAACCTTATGAGCTCATTGGGGGAGGGGTGAAAGAAAGTCTTTCAAATGAAAGCCTATCTGTATCTTTGATTGATAAGAAATGAAATTATACTTGACATTTAAAAATAGAGACTATCCAACTGAGGGCTGAATATATTAAAAACACTTAAAACATCATGAGATTCTATTAATTTTTGAAAATTAAAACCTTAGTAAAAGAATGAGGAAATCACTTTGCCAGAACTATGTGACATGGTCTCGATCTCCCAGTGGTCCTGGGGGAAGGCCCTTCTTGTGCAAATTACGAGTACACAAACAAAACTTTCTGGAGACTTATGTCATTAAATCTGGCATCAGAATAATACGAATAATGAGATAACATGGCCTGGATACTGGTACAGATCCTTTCCCAGGAGCAGATTTAATCATGACTCTACACAGCTGCTCTTTCTGTAAGTGTTTGGAATTCTCAAATTTTGCATTTTTTGACACAGTTGGTTCAGGTTTATCAGATTCTCCTAACCTCTCCTAAAGCTTGGGAACTGTTGGTAAAAAACTCAGGAGACTAAGTCGAACCTTAAATACAGGTTTTCTGTTTCCCACCTCTGGGTGTTCCCAACAATACTTTAAGCAGAAAATGAACACCAACCTAATCAGTTATAAAAATTCAATTTATAAAAACAGCAACAAAAAAAATTATAGCGGTAAAATAATTGTCCATTGTGTAATGAAAGCAGTTACGGAAGATTGCAAAATTAAGAACCTGAAACAACCAGAAGGAGGAAAAAATCCTCTTCGTTTTCAGGTGATTTGAGCAGAAAACTCAGCTATGCCGAAGCATGGTCAGTCTTGGAGATGAGTTATTATTTCCCTTTTGAGTCGAAATGTGAAAAACACAACATGAAAGAAAGAACATAAAGCGAGGCCAGATGCTGTACTACAGCATTCTCTGTGTAGGAGAAACTAATGGTAACAAATTATAAATCAACATAACCCCACTCTCGTCTCTGAATTATTGAGCACAAAACTAAAACCTTCGAGAGGCTTATACAATCTATCACTTGCTAAACTTCCATTAGAAAATTAGGTTATGATATGTAATGATCTTCCCTATACATTTTAATTTCTTTTAACTGTTTAAATAGAACTTGAGTAATAACTTCTTAATGTTCACCACAGAAGGTAACTAAATCATTAATGGACTCCTGGTGCGACCAGTTTAATATTGCAATTTAATTGAGGTTTATGCAAAAAAGAAAAAAAGAGGAAACAGAAAATAGAAAAGACGCTTTCCTTCTTTAATATGTAAAATAGGTACTATATTTTGTTTCACAAAATGGAAAAAAATTTTGAAGACAACTGTGTTATCTGTATCTTCAAATAGTGTAACTTTAGTCAATCCATTTTGAGAATTTCTCTCTCAAAATATTTTGCTTCATTCTATATACTAATTGAAGTCAGACTATTATTCTTCAAGTGTACAGAACTCCTCCCTTGTATCTTCTTTAAGTACAGACACCATGTTTGTTACCCAACACCATGGACAGACACCATGTTATGTTATGTTTAGCCTTCCAGTAAACATTCATTTTAAGATACTTACTAAAATCACCTTTGAACCAGACCTGCAATTCCATCTTTGATTTCATTCCAAATTCTAGGATTCATGTTGTGCAATTCTTCTGATTTAAGGGCATTTTAAGATTTAATTCTAACCCTGTCTATGGCAAATTTCACTTCCACTCCACCACCTCCTGCACACGTCTTTTCATTACTCATTTTCAACACATTCTCCTTTAAAACATAAACAAGGTATTAGTTTAACTTTAGGGCCATAATTCAACAACGTATTGTGTCAGCCACAGCCTCTCTGAACAACTGATCCCACTTCGTCCTTTCATATTCTCTTGTAATTTATCTTGGATTAGTACTTTTTTACTGTTTACTTTGATTTCCTTCTTTTTTTAAATCTAACAAAATATGGCTTTTGGCAGTTCTGTTTCTATCTATTTCCTTCTTGGCTCCTTATCACTGATTTCAGAACAGTGTTTCATTTCTGAATTAGTTTTTAAGTAGGAAAGTTTCCCCTTCCTTCCCACCCCAACACATCTGTCAGTCCTTTTGGAACCTGAAGAAATCCCAAGCTTTCACCATGTCTTTTAGCCAGCTGGGTTTGTTGTTTAGCTCTCTCACTATTGAGGTTGTTCTGAGAAACCTGGTAAATTCAAGTCAGGTGGCAAAGCCTTTCAGAGACATTATAGATGCCAAAGCATTATGCTTATTTAGCCCCTCAGTGATGAAGGCATGCGCCTCATTTCTTAACATTCACCTAACTAGACTTTCAAGAATAAGAGTGTCTATTCAAGACTTCAGTGATGACCCACTGACTGCGCAGTGTAAGAGCTGCCTTTCAAAGCTTCACAGCCCATGTCATATACTGTATTTATCATAGAATCATAGAATGGTTTAGGTTGGAAGGGACCTTGAAGATCATCGAGTTCCAACCCCCCTGCCATAGGCAGGGACACCTCCCACTAGACCAGGTTGCCCAAGGCCACGTCCAGCCTGGCCTTGAACACCTCCAGGGACGGGGCTTCAACAACTTCTCTGGGCAACCTGTTCCAGTGCCTCACCACCCTTAAAGTGAAAAACTTCTTCCTAATGTTAAATCTAAACCTGCCCTCTTCCAGCTTAAAGCCATTCCCCCTCATCCTATCACTACATGCCCTAGTAAAAAGTCCTTCCCCAGCTCTCCTGAGATCCCCATCTTCCCAGATCCCAATAAGATCTCCCCGGAGCCTTCTCTTCTCCAGAATGAACAACCCCAACTCTCTCAGCCTCTCCTCATAGGAGAGGTGCTCCAGCCCTCAGATCATCCTCGTGGCTCTCCTCTGGACACGCTTAAGCAGGTCCATGTCCATTTAAAAGATCAGACTATGTGTTAAATAAACTGTGTGATTTCTGATGGGCCGTGCACGGTGTTCATTGGGGAAATCAGGGACAGGTTTTATAGCTGAAACTCATGTTCCAAGTTCATGCTTATGATGCAGTAAACTTTGGCATGAAGTCATCAAACACCATGCTCTGATAGGCATGGGTCTTTCTCGGATTATGTTAGACCTGGATCCTGGCACATGACATCACCTTGTCAGAGATATTCACAGTCTCTGATATTATACCCAAGGTGCTTAATGACCCGGATTTATAATGTCTGAAATGTTATCTGAAGTGCCTGAATAAAGACTACGGATGATGACTTTACTTCTCAAATGCAATAAGGATTTTTAAACCCCCATTAAGCAACACTCCAGCAACAACAAAGCTTTGTCCAAAGCTTTCTTAAAACCAACTCTAGGAATAACTTTTTTTAAGGATCTAACACTGAAATCTCATGTTTCATTCCAAGACCAAGATTATTTTTCTGTGAACTACTTTTTCTAAGTAGTTTTTCTTTAAACTACTCTTCCTACTTTTTTTGCACTCTCTTGAGAAGTGTGCTGCTTGCCAGGGGTTTGTATCAGGGATGTCACTAAGAGACCACCAAGCCTTGTACAGTCCACTGACTATTATCCACTGATGTTGTTTCACTTGGGCACCAGTGATAACACCGGGAGCGGTCTAAGGAGTATCAAGAAGGATTACAGAGCCCTGGGACGGGTGGTGAAGGACTCTGGAGCACAGGTAGTTTTCAGGTAGTTTTTTCCTCAGTCCTTCCTGTCAAAGGGAGCAGAGTTGATAGGGCCAACTGAATTTAGCAAATCAACAAATGGTTACAGGACCGGTGCCACAGCCAAGGGTTTGGCTACTTAGACCATGGGACTCGCTTTGAGAAACCTGGCCTACTGGGGGCTGATGGGGTCCATCTGTCAGAGAAGGGGAAGAACATTTTTGGTCATAGGCTTGCCAAACTCATGAAGAGGATTCTGGGGGACTTGCTGGGGGGAGGGGAACCTCAATCCATCCCACTCCTACCAGTTCAACACCAGTGCCAGCATTAGGTGCCCAGAGTCTGGAGAAGAATCACAGGTCAGCGGGAGAGCACCTGGAATAGAGTGAAAAAGAATTCCAGCCACTCCAGCTGGTAATTCAGCTTCACCAGGGGCCCAACTTAAATGTCTCTATGCAAACGCATGTAGCATGGGGAGCAAACAAGAGGGAGGTAGAGACATGTGCACACCTGCAGGGCTATGATCTTACTGACATCACGGAGACGTGGTGGGATGGTTCCTAAGATGGGAGTGTTGGAATGGAAGGGTTCAGGCTCTTTAAGAAAGACAGGCAGGGGAAAAGAGGGGAGGGTGTCTCACATGGTTAATAACCAGATGGACTGCATGGAGTTCTACCTGGGGATGGATGAGGAGCTGAAGAAGAGTTTATGGGTCAGGATTAAAGGGAGGGAAGGCACAGGTGACATTGTATTGGGGGTCTGCTACAGGCCACCCGACCGGGAAGACAGAGTGGATGAGGCCCTCTATAGACAGCTAGGAGCAGCTTCACATTCAGAAGCCCTGGTCCTCATGGGGGACTTCAACCACCTAGATATCTGTTGGAGGGACAATACAGCAGGGCGTAAGAAACCCAGGAGGTTTCTGGAATGTACTAATGTTAACTTCCTTCTCCAAGTGATAGAGGAACCAGCAAGGAGAGACTGGACCTTGCTCTCACCAACAAGGAAGTGAGGAATGTGAAGGTCAAGGGAAGTCTTGGCTGCAGTGAGCATGAGATGGTGGAGTTCAAGGTCCTTATGGCAGCAAGGTGGGCACACAGCAAGCTCACTACCCTGGACTTCAGGAGAGCAGACTTTGGCCTCTTCTGGGATTTTCTTGGAAGAGTACTATAGGATAAAGCCCTGGAGGCAAGAGCGGCTCAAGAAAGCAGGTTAATATTCAAGGATTACCTCCTCCAAGCTCAGCAGTGATGCATCACAACAAAGAGTAAGTCAGGCAAAATTGCCAGGAGGCCTGCATGGATGAACAAGGAGTTCTTGGAAAAGCTTAAACAGAAAAAGGAAGGCCACAGCGGGTGGAAGCAAGGACAAGTAGCCTGGGAGGAATACAGAAAAACTGTTCAAACAGCCAGGGATCAGGTTAGGAAAGCCAAAACCCTGACAGAATTAAATCTGGCCAGTGACAAGGGCAACAAGAAAAGCGTCTACAAGTATGCCAGTGACAGAAGGAAGACGGGGAAAATGTGGGCCCCCTCTGGAAGGAAATGGGAGACCTGGTTACCCTGGATATGGACAAGGCTGAGGTACTCAATGACTTTCTTGCCTCGGCCTTCATCAGCAAGAACTCTAGCCACACTGACCAAGTTACAGAAGGCAAAGGTGGGTACTGTGGGAATGAAGAACTACCCACTGTAGGGGAAGATCAAGTACAAAAGCATCTAAGGAACCTGAAGGTGCACAAGTCTATGGAACCTTATGAGATGCATCCAGGGGTTGCATCCACAAACGAAGTTGCTAAGTTACTATTCATCATTTTTGAGACGTTGTGGCAGTCCGGTGAAGTTCCCACTGAGTGGAAAAGGGGAAACATAACCCTCATTTTTTAAAAGGGGAAAAAGGAAGACCCAGAGAACTACAGGCCAGTCAGTGCCCTTGTGCCCAGCAAGATCATGGAGCAGATCCTCCTGGAAACTACGCTAAGGTACATGAAAAATAAGGACATGATTGATGATAGCCAGTATTGCTTCACTAAGGGCAAATAGTGTCTGAAAAATCTGGTGGCCATCTATGATGGGGTTACAATGTTGGTGGACAAGGGAAGAACAACAGACATGATCTACCTGGACTTGTGCAAAGCATTTGACAGTGTCCTGCACGACATCCTTGCCTAAATTGGTGAGCTGTGGATTTGACAGATGGACAACTCAGTAGAGAAGGAATTGGCTGGGTGGTTGCACTTAAAGTGCTGCAGTCAATGGCTTGATGTCCAAGTGGCGACCAGTGATGAGTGGTGTTCCTCAGAGGTTGGTATTAGGACTGGCATTGTTTAACGTAGACAGTGGGATTGAGTACACCCTGAGCAAGTTTGCTGATGAAACCAAGCTGTATGCAGTGGTTGACACACTGGAGGGAAGGAATGTTGTCCACAGGGATCTGAACAGGCTGGAGAAGTGGGCCCATGCCAACTTCATGAAGTTCAAAAAGGACAAGTGCAAGGTCCTACACATGGATCAGGGCAATCCTAATTATCAATACAGTCTGGGGAATGAAGGGATTGAGACCAGCCCTGTGGAGAAGCATTTGGGGATGTTGTTTGATGAGAAGTTCAACATGACCCTGCAGTGAGTGCTCATAGCCCAGAAGCACAACTATATCCTGGGCTGCATCAAAAGAAGTGTGGCCAGCAGGTGGAGAGAAGTGATTCTCCCCCTCTACTATAGTCTGGCGAGATCCCACCTGGTGTACTGCATCCAACTCTGGAGCCCCCAACATAAGAAGGACATGTTGGAGTGGGTCCAGAGGAGGGTCACAAAGATGATCAGAGGGCTGGAGCACCGCAGCTATGAGGACAGGGTGAAAGAGCTGGGGTTCAGTCTGAAGAGAAGGCTCTGTGAAGATGTTATAGATCCTTCCAGTACCTAAAGGGGTCCTACAGGAAAGATGGGGAGGGACTCTTTATCAGGGAGTGTAATGATAGGAGGAAGGGTAAGAGTTTTAAACTGAAAGAGGGCAGATTTAGATCAGAAATTAGGAAGGAATTCTTTCCTGTGAGGGTGGTGAGGCACTGGCCCAGGTTGCCCAGAGAAGCTGTGGCTGCCCCAACCTTGGAGGTATTCAAGGCCAGGTTGGATGGGGCTTGGAGCAACCTGGGCTGGTGGGAAGTGTCCCTGCCCATGGCAGGGGGGTTCAAACTAGATGGTCTTTAAGGTCCCTTCCAACAAAAACCATTCTGTGATTCTGTGATTCTATGAAATATACTGCAGAATGTACGTAAAAAATGAAATAAAACAAAACATTGTCAAAACAAAACATGTAGCTGATCATATATGACTCCTATGTTAAGAATGAGCCCCATGTGACAGATGGTGAATATTTTGCTTATTCTACTACAGGAAACCACTCAGACAATACATCAGTAAAAGTCATATAAATATGTACTTGAAAAGGGCAGAAGTTAAATAAATTCATAAATCAAATACATAAATTATTATGGAATAACGCATTTCCTATAATTATTGAAGAGTGTGTGTATCTTCAGATTCCCAAAATATTTATTCTGCGGCTCATTCCAAGGCCATTCCAGAATTTATCCTGGTAGTAGATCCTTGTGACCAATTTGCCCCTATGAAAACTGTGAGATTTTTAGATATTCTTCTGAATTATGCAAAAAAAGAACCTGAATACAGATCATCTATATTTTATATAGTGATTCTATGAGGACTGTCAGCAACAAAGGGGATGAGTGGGAGTCGGATGCAACATTGATGTCTTCCTAACTTTAACTTCTTTGGAAGTGCTGTGAAACAGAGTTTTCTCTTTGGTCAGAATGTCTCATTTGATGTACACTTTTGGTCAGATTTAATCTTTAAAAAATGCGTTAGAATGAGGTCATTCTAAATAATTTATTCACCTTCAATTTGGACACTGAATAAAGAAGCATAATTGTTATTTGTACTACTACATCACAAATGGTTCAGGGAAGAGCAAACTCTTCCTTGGAAAGGAGGTTTTCACTGGCTAAAATCTTCTAATTAGAAGTCCATGCAAACATCAGACAGTTCAAGGATCACTTTAAATATTAAAAGTTAAACTTAATGTTTTTTTCTGCTTGACCCACAAGACTTCCTAGTTCTTTTATACAACTTCCTTACTGTGGTTTTGAAAGTTTTCACTGTATTTATGATGTGCTTGCGATTCCCAGGTGTTAGACTTGATATAAGTATGCACTGTTATTATTACTATTATCCACAACTGTGGAACTTTTCCTAAAAACTAGTTATGTCTCCAGATGGTGATTGACTCTGCAGGAAAGCTCTGTAGTAACTGCATTCAATTAGTGAATAACATTTTCATCACTGTCCTTCTTAAACCATAGGTGCACAAGGTAGGAAATTAGCCACAAAGGATTTTCACTTTACCATGTTATTATTTCTCATCCTATTTAGCAGATTATTTCTGTATACCATTCAGGGTCTCCCTAATCTATCTCTTTCTATTATGGATGCTCTTGATTAAACACCTATTGTGCTGTGTTCTCACAATTGCTTTGTTTAAACATGCCACACACACCATCCAAAAATACAAACACAAAACCCCACAAGGAATAATACAGCACTTTCCACCTGTAGTTTCTGACAGATGGGCTGCTGTGATTTCATTTTCACTGGGATTTTACCTGGACATATCCCAGCTTTTAAGAATAGTTAAGATAAATGAGACTTTTCAACTGCTATAAACCACAATAAGCTTATATCTGAGCTAGTCATCTTGACTCCATTTTCTCTTTATCAGTGAAAAGAAATCAACATTCTCACATATGGTTCATTCAGAGATCCTCTTTAGGATGCCACTCATCCTGCTGTAGAGCTCTATGTTTTAGATTTCCAAAGCTAGGGGAGATTAGTTGAGACCCTAATGTTGTTAATGGATGTGAATTTAAGATCTGACCCTGTGAGCACAACATAGGAGGTATGTCTGCTTAGGCACACCTCAGCTTTCTTCTGTATGCCAGCCACGTGCATGCAGTGATGGAAAAATAGCCATTCACTTGGAATCTAAATACAGATGTTAACAGAACAGGACATGGTGTCATATAGATGAAACTACACAACTCCCAGACAATAGTTTTTGCCCAGCTATCTTGCAACTATGCAAAGTGAGCTATGTTTCTTTGAAACCACGCAGTTAGACATGTTCTGCTAATTTGCTAGCATTCAAAGAAGAGAGGGAAAATGCCTGCTAATAATAATTTAATAAATGGTAGAAACCTTATTGCTTAATGCATACAGGCATAACTGCATTGCTTTCACTTTTGTCAGCTCTGAAGTAGTCAGGCAGTTGCACCAAATGATCATTCTAGGTCTCTTCCAACTGAAAACTATTCTATTCTATTCTATTCTATTCTATTCTATTCTATTCTATTCTATTCTATTCTATTCTGTTCTACTCTACTCTACTCTACTCTACTCTACTCTACTCTACATTTCTCTAGCTGATTACAGCCTTACAGATTATCACTTCTATAGAATGTCTATAAGACAGAGGTTGAGGGAAGAGAGGAGAAGACCGTATAACAGACCCTTACCCAAACCTGTCGTTTTGAAAACCTGAAGGTCTTCTGTGTTGGTAATACAACTAAATTGCTTTGTTACTAATTTCCTGATGGAAAGTTTATAATATTAATTTCATTAAGCTGAATTGAATTTTATGTGACAAACTACTACTTTTGCTGCGGTGAAAAGCCCTTGATCTGCAATGTAGACTGTGGAAATACCTTTATATTTTTCTTCTTTTGTTTTCTTTCCTAAATGATATGAAAAGTGACTCTCCTTCTGGAGAAAAACCTATATTTGTCTGAACCTATGTTAAACAGGATGTACCTACAAGTCTAAGACTCTCCCTTCTGAGGTAATTACAAAGCAATGGAATTGCGTAGCCAGTGTTATTAGTTATTAATCCAGATCTGGTTCTAAATTCCATTTTTACTGCCTTAAAAAAAAAGAGCATCTACATATAATTGATCAAGAGACACACAGATCTCAATAAGTGTCTTTAAAAGGTAGGCATCGATGCTGTCTATATTGTGTTAATCAACACGACAGAACTGTGAAGTAAATTTGGAAAGAAAAAGAGGAAAAAATGCCTTCTGAATGTTTGTTCATAGGTCCAGAAAAGTTACACTATCGCTCTCACAGTATACAATACAGAATGAAAATAAAATCAGCACTACGTACAAGAGAAGTTACAGCTTCTTTGCAAAGATTTTCATTCAGCCATAGGTATTAATTGCCATTAAAAGGGGAAACAATCAAAACACTACAAATGTGCAAAGTATAACCATTAAATAAAAGTGTTTTCCACAACCCTGCTTAGTATTCCACCCAGTGCCCCAACACACACAATCTAGATGACTGTTTATTGTGTTTTTAATGCAATGACTTAGATAATTCACATTCTAGTGTATTAAATATATTTGAAAACAGAAGAGAGAAAGATGATTTGATCTCAGATGCCTAAGATCCCTTTCCGAGTTTCACTAACCCTTATGAAAACCAACTGCGATCCTGCTGGTTACAAAGTGCTCTGAGAAGTTTCCTCACCCACATCGCCTGCACATTAGAAATCTTCATTAATTGAATGCAGATATACAAAGATGCTAAGAAGATCTATTATGTAACACTCTTCAAAGAGCTGGAGAACTTAAAGAACTGATAAGAACATTGGGATTGGTATGTTCCTTTTTGGAATCTCGTTTTACCTGTAACTTACCCATAACGTGTTGTTACAAGGTTTCCTGTTAGATAATTTCACATATGAAATAGCCTCATCTCTATGGACTTGCTCATGATCTCTGGATTGTGGCTGATGCTGGTCACTGTCAACAGACCTGATCCTGACCCTGAATTGGTGGCTCCTGTTCCTGCTTTCTTCTCCTTGGATTTGCCTCTTCACCAGAGACTCATCTGAGGATCTGGACTCTCAGTCAGCCCTGGTTTCCACCTCTGGATATACTCTGCTCACCTTACTTGGGTGCTGTGGGACTACCCAATGTTGGCAAGGCCACTGCCTTTTGACAATGCCTGGCTCCTGGCTCTTGACCTCTCTGCCCTTACAGAGCAGCCAGCCCATCCTGCTCTCCGGCAATTACACCAGTAACTAGCCCTGTGCTGTTTTTTACACTAAGGTCACTGATGTACGTAATGATCTTTCATTTACTTGACTAACAAAAATTTGTTCATGGGTGAATACTTTCCTTGCTTGTAGAAAACTTATTACCTGGATCCTCATCAGCTTAGAAAATTAGGGGAACTGGCTGGTAATCTCTACTGTGAGGCTTCTCAAAACGAGGCAGGAGCCTAGTAGGATAGTATCTGCCTAGGTCCCAGCAGTGGGGACATGCATGTCTGCTTCTGCCTTGGCTCCTGCTTATAAGTCTCTTAATGGAGAAATAAACAAGGCACAGAATCAGAAACTTGTGAGTGATGCAATCCATTAAACAGCATGAATTGCAAATTATGATGAGCCAGTATTCATTGTAATAGTCTTGGAGCAAAACTGATGAACAATCTCTAAAATAAACTGCATTTTTATCTTTACGGCGATTTTGAATAATAAAGAGATTCATGCAAGGAAAAGCTTGTTCACTGATAAATTACAATGAGAAAGAGAGATAAATGTGCTGATAATTCCGCTGTTGATAAAAACTGTTTGAGAATGTTATTTGCTGTGAAAGTTATATATGAAATAAATCTACATACTCAGTCAAAGCACCAATTAAACTACAAAGGGAGTCTGTGTTAGTTGCTCCTGGGGATGGAGCAGGGTCCTCTGCAGAATGGTCCATTTTGGAACCATTTCCTTTGGGCAAAGTTTCCACCTAGCCAAACTGTTTTGCTTACTAGACCTATATGAATTGCAGAATATACAATGTTTTCAAATATCAGACCCCCTCCACAGCTAATATTCCCCAGGACAGACTTGTGATCCGTACATATTTTTAGTTTTATTTTATTTAATTTCCCCTTCATCGCCTATGTTTGTTCTATTATCAAAATCATAAGCCAGAAAGAGAATCAAAGTCCAGTATACTTCTCAGACCTAATTGTTTGCATCTGGCTGACAAGTGTAGGGCAGTTACAGCTTGGTGTAATCCCGATGTTCTCATCTAAAGAGCTGTATGAAGGAGGCTTCCAACTAATTCTTTTGGATCTTCCAACACACAATTTTGGCATATGCTAGTGGTGAACCAAGTGGCTGACATTTCTGCCATCTCTTAAATATGTGATATTCCTTACAAACAGATGTATCATATAAAGTGTTTAAAGGCCTTTAAGACTGAACCAGTCATGGATGTCTTATAATCATCAGAATGAAACAGTCAGTGTTAGATAGGTATTTACCACATCCCAAGAAAAGATTCTTAAATACGACGGATGATTATCTGATTGCACAAAACACCTATTTTTCCTCTTGAGCACCAAGGGAAGGGGTGATCAGATCAGCTTTAGACAACTAATTGTAGCTAGCTCAGGTTAGTCAGATGAGCTGAATCTTACCCAACGAGGGTATACTTCTGACCATACCTTTTACGTTAGTGATGGCATGTGAAAAACTCCAACTCTTCCCCCACCTTTTTTCGGTATGCCTGGAAATTTTCCTAAAGTTCCCAGCTGAGAATAAGCCTGCATTCAAACAGCTTGTGCATGAAGTAAGTTTGTACTCAAGAGTGATGTCCAATTTGTGCTCAGAATGTAACTATACCCATCCACTGCTTCTCTCTGGTAATTACTATTTTCACTGGGATCATTTTTTCAGTCATGTTCTTGCATTATGAGATACATGGCATACAAATTTGTTTAACATTACTTACACCATAAAACCTAGAATAAACGCAGGGACTTTGTGTCATTGCTTCTCACAGTCTAGTAACATTTTTCATTTCAATTTAGAAGCAAAACTTAAGTGCTTCTTTGAGAGATATGATTTTATTTTTACTAAAAAACAAATTACCATATTGTTTCACGGAAGGACAATGACAATGTAACAGTTAATATTCATCTGTATTAAAGCTACTCCAGCCCAAATAATTTTGGTTTCAGCCAAATGTGTCTGTACTATTAGCCATAGGATAATTAGAATACAACCAATCTTAGTACTATAATTACTTGCAGCTATATTCTCACATTGACCTGATATTGCACACCACTATGGCTCATTACACTTCTTTTATTAATGCAGTGTACCAAAAATTATGTTAACATTCTTGCTAGCTGCAACATAATCTTCTGGTTCACCCGCACACAAAATAGCCTCCATCAAAGGTGAAATAATAATAATAAAAATATCACAGTAAAACTTAAATGCTTAGTTAGACTTTGCTTTCCAAGAATCACAACAATTTACATAATCATTCAGACATTTTTCACTGCATATCCCTAACCATTTTATTTTGTGTAGAAAATTATATTTATATATGCATCTGAAGCATTCAAATATACTGTATTGTATGACAGCAGGAATTGAAATAAAATGAGTTCATAAAATCAGAGATGCCAGTGTATTAGCAGTTTGCCCTCAATATTTTGCTATAATGGTTATCAAAAGTGCATTAATCTTTCTTACTGAAAACTATTTATATATCCCTAATTATCATTAAAATGTTATTTTGTCTACAGCACAACAAATTAATCTTCTTTTCTATTAAAAAGAAATCATCTGATTTTTTCCAGGCTTTGCCTGTTAATGATGTTTCTGTGAAGCAAACACAAGAGAAAGCTTGAAGTAAAAGAATTAAAGGAAAAAATGAAAGGAAGAACTAGAAACTTGTTAACAGAAATTGCAGACAAGGTTTATCAGTTTCTGAATTAATGGTCTATTGTTGCTGACGTTTTTTTTAAAGTGCGTCTTCTTCAGTGAAACACCCACAGTTATTTACTGATTCTTAATAAGATTGATTAGAATGCAGGCCACAAAAACAAAATCTGGGTATCAGTCCTGGAAAAAGCCACACAACCCACATATCTGAGTAAAACAGGACTCAGGCAACAGCTGGGTAACATACTCCAACGCAACCTATCTAGAAGAACATTATTTAGTTATTACTGACATCAACTGATAGATTCCAGTTCACTGTTTAGGCAAGAATTAAGAGACTGAAATGAAGAAAATCCTCCAGGAAAGTGTTGCCTATCCTGGAGTGACACCTAATATACTTAACACTTGGTGGAAACACTTAGGAAAGAAGGCTTTCTAGAGTTGTATGAATGGCACATCTAGTGATTTTTCTTGAACCGAGTTGTACAAATTCCTGAGTTCTTTCAGAATATATGGGACTCAGAAAATGGGATTACCAGGTGCGATTCTCACATGGGATAAAAAATGTTAGTGCATTCAAAGGAAGCCAACCCGCTGCTCGAGATGTTTGGAGGAAGAGACAACATATAAACAGACACATTACTGCTTCCAGTTCATAAGTACCTCATTTATATTGACCAGAAGACCATTCTGCAACAGATACCACAAAAACACTTCATTAAAATCTCTGATCTCAGTCTACACAGTCTCAGAAACAGTATTAAATTCACAGCTCATTAAAATTCAAGGCTACTATATTAGAATTATTTTTTAGGCTCAAGTCATCAATCTTGATCTAGATATCCAGCCTTTATTTTGAGAAGCTAAAGCAAAAGATAGTGAGATATAGTGCATTATAGTACTTGAGAGTACATCTTGTGAAGACCTGCAATTATTTAGTATGACTAACAACTTCAGAAATTCATATTGGATTTCAATAATGACATAAATGCTATAATATGTGTATACGGATTTTATCTGGTAAAAAGTTTCCAAAATGGTAAATGATAGGAAAAGAATCTGCATAAAGAAATAGGCAGTCAGAGAAGAATGAGCATCTCAACCTTGCCTGAAATGTTAACTTTTATTTGGCAAAAGTGGTCTGCTTTTAAAAACACAGTATTTCTCACCAGGATAATGTCTCAAATCATACAGACTCTTCCTGAACAATTGAATACAGCAAGTTGTTTGCAGCTTTGGGAAATGAGAATGAAGTGGTAATTTCTAGCCATCTTTAATATGTCTCTGTAGTCAAAGGTGCAGCTCAAAGGCAATAAAACATTTGTATCTTTTAATTTGGTAACTGTGTACAGCCCAGTATGCATTATGAGACTGAAGATTTAGTTCTGCTGACTCTATTCATTATTCCTCCTCACTGAAGGAGCAATAGCGTTGTGGCAAACAACTTGAATCTCTTCTGATTAGCTGAAGTTCTGCCTTTAAGTATACTGAAGCTAAAGGAAAGCCCTACATTAGTTTACTTGTCTTTGGAGAAGGACCTATAGAAAGTAACAATATTAAAAATGCAGACTATACAGTTTATTATAAAGAAAGATGAAGCATAGCAGGACATTTTTCTTCACTTATTTCTAGCTGTGCATGATGGTCAAGTACTTAAAATTATGGGGAGTGTAAGCCTAAACTTGCAAGGTTTTCAACTGCATAATGTTGGTTCCAAAAGTTCAGATCACATTTTCATACGTAACACAAATCAAGGATTTTTCCTCCAAGTAAACACAAAACTAATCTTTTAAGAATGCCCCATCACTAAACATCCAGCTTCAAAGGCAATCTTATCCAGGCTTCTCTTCTTGGGAGAAAAGTGAATGTAACCCTGAAAGCATAGGAAGTATGCTTGATTTTTCCTTCCTGGCACATCAGATAATTGGGATAATAGCTCTGTCTCTGCACCCAGTGTTTTCCACACATTGCTATAAACATCTCAGCTCTGTGCTACAGAAAACAAACACTTTTTATGTTTTCCTATATTAGCCCTTAGATTCCAATTTGTTCCTCACTATCTTAGACAAATGGTGTCACGTAGATCCTTTGCCTTCTATTTGACTGGTCTTAATTATTTATTTTCTGTCATTCAGGTTTGTGACTATGCAATAAAAGACGGGTTTAATGGGCCAGTAGTCTAGGATGGGAAATCATCCAGCTAGTGAAGCATTGAGGACATCAAATTAGTGGCACTGTTTTTTCCCCAGTTTGACATCTGTTTGCAAACACTCACAGCCAAAATTGTTTTGAAAGGCAATGTCAGCCTTAGGCTTTGGAGCTTTCCTCCTCAGATGCATCAGTGAATCTCTCCACCCCTTACTACTTGTTATTTTCTGCTGTGAAATGACACAAAGAATATAATCATGCACAAGGGAGACAACATTATCTGGTGTTTGATCTGATGACTAGAAGTCAGGATTGCTGGGCTCTACCTCTGACACCATTCCGGATTCTCTTGTGACTCCTGTCTTATGTGCATATTTAATATGTACATTAAATTAGAGCACACAATCACACATGTAAGAAAAGTTTCTGGAAACCTTTAGTTCAAATTTAATTAGTTCTCATCATGTGACAATTCTTTGATTTTCCTTTCCAGAAACTATTCTAGTAAATGTGTCTACTGTTAAGACTCTGCCTGCACTTAAAAATAAAATAAAATAATATTAAAAGATGCATCGGCTTTTGAAAAGAAAGGACTCTTGGGACCATTGTTCTGAACTGCTTTATAGTGCAGATTGAACATCTTTATCCAGTGATTTCTGCTTCAAGCTAATATTTTCTTGGAAAGTAGAGTACCTTAGAAAAAGAAACAATGAAGAAAAAATAGAGTCCCAGTGGAAACCAGTACCAACCACGATTAGCAGTAATAATTGTGTAATATCACTGATTATATAATAATCATATGATCACATTATATGTTCTGTGATTTCTCTGTATTAACACTATGTTAACACTACTGTGCAAATTAATGTATAATGAATGAGTGCATTCAAATATAAATATTTATGTACATGAATGTTTTCATGAGACTTCTGTGTGTTTGCCCTATCACAATTAGTTGTTATAGTTCACTTTTTATACACACATTACAGCAGAAGAGGGGTGACACTAAATAAATCAGCCCACACTTCTGTCTTGTCCCCCATGCTACACTCAAGAGCAGCAACTCATTTAGGGACAGCACATAAAAACAGATGAAGCATAGAGAATAATTCTTCTGCTATATCCTTGCAGCTTTGGGGAATCTAAGCCTCAGGCACTTCCTGAGCTAGAAATGTCAAATTTTTCTTTAACATTCCTCAGATGGCTGGTTTTTAATCCGTCAAAAAAACTTTTATAATTCCTGCAGCAATGAGTTCCATAGTTTAGTTATGCACTGTGTAGAAAAGCATTTTCATTTGTTTACCATAAACCTGATTAATCATATTAATTTAATCCTTCCCAAATTTTGTTTTGTGAGGAACAATGAATATTCTATATTTATTCATGTTTTTCATGACGTTGTCTCCCGATGTCAAAATTGTGCCAGTTTTCTGACTGAAACATCAAAATTTATTTGATGTAGCCACATATGGAGGCTGAGTATCTTTGCCTACCTACTTCTATATTTTCAGGTTCTATATATCACTTTTGAGAAGAATGGAGAACACTACTACTTCTCACTGTATTTAGGAAATGCTTAATGACGGTAGCATTTGCTTTGTTCTTCATTCACTTGCTAACATTCCAGTTTTCTTTTTTGCTCCTACACAGCATTGAGCTGACAAAAATCAGTCAACAGTAATTCCAAGGTGATTTTTTTCAGTGGTGAGAGCTTGTTTACAGACCTTTGCCATGTATTTATAGTCATGGCCGTCTTTTTACTACTTTCCAATCTTCAGCACTGAATTTCATCATATCATACAGGCTTTAAATATATTAAGAATTAATCTTAAACCTCATCATGGTCAACTATCATTTTTACTATCCAAAATAGTGAAATAGTGAAATAACACTGAGAATGTTTTGTCTTATTCTCCACTTATTACTTGATATATTTAAAACAAATTTTTATATCTACACGGAGTTACAATTATAATTTTCCTCTCTTTTTGACACTTATTAACAAGTGACCCGTCTTCCTTTAATTTTATTTTTGTTACTCACATAAACCTCTTTGGAAATTTAGTGGAAATATAACAGCTGGAATCCTGTTCCCTGTGTGTTTGTTGACTTAGTCAAAGAACTCCAAAAGATTTGTTAGGCATGAGTAACATCTGCAAGAACCATGATGACTTTTGCCTGTAAAAACTTATTTATTCATGTACTTGTTACTTCTGTTCTTAGAGTAGTTATCAATTTGCTCAGCAAAACTCAGATTGACTGCTCTGTAGCTCCCTGGACTGTTCTGAGTTTGCCATCTTCCATTTCCCTGGTGCTGATTCCATTTTAAGCACAGTTAATAGTTCAGCAATTTTATACTTGAATTCTTGTAGAACTCTTGGGTGAATACCATCTGTTCCCGGTGATTTGTTACCATTCATATCATCAGTTAGTTCTAAAACCTCTCATTTCTAGCATTTTTATAAGCTGCCCAGGTACTGAATTTAGACAGTCTGCTAGAGAAACCCTCAGACCTGAAGTCCTAATTCTAAATTTTGGGAAGCTTATGTTCAAATGGCAGATCTTCTATAACTGTCATTTTTATTCTGATATAAATAATGAACTAAACTTAATGTCATAATCCCATTTTCAGTTTCAGGTACCCACATTACTATCATTCAAAGTCACCTCAGCATTCTCTGTCTTTCCTGTGACTTTTCAGAATACAAATATCACAAAATCCTTTCATTTAGCTACATTATTCATCAGGTTAAAAACACAGATATGGAGACAGGTAAAGGCAGAACATTACTGATTTTTTTCAGACCTCAGACAGAATTTCAATGAGAATCACAAACAGGGGAAAGAAAGATATGATACAGGCACTGTTGGTACTCTCATCAATATAGAGAAGTGGAAATGTCCTAAATGATCTTTTGATTTTCAATCACTGTCTAGACAAATAAATATATATGCTGAAGAAGTAAAAGACTTAATACGTTAATGGATAATAGTAATATGGAGTTTCTGAGTAACAGCTCATTACTTAATTTCAGGTAGCATGGGAATTTTTTATTATTACTGCATTGTGTTAATTTTCTCTCCGAATACCACTGTTTTTTTACACAATAATTTTCTGCCAGAGATTTCAATACTATGAAGCTTTCTGCTGCTTCTTTCTTTTTTTACTTTTTGAAGGAAAATAGCCATTCCAATCCTATTTTCTTTTAATGAAACACAATTCCAAAGAAAGCAGACTTTCTAGTCACAAGGTTGAGGAACTTGCTAATTACAAAAATAAAGAGTTCTATGCTACTGTCTAAGTTTGGCATAGCAGTGAGCCTTTAATAAGGAGAATAAAACAAATCCTATCAGAACTACTCTATAGTTTTATATGATTTTTTTTTATTAATTACCTTCTCTTTCCTTTATGGCCTTTTCACCTGTGCTCCATAAAAAGCAATTTCTCTTTTATGGACATTCCGTATTGAAAATGTCAGGCAATCAGGAAAAAATATAAAATTATTTTTATGTGTTATGGTTCCAAAATTAGTAAAAGCAGTATTTTTGTATGCAAAAAAAAAAAAAAAGCAGTATGTGTGTGTGTGTGTACATGTTAAATTTAAATGACATAAGCGGTGTTAGGCTGACAGCCCTGGAAAATGAGGCACTCTTTCTGCCCACAGAACAGTTGTACAAAGAGTAAGAGTTTCTCCAGCATGTTCTGAAAAACTAATTGCACCTCAGATAGACAGAGCATTGGCATGGAAAAAAATTCAGTTTTTATTACCTTTAAATTTTTCACCCCTGTTACTAAGAATGACTGGAAAGATTTTCATATGAGTACAAGGGTACTTCTACCATTGTCCCATCTAGCCATGGCTTCATATGCCAGATTCCACCAAGTTTGAAGAACAAATTATAACTGTCTTCCCTGGATTTTTGATAAGTTATATGGACACTTTTCATCTAGGAATCATTCTCACACAAATTCTCTGGTACTGGTTCCCTCCCAATAAAATGCAAAAGGCTGAAGAATATGTTTTCAGCAAGAAAAAGCCATAATTGATGAACTGAGACCTATGAGCCCTCCCCACATTTTGCTTTTTCCTCCTCACAGGCTCAAATGTTTTTCAAATGAGGTACAAAACCCTAACAAGAGCAAAGACATCAGATGTAGCAGTGAAATACGCTTTTTCTCAAAATTCAGAAATATGGTAAAACATTAAACATTTTTAAGTCCTTATGCAGCAATTATTCAGCAGCTCAAGAAGACTTTTTTGCAGCTACCACCATGTCTGAAGTCCTGCCTGATGTTTCGCAAAGGACTTTCAAGCTTCAGTCTCACTAACCGCAAAGCATTGCTGACCCATCTATGCTTTTATAACTCTCCCATTCCTCTTTTTCTCTAACAGATCTCAGGGATTCTTGCAATTGCAGATCCTCACAATCAAATCAAACTGTTCTCAAGTGTCACAGACAATCATCAGAGAAATCACCTCACTGACTTCACATGGGAAAGAAAATAGGATTAAAAGGGAATACAACTTCTCCATAAGCAACATTTCTTCAGTGGGGTGTACCGGGAAATTAGCTACACAGGTCTGTAGCTCAAATCAAGTCAGATGCCACTAGGTCTGATAAATCCTGAATGCATATTTCACTCAAACGAATGCATAGATTATCTTCTCTACTCCCCCTTCCACCCTTCCGCTCTTCCAGTTTCTCCTCTGACTCCACCAAACACACAACCACCTGCAATCCCTTCCCAACCTATAAGAAATAACCTGTTAAAAAAAACCCTCAATTTTTAATTAAATAGAGAAAATCCACACAATTTTCTTCATATGGTATGTTAAGCAAGATAGCAAAAAAAGATTGGGAATGCCACATGAAGCCCACATTCCTGCATCAGTTCAGTATTCATCAAGTGAAAATGCCCACGAAATTCTGAGAATCTGGCCATGCTTCCTAGCCTGATCACCTGCAGCCAGCATAAACCTTGGGTTTGACTTCAGTGGAAAATAGACCAGGACTTTGTGGCAATAGCTTGTATGTGGTTTGAAGCAATTGCTAAGAAGGTTTGATTCAATGATAGGAAGGTGACTGGGTTTGGTCTGTACTTTCAGTGCGGTAGGACTAGGCATGTCTGGGGTAATATCACTCAGATTTCAGAGGGTGAAAAAAACCCAGGAAAACACATATATATCATGCATTCCTCAGGTTTAAAAATCCAAGAAATTGTGACCTGTAGAAATGAATGGAGTCTCAGAAACAAAGACAAGTTTTACAGTTTTAATAGTAATGAAAGGAGAGTCATAACTAGAAAAAAAAAATGGAAGAATTATCCCATGGTTTTGGTAATGACAAACATCGCTAAATATAAAGACACTGTCTTCCCCACCACCTCAGAGGAGATGTAAAGCAAATTCAAAATTTCAATGGCTAACTATATATGACAGGAATGCCCAAAAGGTGGCTTGTGGTGCTGATGAATATCCTACGCTGAGCACATTGTTGCTGTTAGATTACGATGTTAAAACATGCAGATACACATCAGCACACACAAAACCCTGTGCATTTATGTCAGTGCTTGTAGCAGAGAATTTAAAAAATTGACAAGACATATTATTTTTCTCCTTATTAAGCTTTTTGAATTGCAGTAGGTGGTAAAAATGACGTAAATGACATAGATGGAAACAGAGGGAAAGAGCATGCCCTGGGCAACAAAGGAAATGAATGTAGCAATGACAGAAGGGATGCCCATCCTTTTTTCTTTTTTGAAAGAAAAGATGGATGAACATATTAAACTGTATCAACTCCAGTACTGATGAGTTTCAAATAAACAACATACCACACCCTGACTCCCAGACTGGGTCTGGGGTTCTGATCAGTAAAGCTGTGTGATTAATACTGTTATTGGCTAACACCAAAACCTGAATTGTGGCATTTTATAGACATTTAATATCTTGAGTTTGAACTGTAGTAATGTACTTTAATGACATTTTATCATAGGTAATTTCCTGGACTTTCTTGAATTAACTATGCTATATCAAACAATTCACTCAGAGATTTAAAAGCTGCCATTATACATGTATTTTATACTGTAAAATTTGGACACTATGGATGGCAGATTGGAATTTTCCAGAATGGCTATGACACAGAGATATTTTCCCTTTCATTTTCTTTTTCAGATTGGTTTGTTTGGGTAAGGGTTTTTTGGGCTTTTTTTTTTTCCTTGTCATGACTGTACAGCATAAACGTCACAGCGCTTGAAGCTAATATGTTGCTATACTTAGCCAAGTTGTTAGATCTGGATAAAACCAAATCTCTCTAACTTCCTAATTCATCTGGGAAAAAAGAGTGAGTTGTTTAGACAAGAATACAAGCAAATCAAAGACGAATAAACTGATTAATCTTTTTTTTTTAAATGTTAGGTCATGCGCTTATTATTTGTGACACCATGATGAGCTGTAATTAAATTCTGGCAAAATTTATTCTTTCAAGCAAACTGAGATACTACTGCAAAAACACAGAGGAAACTATCTGTGCTACCACAAATTCACATTTTTATGTAAGCATTGCACTCAGTAAATGTTGTCTCCTGTATTAATCTGTTACTTTGCCAAGGGACTTTCATTTTTATGAAGTTTCTCATTACTGTCTCACTTTCAGGACAGCATCTTTGCTCAAGCACAGATTAACATGAAGAACATGCATTAGTTCCACTCTAATTAAGCATGTGCTTAAATAGTTTCCTGAACTGGAACTGTACTAAATAATATATGAGTTAGGCTGAAACCTTGATTTGGTTGATGTAAAAGTAGCAGCATGTATATAAAAAGATACCTTCCCATTGCATGCCATTCTTTTTCACGTATATGGGCCCCCATGGAGAAAATGAGAGGCAAAATCTTGAGAGATGGGAGGTCATATTGCTTCAGGCATGGACGGTAGAGAGGTAAAACTGTGCCCCAATTAGTACTGCCTGATGTGCCACATTCATGCCTCTTCCCTTTCTGCATTAAGAACAGGTTGATGCCTCGCTTGTGCATGGTGTGCAAGAGGAAGGTCCACAGATGGGACAATGAAAATTCCAGCAAATAAATTGAAAATTAATAAAATTGAATTTTGCAACCAGAGTTTTGGAGCACTGACCCTGGAGCAGGGCAGAAACTGGAGTGAACATTACACATAGCTCTCTCTTTATGCCTTTCTCTGCTGGTGAAACATGAACTATGGAAGTCCTTCAGGAAAAATTATCTCCCTCATACTTTTTGCTTTCCAGCACAGGAATCTGTACAGGCTCCTAACGAAGCCCTAGCCACCCAACAATTGATACTGCTGTGGATTTCCCTGCAAGTTTTACCTCTTTCTGTGGTCACTGTGTAACCAATGGGTCTCCCTGTGAGAGGCTCTGAGGTATGCAACAGCATCCTGAGCTTACTCGCAAACAAGCCATGCATAAGGCTGGTTTGCAGTAGGCTTGTGTGGGTAATTTTCCAACAGCACTTGCTTGCTTCCATTAAGAAGAACTGTCCTGCTCGTATGGCTGTAAATGAAAAGTGCATTAAAGCATTCACAACAGCTCTCCAGAGTGGGAGACTCCACAACCTCTCTGGGCAGCCTGTTCCAGTGCTCTGCCACCCTCAAAGGAAAGAAGTTCCTCCTCATGTTAAGATGGAACTTCCTATGGTCAAGTTTGTGCCTGTTATCTCTAGTCCTATCACCGGGCACAACTGAAAAAAGACTGTTCCCATCTACCTGGCACCCTCCCCTTAAGTATTTATAAGTATTGATAAGATTCCCCCTCAGTCTTCTTTTTTTTCTAGACTAAAAAGATCCAAGTCCCTGAGCCTTTCCTCATAAGAAAGATGCTCCAGTCCCCTCATCATCTTTGTAGCCCTTTGCTGGACCCTCTCCAGCAGTTCCCTGTCCTTCTTGAACTGGGGAGCCCAGAACTGGACACAGTACTCCAGATGCGGCCTCCCCAGGGCAGAGCAGAGGGGGAGGATGACCTCCCTCGACCTGCTGGCCACACTCTTCTTGATGCACCCCAGGATGCCATTGGCCTTCTTGGCCACCAGGGCACATTGCTGGCTCATGGTCACCCTGTTGTCCACCAGGACTCCCAGGTCCCTTTCCACAGAGCTGCTCTCCAGGAGGTCAGCCCCTAACCTGTACTGATGCATGGGGTTATTGCTCCCCAGATGCAGTACCCTACACTTGCCTTTATTGAACCTCATCAGGTTTTTTTCTGCCCAACTCTCCAGCCTGTCCAGGTCACGCTGTATGGCAGCACAGCCTTCCAGCGTGTCAACCACCCCTCCCAGTTTTGTGTCATCAGCAAACTTGCTGATGGCACACTCTATCCCTTCATCCAGGTCATTGATGAATATATTGAACAGGACTGGACCCAGTACTGACCCCTGAGGGACACCACTAGTTACTGGCCTCCAACTGGACTCTGCACCGCTAACCACAACCCTCTGAGCTCTATCTGTCAGCCACTGTTCAATCCACCCCACCTCCATTCATCCAACCCACACTTCCTAAGCTTGTCTGTGAGGATGATGTGGGAGACAGTGTCAAAAGCCTTGCTGAAGTCAAGGTAGACAACATCCACTGCCCTCCCCTTATCCACCCATCCAGTCACGCCATCATAGAAGTCTATCAGATTAGTCAGACATGACTTCCCCTTGATGAATCCATGTTGATTACTTCTGATAACCTTCTTTTCCTCCAGATGCTTGGAGATGAAGCCTAGAATGAGCTAGTCCATCATCTTTCCAGGGATGGAGGTGAGGCTGACTGGCCTGTAGTTTCCGGGGTCATCCTTGCCCTTTTTGAAGACTGGAGTGACACTGGCTTTCCTCCAGTCCTCAGGCACCTCCCCTGTTCTCCAAGACCTTTCAAAGATGATGGAGAGTGGCCCAGCAATGACTTCCGCCAGCTCCCTCAGCACTCGCGGGTGCATCCCATCAGGTCCCATGGACTTGTGGGTGTCCAGTTTACTGAATTGTTCTTTAACTTGTTCCTCTTCAACCAAGGGAAAGTTTTGCTTCCTCCAGACTTTCTCTGTTACTTGCAAAGTCTGGAACTCCCGAGAGCTGGCCCGCGCAGTGAAGACAGAAGCAAAGAAGGCATTCAGCAACTCTGCCTTCTCTGCATCATCCGTCACCACATCACCCATCTCGTTCAAGAACGGGTTTTCCTTTTGTCTCCTATATACTGAAAGAAACCCTTCCTATTGGTCTTGACATCCCTCGCCAGGTTCAATTCCAAAGCTGCCTTGGCTTTTCTCGTTTCTTCCCTGCATACCCTGACAGCATTCTTGTACTCATCCCAAGTTGTCAGCCCCCTTTTCCACATCTTGTAAACTCCCTTCTTCCACCTGATTTTTTTCTGAAGATCCCTGCTCAGCCATGCAGGTCTCCTTCCCTTGCCTGATTTCTTGTTCTTCGGGATGCACCTATCCTGAGCTTGGAGGAGATGGTGCTTGAATGCCAGCCATCTCTCTCGAGTGTCCTTACCCTCTAGAGCCCTCTCCCATTTGATTTCTCCCATCAATTTCTTGAAGAGATCAAAGTTAGCCCTCCTGAAGTCTAAGGTTTCAACCCTACTCGTCATTTTGTGCATACTGCACTTAATCCTGAACTTTATCTTCTCGTGATCACTACAGTCAAGTCTGCCCCCAACCTTAACATCCTCCATCGGTCCCTCTGTGTTTGTCAGTACTAAACTCTGAGGTGGAGGTTGAAGGTAAAGCAGATAGAGGTAGCAAATACTGGGAGCCTTTTAAAAGACTATAAAGTGTGCTGCAGTTTAATATGCCCAGCTATGATGTGACCTTGCAGCAGCATCCCTAGTGTATACCCCTTACAGTATATCCTACGTTGTCCTGCTTTGGCTACAAGCAATTAGTTGCCTCTATTTTTATCTCTACATATCCAGGTTTTCTGCTATAAAAGTTCTTTATCTGCTGTTCAGCTATTGTTTCTCTGTTGTTTGTTCTTTTATAGAGGAGCTTGTTATCTGCATCTTAGTCCCCTTCAAATGTCTTCTACTCTGTGTTGAAGGGATTACAGGGCTTACTGGATGGTTCACTAGAGGTTAACACAATTATGAATCTAGAAATGAGCCAACAGTTTCATTACAGTTGTCTGTGTGTCTGATTGCATTTACTGCAGCCTGGGTAATATGAAGCTGCGGTTTGGGTTTTTTTTTGTGGAAATATAGAAGCACTGTAATGACAAAGAGGTAAACTATGTATAAATGAACATTTGCTAGAGACAGTTAAGTTAATAATAATGGAATTTCATTCAAAGAGACTACAACTGCCAAATTGACTTCTGAGACTACATTGGCACAGAAAAGGGCACACTTTTTTGGGGGCGAGGGGAGAAGGTGGGCAGGGTGACACTGAAAGATTTTATTTAAACAATATCAGGAAGACTTTTTAGGACAGTGAATGGTGTGAAAGAAATGTTAGAAAACCAAAATCAATTAAAAATAAATAGAAATTAGAGGTGTAGAGGAACATGACAGAATCCAGATACATATTTTGGCAATGTAAGAAAGTGATTATCAAAGATTTGACAGTTCTCTAAGATAATAAAACATCATGACAACTTCAGTGGTTTGAGTTCCAAATATTAAAACAACTGTCATAGCTCCATCAAAACAGCAAGAATGGCTTACATTATTCAGAACTTGAAGAGCAAAGGAAGAATACAATGTTATGTCATGTGGGAAAGGCAATATGTAGGCAAGCAAATGTAAGTGATGAAGGCAGCTCCTTACAAATATAACTCATTTGCAGCAAGCATTCATGCCAGTATATGGAACTGCATGGATGCCCGTGGAAAACAAGCAGCCAAGATGACATCAAGATGTATGGATGAATTAATCTAAAAACTTGTTTTAATGTTCAAATAAATAGTTTTGAAGAATTTGCTCTTTTCTACCACATTCTCCTCTGGATTGTTTCCATTAAGGATACCACTATGATTTTTGTAGCCATTATTTAGGGTAAACCTGCCTGAATACATCTCAGATATTGTGAGATCAGAGCTCACCCTGATCTTTAGAAGGGAGGACCACCTAAGAATGACTATTTATTAGATATTTTTCATTCAAAAACCAAAGGAAAGCTGTGCATGCTTTGAAAGTCTAGCCTGTACCTAGCAGCAACAGTAACAACAGAATGAATCAGTAAGCTTGCGTTCTCAACTGAACGAATGTCAGAAACAATTTTGATAATCTTCATCTCACCCAAGTATTGCTCTATAAGGTCTAGGAAGCTAAGTGTCCATGCCTCCCTCTGCAGTCAACAGACAGACAGACATCTTCATGTGCTGATTCATCCCATTTTATGATATGTGATAAATCCTGCTTTTCTGCATGGTTTTCATAAAACATCTGGCCAACTCGTTTAGTCTAATGTTAACTCAAATATACACTATTCTTTGTCAGTAAACGGCAGAAAATGCATTTCCCTTGACTTGCAGTTATAAAGTTCAGAAGAAACAATGAAAACTTTCAGTCTTTGTGTAGGGCACTGGCCTGATAAATAGGAAACAAGGGTCTTCAGTAGACAGACTCTTCCACCCCAATATCTTTAAGAGAAAGTGAAACTGATGGTGGTAAAGGACATTTACAAATTTGAGAGCAGTTTCACCTCCAAAAGCAATAGAATTCAGCCTGATGCTAAGGTAAGAAGTTCAGAATATTGCAGTTTCATTACTAGCATGAGCAAGAAAGCATCTAGTAAATAGCGCTTCATAGTCAAACATTGCAAAATGAAAATAAAATAAAATATAATGTCATATTCTTTAAATATTTTCAGTGTCTCAGCCAGGCACCAGAAGATATAGAATGACAACGTTTGAAATATACTGAACAGTTATTCGTACAGAAGAAACCAAAACAAAACAAGTTAAAAAAAAAGACCATTAGCTGTCTCAGACTCAACAGCTATTTCAAGGTTTTAGAAGCCAGCTTGAAAATAGAGCAACTGTCAAAACGAGGAGTTTAAAAGTTGATGCTCACAGTATCTGATAACCAGTCAGCATATCTTGAAAAAATTCCAGAGTAAAGCCTCATCAAAATGAGACTGTTCTGTGAGCAGCTGGTTCAGATCATGAGAATGTACTGAGCCACTGTAATCCTGGTTTGAGAATCATTTTATGGTATAATAAAACCTTAGAAAGAAAATATAATGAAGCCCCTGTAATTAATTTGTACTCCAAATATGATATTGCTCCATATTAAAGACAGTTTTCATATTGATTTCATATTTCCTGCTGAAGGAGGGAGTCTGTAGGGGGAGAGAGAAGAAAGGAAATGTGTTCAAAAGCACTAGTCCTGCTCAGATTTGTGCTTGAAACCAATAAGACAACCCATGTGTGGAAGGGTAAACAACTGCACAATTCTTTCCAGGACCAAGACTGTACTGGCAAAACTAACAACTTTGATGACAGGCTTCCCAGAGAGGCCAAGAGCTGAATGAAGCATGAGCTGCCCTCATAACCTTGGACTCAATGGACATCAACATGTTATCCACAGACTCGACTAAGCCCACAGTTTATTCCTCTGGGTCAAACAAAACTGTATAGGAAAAACTGCTCCATGAAGGCTATGCAATGTCTACATAGGTAGAATTTCCAGAGGGGCTCTCACGTCCACATTAAAAGTTTGAAAAAGCTACTAGAAAATATCTATTCTTTCCAGCTGAGAGTTACAGCACATTGTTCAATGGAGCTTATGTAGTTAGCTCCTCTCTGAATTGCTAAATATAATGTGTTGTAATGATCAGTAGGCAAAGTCTTATGGATATTTTTTTCAAACAACCTTTCATCAGTGCCACATGTCTTTATTATAAAATATTTTAATTAAAAGCTGCAATGTAGCATTAGCATGGCATGAGCTCAAATAGGATCAGTTGTATATTTTATTTTTTAAAGATAAATATGCTTTAATAAGAAATTTATCTATTTTACAGATTTTAAACTTCAGTAAGAACAAGATGGTCATCTGGGGTAAAGTGACAAAACTTACCTGAAGTAAAAGTACCTATTGTAGTTCATATAAGCTGGTCCTAAATGTTTCTGAAAGTCTAATGACAGCCTATCTTTATTAATCTAACGGCTTTAATGTTAGAAAACACTGAAATTATAATGGTACCTAATCGAGCACTTAGTGCTCTATTTTTTACATCAAACAGCTGTGGGATAAAATACATGTAATACTTAAATATTTCTTATAGCAATGGCTAAAAATCAAGGAATGAACACAGATTAATGCCTTAACCCTCTTTTACAGTGAGTCTCTGCACACAAAACAGAATGAGGTCAGAAATGTCTGGACACAGCTGCAGTACAAATGGGTGGAAGGGAATAGAGGATGTAGGGAGCCTTGCCACCAGATTGGATATGCACACCAAGATAAGTTGTTACTTTTTTTTCCCCCACAGTTTTTATACAGTTGTTCCCCCGGCACTGCTTCAGACAAAATGGAAAGTCTTTATTCTTTAGGCTGATGAATGTAATTAAAACTTGTTTTAAGGAGTACAAACCCATTTCTTAAGCTGTTAAAAATGACAGGCATACTTAAAGACAACAATAATTTCACTGAAGCCATCAGAAAATAAAAACATTATTTAAAAATAATAAGCTTGCTGGTTCTGTTTTTCAGTAGTGTTGCTCCTAACACAAAATTTTAATTGCAGATTAGTTTTATTCTTGTAGTCTTGTTGATAGATTTGAGGCAAGTGACATACATCATTAATTGTATTGTGTAGGGGATCACATTTCAAACAAAAGCTTTGTCTGACTGAGCTACTACAGCCCGTCTGATTGTTGCAGAATTGTCATTAAATGGAAATGATGCCTGGGAATGTTGAACTTAATATTATGTTTCCAAATACCATGAATAACATTACAGTAGCTTTAATGACTTTCATAGGAGAAAAATGTCATTAAACAAAGCAACAATATTAGCCCTGGTGCCCTGGCCAAAGTCCAATCTGGCTAATTGCATTCTGACACCTACTATTTCTTAGTTGTTTGAATTTGGTATGTTTGTGTGCCTCACTGTTTGTTCATTGAGATGTTAATGCCATGCCTTGTCAGCTCATTGCTGTCTGTCACCCCAGAGTTAGCTGGTTACCACTCTTGACCATCCAAGTGCTTTTAATGAAGCCATAACTACAGCACATGACCTTGAAAAGATTCCTTTCAATCTACCTTCCCACAGTTCATCAAGTTACTTAGATATTGCTTAACCTAACAAGTAGGCATAGATGTAATTTATTTCAGTGCTTTTTAAACATACAGCACAATCTCACATCCCAGTTCTAATGATCTGCCGAAGTCCATTAACATGTGCTTAAAGCATGGAGTGGTCTCTGAGAACATGACCTGAACTATGGGTGACATTTAAGTGAAGACATGCTACAGGAGCATAACTCACCCACCTCAGCACCAGCTGATCATGGAGACAATGGTCTTGGGGTAGAGATAATCCAAAGCTAAAAATAAATTCCCAAGATGTGGACTTCCTAATTTTGTTCTACAGCTCTACTCCTGTTGGTTCATACTACTTGCTTATGTAGACATAGTCACGTTTAAGTGCTTTATCTAAAGGAGGAGATCTGCATTATCTTACTATTCTTTAATGTAAGGGTGTCCCATGGCTCCAAGTCTGGATTGCAGAATATTTGAGAAAACCCTTCTGACATTGCCATACTTGTTGACAGTTGTAGAGGGCTTATGGAGGAAAAGATTCTGAAGACCTAAATCCTGACTCATTGAAAGATTTAAAAAAAAAAATAAGACCATCATTTGGAATTGCCAAATTCCACACTCGGGCAGGTTCTTCAGTGACAGCCTTGTATAAGTTTTTATGTGTCTGTTACATGTCAAAGACATAATTTCTAATATAATTCCCAAGACCCTCCTCATACCCTTTAATCTTGAGTGCTGTTTGTAATAACCAATTCAGACTTTCATGCACACTAATTTTTCTGTTTGGTAGACCAGACAAGATCATCAAGGAGCATGTAAAACATTTAAATCAGGCATATATTTTTATATTCATTGATGGTGAGAGACAAAAAAACATAAGATCAGAAAGAAGTAGTGCCAAATATCACTGTGAAGAGAATCTTCATATCCCGTAGTGAATAGAGTATTCCTGAAAACCTCATCTATAGGTAACTGTAGGTAATCAATCATATCCCATTTCTGTTGGGATCAGGTGCAATGTCCTGTTCTCTCAGCAGAACAACTGAATCCACGTCCCTCCCCATCTGGTATATAAGTACCCCAGAAGCTGCACAGATTGTACTGCATGTTGCATATGGCACTGTTGTTTGAAGCCTCAAGCTGTGTGTTAAACTGTAGCCGGATTGTCACCATTAAGGTTTTGTCACAGTCTGACTTAGGGAGGAAGTCAATGATCTGAAAACAGATGTGAAGTTTTAAATGTACACCATCAGATCTTCAGGACTAATTTCAGGCTTGACACTGCCTTGGTTTTTCTTCAGGTAGAAGAAAGAAGACAAAGACACAGGGAGAAGAGTGACAGGATAAGTGGAAAAGAGTAGGCAGGATCATGTGAGCACAGATGCTAATGAACTGAAAAACACCATTTTATTTAACTGTTACATATGTCTGCACAGAAGTCATTCATTTGAAAGCAATTGTAATGTGTATAAAGAGCCTTTTAAGATTTCATAAAGGAAAATCTTTTTTTCCCCCTTTTTGAAGTTTCTGCTTCAGATTAAGGATATTTCCTATTTAAGTACCAGGTCACAGCCAAGCCATTTCAAAGATGTTCTCTCTTTAACTCATTTCCTTGCATACACACACATATGAATATGAACAGCAAGGAGGAAGCAGAGAGGAAGCAAAAGGAAAAGAGTGAGCAAAGATTACTAAAGACTTTGAGTGAGCCACAGTCAACGCTCTCATAGTGAAAGAAATTTCCTGCTCTATGGGTGGTGGTGGCTCAAATCTTGTGTACAAATCCAAATGAATTCAAGTCTTGCATGTCCCCATCTCATCTGAACACTCTAGTAACACAGCCACTGGCTTTTCACGCAAAGATAATCATATATGTATTTCTCTGTTTTAACTAGAATTTTTTTCAGTCTGAGTTTGAGAAACTTTTAGTTAAATCTATCACATTTATGAAAAAAATCTGTATGTAATGGCTGGTAACTTCCAAAGAAAACAGGTTTTTGTCACTAGGATCCTTGCTGAGTCTCTTCTTATATTGAATGCATTTCTATGTTGAGCTTATATATAACTTCCAAAAAAAATAGTGGGATTCCTTTTCAAGTAAAAACAAAGAACATTTGAATGTGATTGTCCAAGGGTACTTTAAGATCTATAACATATGAATGAAAGGTAATGCTAAGTCCTTAATTTATCACCAATCCTCGTGTCTTGCTCTTTGACTAAACCTAATTTTGTGCTAAAAATTCTCAGCAGTACTGTACAACATATGCTAAAGAAATCCCTGATGTAGCCAAGAAAAACCAAGCCAAAAACAGCAGAGAATTTGCTTACCTGTCTGAACTGTTCGAGGTCTATTTTGTTTCCCACCAGCACCAAGGGGATGTCATAGGTGTGTCGGACACGATAAATGAGTTCCTTAAACTCAGCAGCTTCTTGAAAGGATTGGCGGTCTGTGATGGAATAGCAGATAATGAAGCCTTCCCCGCCTCGCATGTATTGGTCCCTCATGGCTGTGAATTCTGCCTGTGGAATAGGAAGAATATGCTCGGTAATTTGGCAAACAAAATTTTCCATCTGTAAATAATTAACTTGCTGAAAACTTTCCCATTCCCTATATAATTTCACACTGCTTCTTTTACTGTTTTAAATACCATTTGCTGAAACTTGTGCATCTTTCTGTGGTCATCATCCTGGATAATACATCACCAGGATTTCTCTTAGGACTTTTTTTTTCCTTTTCCCATCAAGGCAACTCTGTCCTCTAAGAATATGAACTTCTACATGCAGAAAGTGCTGTCTCATGTATTTCTAGAACCTTCTACAACACTTTTGGTACACACAGATGACTTACAATTGAATGGATACTAACCGTTGCAAAAGAAGAGCTATATTACTGTCTAGGGATGGTAGACAAATACAAACTCTTTATTATGCACTCAATTCAAAAGCTCAATAATTTCAAAAAGACATTCATTGGCTCCCACCAACTTTGGAATAGTGCCTAGTAAAACAGCAATATTATCAGTAATATAAATAAGTTTTGCTCTTTCAAATGCTCTCAGAGAAGCTGGGAGTTTCAGTTCAGTGTGGGATAATACTATTAAATGAAAATGAACAATTTCAAGATTGTGAGATTCGGCACAATTTTCTCCTCCTGAATTTTCCACTATTTATGTATGTATTTATTGTCACAGCAACACTTCTGGTTATCGGTGTGGTTTTTTACAAGTATTTATAAGTGCCACATCATACAAAAATCAAGATTTAGTTTTCCAAAACTAGTCTCAGGCACTGTGGCTTGAAAACATCTTTTAAAGTCAGTTTGTTTTTCAAGTTTGTTTGCTCTTCTTGATCGTAGCCCAGAATAACCCAATACCATGGCAACAGTCGGTCAGGATCAGAATCCTCCTGACAGAATCAGTTCTCCAGAGATATTAAGATGCAGGAAGGTCTGATAAAGCAAGGAATACACATACAACATTGGACCGTTTCTATGAGTAGCAGGATGAAATATCAAGTCCTGTATTTTTTACTCTCTGAAAAATTTAGGCTAGGATTTTTAAAACAGTTTAGGTTACATATATATCCTCACTTCGTGCTGAAAATTGAAGGGAAATGGATTGCTTACACTCTTTTAAAAGTCTCAGCCTTAAATCTCTCTCAATAGTCACTCATGTTGATTGATAATACTTCCTGTGAATAGACTTTCGTGTTGACCATTATCATTTATTCATGATGTATCTTTTACCCAAGGGCTTTCTTATATATCATTCAAAATGTTTCACCTGCTACAGGAAAAAATTCATAGACTAAGCTCCAAAATAGCAGACTAATAGGCAATTTAAGGGTAGGATTCTGCTTTGAGACTTACTCAGAATTTCAAAATCTCTAGACTATCACTGCTGGCATCCCAGGAGAGTTTATTAACTACCAAGCTACAGCATAGGGTAGCTCAGGCCATATTCTATCTCATCGTCTTGAAACTGGATGTGTAAGAAGTAGAGCAGCAGTGGGGAGAAACAGAACGACATCAGACAAAAAGGATTCTACACCCTGCTGGTTTGGGTGAGACAATGCCTGGAGACCCGTCTCTGTTCCCAGGTCTTTGCCCGCCATCTGTGTTAGATAGCCACTCGATTAACAACCAATGCAATACCAAGCTGCAGACCATATGCAAAGTCTCCAAGTTATGGGCAGGGATTGTTAATGACTGAACACAGAGACATACTCCCTGTCCCTTACTCACCCTCAGATCCCAGGCTTTACCGCCAGAACAAGGGTCTCTACATTCCCTGTGGCCCCAACTTTCTTCTTTTTGATCAATCACCTAGAACTGTTTTGCACCATGATTAGTAGGGTAGTCTCCTTTGTAGGAGGAGCTGAACAAGGCCAGGATCCCTTCAGGCTGAGCAGACAATGGAAACGTTGTGTGGAGATAAACTTGTGGAGTAAGGCTCATGAATTTAGCTGTCTATGTGTAGCTGTAAGTCAATGCAACTAATGAACTACAGATTGTTTCTGCTGATGAAAAATAGATATCTCTTTAGTTATCGAATTATTTATTTTTTGGTTATCTATTTTTGGTTTTAGAGTGTGCTCAACATTTATACAACTGAATGGAGCCACTAGCTCCCGTGCAGGCACCTAAAAGTAGATGTTTTGGTAGGGAAGCTAAATCCCGGTCCAGATGACCTGTTTTCCTGAGTCAGAGATTTCATAAATCAGCTACTGTTAACACTGTATGAATATTCTGCACAACCTTTTACAAAGAATGAGCTCTGCTTAGTGAGTTGATCTGTCTCTAGGAAGCACTCAGAACTTTGTACCCTAATTTGTAGGTATTTAAGGCAAACGAAGAGGGAATTAAGTCACATACCTCTGTTTGAGTTACTCAAAGTAAGTGACTTTCTGGACCATGAGGACTCCCAGGATCACTGCCCAAGAATGGTTAATGGCTTTCCTTGACTGCCAGCAGATTCTGGGTTCCTAATTCTACATACTGAATCATTCCAAAGGAACAAAATGCTCAGCGTTTAGGCACTGCCATTCTTGAGTCAGAACCATTTACCTATGTGTTCTAGTTTGTGTCTGGGCATAATTATGTTTTTAAGGATAATCATAGAATCATAGAATCATAGAATCATAGAATCATAGAATCATAGAATAAGTGACGTTGGAAGGGACCATTAAGATCATCAAGTCCAACCGTTAACCTACCCTGATTTAAAAACACCCACTTCTAAACCATGTCCCTAAGCATCTCATCTACCCTTTTCTTAAACACCTCCAGGGATGGTGAATCCACCACCTCTCTGGGCAGCCCATTCCAATGTTTAATAAGCCTTTGAGTGAAAAAATGCTTCCTAATATCCAATCTAAACCTGCCCTGACATAACTTGAACCCGTTTCCTCTTGTCCTATCACTTGCCACGTGGGAGAAGAGGTCATCCCCCATCTCTCTAAAACCTCCCTTCAGGTAGTTGTAGAGGGTGATAAGGTCACCCCTCAGCCTCCTCTTCTCCAGGCTAAACAACCCCAGCTCCCTCAGTCGTTCCTCATAAGGCTTGTCCTCCAGACCCCTCACCAGCCTGGTAGCCCTTCTCTGGACACGCTCCAGCACCTCAATGTCCTTCTTGTAGTGAGGGGCCCAAAACTGAACACAGTACTCGAGGTGAGGCCTCACCAGTGCCGAGTACAGGGGGATGATTACTTCCCTACTCCGGCTCACTACACTATTCCTGATGCAGGCCAGGATGGTGTTGGCCTTCTTGGCTGCCTGGGCACACTGCTGGCTCATACTCAGCCGGCTGTCCACCAACACCCCCAGATCCTTCTCTGCCGGGCAGCTTTCGAGCCACTCCGCCCCCAGTCTGTAGCACTGCATGGGGTTGTTGTGACCCAAGTGCAGGACCCGACACTTGGCCTTGTTGAACCTCATACCATTGGCCTCAGCCCATCTGTCCAGCCTGTCCAGATCTCTCTGCAGAGCCAATCTACCCTCAAGCAGATCAACACGCCCCCCCCAGTTTAGTGTCGTCTGCGAACTTACTGAGGGTGCACTCAATCCCCTCATCCAGATCATTAATAAAGATATTAAAGAGAACCGGTCCCAGCACCGATCCCTGGGGGACACCACTTGTCACTGGACACCAACTGGATTTAACTCCATTTATCACCACTCTCTGGGTACGGCCATCCAAACAGTTTTTTACCCAGCGAAGGGTACACCTGTCCAGGCCACGAGCAGCCAGTTTCTCCAGTAGAATGCTATGGGAAACAGTGTCAAAAGCCTTGCAAAAGTCCAGGTAGACAACATCCACAGCTTTTCCTTCATCCACTAAGCGGGTCACCTCATCATAGAAGGAGATCAGGTTTGACAGGCATGACCTGCCTTTCACAAACCCATGCTGACTGGGCCTGATCACCTTGTTCTCCTGCATGTGCCATGTGATGGCACTGAGGATGATCTGTTCCATGACCTTCCCAGGCACCGATGTCAGACTGACTGGCCTGTAGTTCCCCGGATCCTCCTTCCGGCCCTTCTTATGGATGGGTGTCACATTTGCCAACCTCCAGTCAGCTGGGACCTCCCCGGTTATCCGGGACTGTTCATAAATGATGCAGAGTGGCCTGGTGAGCACTTCCGCCAGCTCCTTCAGTACCCTTGGATGGATCCCATCCGGCCCCATAGATTTGTGCACCTCCAGGTGCTGAAGCAGGTCCCTCACCATTTCCCTTTGGATTACAGGGGCTTCATTCTGCTCCCCATCCCTGTATTCTAGCTCAGGGGTTAGGGAACTCAAGGAACAACTGGTCCTACTGCTGAAGACTGAGGCAAAGACGGCATTAAGTACCTCAGCCTTATCCTCATCCTTGGTCAATACGTTACCAGCCTGGTCTACTAGAGGACAGAGATTATCCTTAGTCCTCTTTTTATTGCCAATATATTTATAGAAACTTTTTTTGTTGTCCTTGACAACAGAAGCCAGGTTTAGTTCTAGCTGGGCTTTGGCCTTCCTAATTTTTTCCCTACATAGCCTCACTACCTCTTTGTAGTCCTCCTGAGTGGCCTGCCCTTCTTTCCAAAGGCCATATATCCTCTTTTTTTCCCTAAGCTGCAACACTAGCTCCCTGCTTAGCCAGGCCGGTCTTTTTCCCCGACGGCTTGTCTTCCGGCACATGGGGACAGTCTGCTCCTGCGCCTTTAGGACTTCCTTCTTGAAAAACATCCAGGCTTCCTGGGCTCCTTTGCCCTGGAGGACTGCCTCCCAGGGGACTTTTTCAACCAGGCTCCTGAAGAGCCCAAAGTCCGCCCTCCGGAAGTCCAAGGTGGCAGTTCTGCTGACCCCCTTCCTTGCTTCTCCCAGAATTGAGAACTCTATCATTTCATGGTCACTGTTTGCCAAGACGGCCTCCGACCATCACATCCCCCACAAGACCTTCCCTGTTGACAAACAACAGATCCACCAGGGCACTTTCCCTAGTTGGCTCTTTCACTAACTGTGTTAAGAAGTTATCCCCAGTACCTTCCAGGAACTTTCTAGACTGTTCCCTCCCTGCTGTATTGTATTCCCAGCAGATGTCCGGCAAATTGAAGTCACCCACGAGGACTAGAGCTCGCGACCTTGAGACTTCTCCCAGCCGTTTATAGAATATTTCATCTGCCTCCTCATCCTGGTTGGGCGGTCTATAACAGACTCCTACTACAATATCTGCCTTGTTAGCCCTCCCCCTGATCTTTACCCATAAACACTCAATCCCATTATCACCATCTTCTAATTCAAAGCATTCATAACACTCCCTGATATATAGGGCCACACCCCCGCCTCTTCTTGCTCGCCTATCCTTCCTGAAGAGTCTATAGCCATCCATGGCAACATTATAGTCATGAGAGTCATCCCACCATGTTTCTGTGATGGCAACTACATCATAATTACCCTGGTGCACGATGGCTTCCAGATCCTCTTGTTTGTTGCCCATGCTACGTGCATTAGTGTATAAGCACTTCAGGTGGGCTATAGGTCCTTTCTCCTTTTTACTGGAGGGAGCTAAAGTTCTGCTATCCCCAGACATCTTCCTAAGGAGCCCGGTTACACCCCCTGTCTTTTCCAAGTCTAGTGCCAGCCCACCAATTTCAGGATTTTTGCTAGCAACCTTGGATCTATCCCCATCCCCCTTCGAACCTAGTTTAAAGCCCTGTCAATGAGCCCCGCCAACTGCTGCCCTAAAACCCTTTTCCCCCTCTGAGACAGGCTTTTGCTGTCTGTTGCCAGCAGGCCTGGTGTTCTGAGAAGCAGACCATGGTCAAAGAACCCAAAATCTTGCCGACGACACCAGTCTCTGAGCCAGGCATTGATTAGCTGGCATTTCCTGTTAATCTTCGCATCCATCTTTGCAATTGTTGGGATAGAAGCAAACACTATTTGTGCTCCTGATCCCCTGACCAGCCGTCCCAGGGCCCTGAAGTCTCTCTTTATCGCCCTCAGACTCCTTACTGGAATTTCATCATTACCCAACTGAAAAACCAATAAAGGGTAGTAGTCAGTAGGCCTAACTAGGGTAGGGAGTTTCCTCTGGACATCCTTAACCTTGGCTGCAGGGAGACAACAGACCTCCTTACAGATTGGGTCCGGTCTACTCATGGGACCTTCCACTCCCTTCAGAATCGAGTCCCCTACTACAAGGACCCGTCTTTTTTTCCTAAATGATGATGTTGTTATACGAGGTGTAACCTGTCTTGGCTTCAGTGGCAATTCAGAGTTTGGCAAGGCACTGTTATTGTCATCCTCCACTTCCCTTTCCAGAACATCATATCTGTTCTGTAACAGCACCTGGGATAGTGTGGGGGTTTCCTGGAAGGCATGCCTGCCACGTCGGGTGGGGACTTGATATGAATGGATATCATATGGATATGAATGAATTTAATTTACTTCTGCTATTTTTTATTATGACATATTAATGATGATGATGTATTAGACTAAACAGCCAAAATCCTTTAGTGTCATGTTTGCAGTGATCCATTTTAAGAGGCATTAATTATTCTATGTAAACTGGACTGGGGACAGCTACTTGGTTTTCTGTTGTTAACTCAGTTAGTCATTTCCATTCTTATTTTTTGATGTTGACTTTCACTTCTCAGTTTTTCCCCTTGGCATGATTGCTCATTACAGAGTCAAGGACTGCAAGGTCAAACATAAATAAGCCTTTTTCTTGTGTTTCAAAACAAGTGGGTTTTTTTTCCTCTGTTCGCCAAGAACCCTAACATAATAATATATATTAAAAAAAAGAATAAATACAATTTCCAGTAAACATGCAATAAACCTTGTAATAAGGTATGCATCTTTTATAGACAAGACACAGGACTAAGATGTAATTAAATGTCTTTGTTCATTTTTTAGTTCAAGTCCTACTCCAGATTTCACAGTTTCCATGTATCTCTACAGTAAGCAGAACCAAAATCCAAGTTCACTTGGGTTTTGTGGATGTTCAGAGGTAGATGGAGAGAAACTCAGTTTTACAGATTTTTCAGAGGTTTTATTTTTGTGTTTTGCCTGGTTCTCATATAAAATAAGCAGCAGTGTATCTGTGCAGCTGGCACACTAATATCTTCTTTAATTGTTTCCTGCTGTAAAAGTGGCTTTTTAAAAAATTATTCAGGAATAGTACTAGATGCCATTTGCTACTCAATAAGGGGAAAATATGAAACATTCCCCAGTCAGTAAATGCCAAAGGGAAGAGAGAGAAGGAAATCACGCCTCCTCAAAAGGAAATCAATTCTGAGAATTAAAGTGAAGATTTGTCATGCCTATAGCACTTTGCAGCTTGACATCAGTCTCTAATACTCTCTTGTGTATTGTGACTAAGACTTAACTGAAAAGTGTAGTAAGAAATCTTTTGGAACAAAATCACCATTCTTCTTGGGAGAGATGTTATCTTTGAGAACAAGCATCAAGTCTGGATAGAAACAAAATAAAACTTTTCTAAAGTTGAAAGCAGGCAACATAACTTTTTCCTTTTCCTTTTCCATTACAATTGAATGCAGAAAAACCCTCATACTAATCCTCATATGATTATATATGTCTGCCTGTTGTTGAAGGAAGTTAGCAAGAAAATCTTGCAGTGATTATGTTGCTCCTAAATAGATGTCACATTTGCCTTTTATTAGTTATCAGGCATCTCACGTGATTTTTCAAAGATGGTAGGATGGCCTCACAGTGACATTAAGCAGCTCCCTCAACATGCTTAGATGCATCCCATCCTGTTTTACCATACTACATACACCCAGCTTGACTAACTTGTCCATTGTTGATCCCCCTCTACTCTCTTAGTAGAGTAGTAGAGGTAGTGTATCTCTTCCTCAAGTTTTCCTGTGAGTCATAAAGACCTGGGAAGCATAAGAGCACAGCTTGCCTGTAAAGGGTGGAATAGAGAAAGTCCTAAGTGTGTTAGTCCTTTCCATGTTCCCCATCATTAAGCCACTCACTCATTTCAGCAGCAGCCCCACATTTTTCCTGGTCTTCATTTAGTTGCCAGTGTACCTGTAGAAACCTATCTCTTTGCCTTTCACATCTCTCAAAAGTTTCATTTCTAGCAACATTTTGGATTTCATAAACCAATCCATTCATGCCCAGGATACACTGCCATACTGATCCTTGGGAGACTGTCCCTGTTTCCATATTTCATCCTTCTGTATGTTCGCTTTTTCTATTAACTTCCAGGAGAACAACTTCGCAAAGAAACCTCTATTTCCTTTGTCATCTTCATTTATTCTCTTTTATCCCACTTTTCATAATGAGCGAGAGAAACCCTTTCTAAAGAGTGATATTTTTAATTAGTTTTAAAATTCAGATTGTTTTCATAGAAATATAAATAGAACTTGTAGGTTTTCTTTTGTTTTCATTAGAGATTAAAATCCTTTCCAAATGAGATCAGTATCCTAATGTCTCCAGAAGAGGAAACAAAGGCATTGAGCAGCAAAGTCAGAAAGACTACATTTAGATACCTAGCTCCTTATGAAGGATTAGTTTATTGGTTGCTATCAAACATAACAGTCTGGATCTAATATTCAGCTCAGGGCAACCATAGCTTCTTGACTAAAAGAATCTAGGAAGGTGTATCACAAAGTTCACAGAAGCCAAGCCTGGTTCTTTACCATTTTCTAAGTATTTCCTCCTGAACAATGCTAGAGAAAAAGCGCTGGGCTAGGAAAGCTTTTGTCCAACTCAGAATAGAAATTGTCAAGGAGCAACCTCTTCTACATCACCATTTTACACCAGCAGAACGCAAAACTGAAGCCAGTTCTCCTGGATCCCTGCGCTATGCATTGCTAATAGATAGCCTTGTCAGCACCAAAAGGGTAAGAGAAAAAGGAGGGGAAGAGAAGAACTAACAAAAAAAAGGATACAGGCAACGAGCAGGGGGTCACCATATCTGTCCCTTCTTTTTCGTTGTGTGGTGATGTGTTTGAGGAGTAAACACCATGCAATGCTTAGAAGTGCAGTCCTTCTCCACACCCCTCAGAAGTGTAGCGCTTAGAAATTTAAAGATGCAGCACCTCAGAAACAAAGGTGTCGTGTTTTTCAAGCTACACACACACTCCACACATTTTGATGTCTGCTCTTTTTTTGTGATCTTGGCTTGTATCTCTGGAAGAGGTCAGAGTCTCCCCGGGGAGGCCAGCCTCACAGTTTGAGAAATGCCACTTTCTATATCTTCTTGTCGTTATGTTCTGCTTGACTTTAGAACCAGGAATCTGCTAACAGATGTTCTTAATCAAAGCTGTCTCCCTGATTACCACAGGGGTCATTCTTATTATGAAGGGTTTTTTTACATTTATAGTGAACACTGGGGGAGTAAGGGGGCATCTTCTTGGAAACAAGCAGGATATTGTTCATCTGTGACAATGAACAAACAAGGGTAAAATGAACAAAAAGGACACAGGAAACTCAAGGGGGGGGGGGATCTTTCAAATAGTGAGTGAGAAAATCAAAAGTAAAGACCATACAATACAAAAGAAATATGTGAAAATGCATTGTTCACTTAAAAAAAAAAAAAGATCAGAATTTTTGGTTACAAAATAGTTGAGAATTTCTTCTATCTATCTCAGGAAAGTTTTTGCCAATATGGTCAAAAATTGTTTTTTACCAGCAAATGTTTTTTTAAAGCCAAAGTGCAACCGTCCCATATCTCTCTATTAATAAATTCTCTTACACACATAAGCATCACAGTTGACTTCACTGGGATTACATATCATTCACCTGGCACTGCTTGCCATAAAGTGTGCTTTGCTTTGCTTTTAGCTGCTGAAATAGATTTGCCTAAGGAAAGTACACTGGTGAGAAGTGCTGTGATAATTATTTGGTTTTCACTAACTTTTTAGGGTTGGTTTTTTTTTGAGGGGGGTGGGATGAAACAAGTAGCTTTTAAAAGCTTATTTGTAAAAGCAAGCAGCAAGAAACCTGCAGCAGTTACATTTCAAATGAGAAACCATGCAGATAGGAAGCTGTGTGGATATTGCATCTTATAATAATCATAATACTTGCTACTAATCTAGATGCAAAGGATGGGACTCGTTTCTGACACTGAAGAGGTAGTCACCTACTCTACATTAGTCTTCAAGTCTCTCTCTACAGTCAGGTGAGAGAGATGACCAACTCCAGGGAGTAATTCAACCCATCCTCAGAGAAGTGTTTAAGATACCAGGGATGACTTTCCTTTGTACCTCTCTCACTACCTCAACAGAGACTAAATACCAATCCCTGCCTCTGAGGTCCACAATATCAGCCACAGCCACTGCCCAGTCACATCCTTCATGCATTTGGATGATAAGGCTTGTCCTCTCCTTCATTTTAAACTTTTCCTTTGGTTTCTACAAGGCTGTTTTATTTCCAATGGAGTTCAAAAAGTCAGGAGGATATAACATCTAGTGACCAAAGCCAATGGACGATTTTTGCCTTCACAGCACTCAGCAGTGGGAAGTGCTGTCCCTCAGCATGGGTCAAGTTACACTAGGAGATAATAAACAGATACATTTTTTCCATCACAAAAGTCACAGTTCCAAATCTGCTGTCTTTGCTCGCAGGATTCCAGCGTGCGCCAGCTATAAGATCCCAGCAACAACACAACAAAAAACAAGAAAGCACTGAACAATATCACCATCACTTCAGACTCTCTTCTTGCTTCCCTCCTATTTCCAGTTATCCTTTGCAAACAGTAACAACAAAAGGAGTTATATAGCAAAAGATACAGAAAAACTTGCAGCAGGTGGTACTCAGCCACCTGTGCCAGCCTAAACCATCTGCCACATCACTGGGAGGAAGGAAGGGAGGTAAATAACAGCTCAGACACAGACCAAAGAAAATGCAGGGGCTCTGGCTTAAATACTGGAGGGCAGGGATTGATTCTTCTCTACGTCAAGTCTCTACACTCTTCTGGTTGTACATCAAACCCTTCTCTCACGACCCTTTTTGCTTGCTCTAGTAATGATCCAGGAGCAGTTCAAAATCGGATTAGTATAAATGAGAATTAGCCCATAAGCCTGCAGTGGAAGTGGATTATTATTATAATCAGTCCCTTGATTAATGATCAGTCAGTGTCTCACGCCTTATAATTACAGGAAGGAATCCTTGCTTCTGTTATAAAACAGCAATATCCCTTTCCTTCTGTGAATTTGTACTGGGGACAAAATGTACATCACGGCTGATGGGAACAGTATAAAGATAACATAAAAGATGCAGTCCATGTTCCTAGCAGACTAATGTCTTTCTGAACTTAATCTGACAGCCTTCCAAGGCAATATTATGAACTCCATATTGTACAAAATCAGTAGCCTTTTCTTAACTCTGGGAATATACAAGTAAAAAGCTGAGACAGATACTGAAATTAAGACTGTAATTTAGAAGACAACCAGCAGCAGCAATGTCAACCCTGCTGAAATCAGTGGCTATTTATCTGGCCACTTCTCCCCCCATTTAAGCTAATTTATTTACCTGGAAAGGGAAACAGGCAGGACAAAGGAGAATATTCATGACAGGTGGTCTTTGCTGAAAGACACAGGTATGATTTTCCCTTTTGTGACAAATAGCAGCAATACTTCTCAGCTGCTAATTTCCAGGGTTTTCTTGGGGTCAGTGTACACTCTGGAAATGGAGGAGATCAGCTCACCTAGGCAGACTGAATGACCGGGAGCACCTCAAGATCTTGCCTATGGGCAAGAAGATGGTCCACCTGAGTGAGTCAACTGAATGTATGGTTGGCAATTTAAGAAACACGATTAGACTCCCACTGAACATGAAATGCAAGCATAGACTTACATGCCTAATTTTTACAAAATTTTGGCTGAAAACTTTCTAAAACACTTTCCCTCTTCAACCCTTCCCACACACTCATGTTGTTCAGCATCAGTCTGCTCCCTCTAGAAACAGGTCTTCAGTCCCAGACAGGAGCTGGTATTGTATTAGACCTCAGTTCAGGATTCTTTCTGAAGACTAATGTATTTGCATGGAAAGAGATGGATTCCTTCACACCAGTTAATACATCTTCACTCTCTGATTACTAAAGAGACTTTATGAACCTCTAAAGTCCTGAATATAAAGGATGAATTAATTAAAAATTAAGACCTTCATTCCTTAATCTGTGTTACTATATAAGTTTAATTCATAAGGACATCAGTCTTATCTTCATTTAGATGAGTGTGAGACATTGAACTGGTGTACCTAAATTTTCATCCTTTCTGAAAATCACCAGTTTGTGGAGTTAGTTTGATTACTGACTTCCTTAAATAATTGTTGGACAGGATTTGTTTTCATCACTCGTAAATTCATGTCATGTCCCACATGTGGGTTTAAAGATTCAGGTTCGCCTTCTCTTTTCAGCTATGATACTTCTTCCCATCATATCTGGTATTGCTCACAGTCACAGACCGTGCAGGATTAAGTCTCATGAAAGGCAGGTGTAGATGTTCCTTCACACCCTGAACACTGATGAATCACTATTGCACTGCCCCATTTGCTAACTGCAGAACATTTTGTATGCATTTGCTATTTTGTATTCACATACTGTTCTGCACCATGGTTGGTTTATAAAGTATGATTGAACCACATCAGCCCAGTAGAAAAAAATAAGTATAGAAAAATGAATAAGGAAGACAAGACAAATGAGAACTTCCAACAAAATAACTCAAGACTTCAAAAAACAGTATCACACAGTGACCCTTCTTTCTCACTAAGGAACTCCTAAATAACCTGCACTGGCACTCAGACCCTCCCTCCAGAAGTAGCTTCTCTGCACTGATGTTCCCAATGTTCCCACTCTAATTGCCCTCCTGCCTTCAGGTGATAATATATTTGTCAGTTTGCTGCAACTGTGCTTTTGTTAACTTTATTAATCCTGCTCTTCCAAAGATGGTTTGTCATATGCAGTAATGAAAATATGCAGTCCATCACCCGGGAGATGATATCTACTTTTCATTCACCCCAAAATATGGATGAAATCACCATATCAATTCTCCACAATGCCAGCAAAAATGCCTCAGTGCTACAGTCTCTAACTCAGAGAACTGTCTTTTTCTTTCATATTAATGCTAATGGTTTCCCTCTTAGGGATAAACACCTTAGCAATTTTCTCCTAAATGCAGGCACTGAAGCAATCTTCATTGTTAACTACCTCTAAAACCCCCAACTGCATTTGGTTTATTGTGCATCGTATAATATTTTTCCCCCCTCCTCATTGGTATGCAAGAAAGAATAAAGCCAATTTTCACCTTTTATCACAAATGTATCATAAATGGTAAAGGGAAAGAATTAATAGCTCGGTAATTACACTTTAGTAAACAGCAGAGGGAAGAAAAAAAAAGACAACAACCCACTAGTGCAGAGGTAATGACTGCAGCTGCAAGCAAGGGCTCGCCAGGGATTCAAATAAGCTCTTGTCAGCTTACATGGGGATTGCAGACTTGCCATCTTCCCCAGTGAGGCTTGTGCAGCCTTGCAGAAGTGAAGCAGGAGGCTACAGAGTCAGACATCTCATTGCTCTGATAAATGACTGCAAATGATATTCTGGCTTGCATATATTTTCCTCTCATGATGACTTCCATAACAAGTGTGCTTACCTTAATTCTACAGCATAGGTATTTCCCTCCCTTCCCTTGTGCCCTACTCATCACCAGAGCTATAATTTGAGCTAAGAATCTGAAAATGAGGGGAAAAAAAGAAGCCAACAATCTGCAGAGTGGCTATTTTAGACTTTTGTAGCATTTAATCAATTGTGTGTTCATTTCTGCCACTGAAATTTAGCTCAATGTTTATCTGAGGGAAGTGCTCCGTGGGGACTACGTAAATCATCACCAATACAAATGCAAAATAGCTATGGTATTGCTACACTGGTTTTATATTGGTTACAATAGTAAAATCTGGTATGACTCTGTGACACAAAAGGACTAAGTTGTCATGTCCCTTTGACTTCCAGCATGAAGGAGATCCCACTGTTCTTTTTTCTTTGCATTTGTACAAATGTTTCTGGTGCAAGTGGGATGACTAGGCAGGATTACATGCACAATGATAGTCACCGGATTGGCATCTATATATACAGTCCTGCAACACGTCTCTCAATGACCTTCTGGGGACTTGTGGGAACCAACCCTTAGCTGAAACAGGAGGAACACGCATCGCCTCAACTGTGAGCAGTGCACAAAATGCCTCTAAGACACCTTTACATGAAATTCAGCTATCCCACACTAAAAGATCTTCAGTTGGACCAATTCTTCTCTAACAATTCAAACAAATATCTAACTTTTTAAGGAGCTGATAATCACTTCATGCGTTCAACATACACTGAAGATTTCAGCCAGATCCATTACTCTGATATCTCGGCCTTAAAGTAAATCATGAATAGTTTAACTGAAACTAATTCACTTCTGGGCAGGTAAACGACACCCTTTGTTAGATCCACAGCCTCTGTGTCTGCCTATAAAATGGGGTATTGTTTTTATTTCTTTAGAAAAAAACTGTGAGGACAAAGAGAGAGGTCCAAAACTGTAAGGACAAAGAGAGAGGTCCAAAACTGTAAGTCATGAGGCATCTAGGTTAGATCAATAGATCCTGAAAGATGCTGTGTAGTTTCTTAGATATGCCAAGACCACCCAACGCAAGGACACAACTCATCTGCAATTCTGAAAGTTAGTGGAGCCTGATTTCTTCAGCTTGCTTGAAGGTGTTAATCAGGTACACACCCCACTGTAAGTAAGAGAAGATCTGATTTCTTACACAGGTACAGCTGACAAAACTACTGCTAGGTTTTTGGGTTATGTCTTTTTAAAAGGACGTGTTGCTCCCTGGCATGGTTTGTTGCACATCATCCTGCTGCTCTGATAATGACGTGGAACTCCCGTGGCAACAATTTATTCTCCTTAGCCATGAGGCACAAAATAAAAGCAGGCATAAAAATCTATGCAAGCTATGCAAGCTTTCTCCTATGGAAGTAAGACGAATATATGTATATGAAATATATCCAGTTTAAAAAAGGAAAACAGAATATGTTCTGTATTTTCACTAATTATGTTCTTTAATTTCTGTTTTGCTCTTCATTTCCTCTTTTAAAAATCTGGATAGATGTAACAAAATTTCTCAGATTATAAAGGAAAGGTGAAAAGCAATGGAGTTCAAAATTTACTGAGGGTTACTTTTTCTGTTTTTTTTTTTTTTTTTATTACTGGTGGGGGTCAGATGCCACTTCCAGTTTCCTGGACAAAACTATTGGAACGTCAGCTGTGAAAGATGTCTTTTGTTTTTAGGCTTTTCCAGCCCCCTCCTGTTACTGTGAAATGAAAATAACATCTTTAGAAAACCTTGTCTTGCCAGATATCTCATGTAGTTTTGCAATTCAAAGGGTTGGATGATTCAGATAAGACCATGTAAGTTTTTGCTCTCTTCTTTTGTTTTTGCCTGGAGACACACCCATTCAATGTATTGGTAGAGTATCCAGCAGCTACAGAATAGCATAAACGACAAATAAGTTTTGTTAAATTATGGTTCTTTGGGACAACCCACCTTCCCTGAGAAACGTTAACACCCTGCTCTGCAAAAGACCCTTCCCCTGGTCGTTTGTTATTGTCGGGTCAAATGGCATCAGGCAGTCCTGTTACACATGCTAGTTTTCTCAGCATGCAAACCAAGTTTTTAGTCCTGGAAGTACCTTTTTGATGTGAATTTTTTGAAAATTGGTACAGGTAGAAAACACTTTTCTGTCCACTGAAGTCCCTGATCTGTGTAGAGCTACTTGATAACAAGAAGCTTTTGACAGACAAACCTCAGCAAAATGGAATTCCTTGTGAGGTTATCTAGGACAGTCACACATATATAAAGAAATCAGGACACACTTAGAGTGTGTCCAATGTCTGCTGGAAGTAACTTCAAAGGGCTTCAGTGCCGTTCAATAGCGGAAAGAAAAAGTATACAACACAGTTTGTAATGTCAGAAGAAAAGGCAAATTTACACAATCACAGTCTTGTTGAGGACCTGTATGAAGTTTAATCATATGGGATGTGTTTATATAGATGTTTTCCAGACAACGTACACCAGAACCCAAAAAAAAATCCCAAGGAAATACTACAAGGAAAGATCTGGAAAGAAGAAAAAAGGATTTTGGTAATATAATCAGAAATTGTAATAAAGTAGCTTCTTCTTTTAATTGTTCTCATTTTATTTTAAAAACTCATAAATCATTGAGTAGTATCATTGTATATTTATCTATTTTTTGAAGTTGTTAGTTAAAGAAAGACAAAGAACAGCAAAACAGAAAACATTTCAAGAGAAAAAAGAAAAATGTATTGAAAAAGAACAGACAACACTGTAAAGTGTTCCTCCACTTGCTATATGGAACCACTAGCATTGACTTTACTGAAGTGGAATGGTAGCAAAGGGCAGGAAATCAGCATCGCTAGACTCAATAAACCCTGAAGTTCACCCTAAATGCCTGCTCCCTGCAACATCTTATTGCACCTGTTTTTCAGAAAGATAAATGCAGACCTAGAAATACAAACTGATTCATCCTTTATTGCACCATGATTCATTCATTGACAGGGATGGGAAAGGAAGTTTGGAATCTTAGTTATTAGTTGCCTGTTCTTGTTAAACTAATATGCTCTTTTTTTGACGGTATACGCCTAGATCTTTCCCCACTGAAGCCAAAGAGTATTTTGCCCATAATGTGAAGAAAATTGGAGTCAAGTCTGCAATTTCATCTATGATTTACTGGGACTGTTTTTTCCACTCCATATCGGTGCCAAATAAATGTTTCTTCAAAATCTGTCCGTTCCCAAATAAAATGACTTGGTCATGGGAGAGATTTCAGCTCTCCCTAGAAAGTACAGAACAGCTTGAGAATCCACCAGTGGTATGGTTTGACTTTCTAAGTATGTCATCATCAGCATGTGAAACAACAACACACAAAGAAAATAAAATTAATGTTCTTCACCTCATACATTGTGTTAATGGTTGCTACTTAGTTCAATACCACTGTGCTTTAAAAATAAAATGGATTTCATTTACTTGCTAGAGTACCTAGCAGAAAGTGCACTAAAATTATTTCCCCCCTAAAAGAACATGCTGTAAAGGCCCATTAAAGTATAATTACTGCCAAAAAGGCATTTTGCATTTCCTTGAGATAAGCTGCAGTAGTGTAGTTTGAAATTCGACTTCCATTGATTCAGGATTAGAGCAGCATTTTTAGATAATAAGCAGAAGGATCTCAGATAACAGGCTGAGTGAGTCATCGGACTACAGTGTTTAGTCTGAGAAAGTGTGTTTATCTGAAGGGCTCTTGGGACTAATATGGTTCCTCTTCAAAGCTTGAAGCAGGGGGCAAAAAGCATAGTCCTGGAGGTTGGCAGGATAAACATGTCCTGTGATTTGCTAGCAATTTGAGAGATGGATTTCACTACAGAGCGCACTGTTGCTGTCAGGTTGAAAAGTGTCTGCCTGGAAATGAATTCATGTGCACACAGCTCCAGACAAAGGAAAATCTCCCTGAAATGGCATGCCATCACATTTTAAGGCCAATTTTTCAAGTCTCTGACTCACACCTGGGAAATATACTGGTGCACTAAGTTTATCATAAAAAGCTCACGTTTTAACAAGCAAAAATTGGTGCAATAATCTTGCAATGTACTGTCTCACTGACAGGTACAGAAATTCATTCTTCTGCATATTTGCCTGCTTCATGTCTGAAAACAAGTTTACTTTTTCTACATAGGGTCATCTCAGATTGTTTTTCAGTAATGGGAATGCTGTCTGATGCTCTTTTAATGTTCAGCATGAGATTTAAACAGGGAGGTTGGGTAATGTGTCATTGGGAGGAAAGCTGTGGCAAGAATAAAAGCTCCTGTGTCAGTCAACAGTTTATAAATACAGCAAGAGAGATAACTGCTGTGTATGCTCCATGAGGAGGAATTCAAACTGGGCTCCAGAAGTAGCAACATATTTTTAAGTTAGAAGAGAGAGTGAGAAAGCGCAAATGAGTGAACAGAAGGTTTCTATAACTCTGTGTGGAGGCTTTTTGTGCACGGCTGGAGCAGCCGGGGGTTGTCAGTCTCTAAGGATAATTGTGAAGGGAACTGAACACAGAATAAAAGCCTTGGGGTCTGAATGTCCTTCCATTTACACCCGTGAGTTTACTGGAAGCAAAAGAGTTTACACCGGTTTTAAACAAATACATGTAAAAGCAGATGAGGTTTATGACACAGTGGATAAGAAAAGGGAAACCACACAACTACCTTCCCACCAACATTTCTCCCAACCTTACGGGACAGAGAGACACATGGGTGAGTTTCAGGGGAGAGTTATTCAAGAAAAGTCCCATGAACATGGTTGAACAAGGAAGCTCAAGCCATCTTTAAGGATAATAGTCTGCATTTGAGGATTTCCATCAAGGTTTTATTATTTATTCCATATGCCAAATTGTAGCTATCCTAGAGGGTTAAAAGGTAACTAAATATAATTACTCCTGAAGTTTAATGTCACATTTACTGTCTGTTTGTTTTTATTTGCTTTTTGGTTTTGTTCTAATTGAAATGTAGATGCTAAAAGAAAACTTTTAGTTTAAGAAAAGAACTTCTAGTTCTTCTTTAGAAGAGCCAAAGGCATCGAGAGCTTCTTCTGACAGAAAACATGGGGCTAAGGATACGTGTCTTCTAGATTCAGTGCCATTGAAAAAGAAAACCAACATCAATTTTTTGTTACTTCCCTCGTCACCACATGTAAGTTTTCAAACCTTACGGTCAGAACTGCTCAAGTAAGCACTGTTTATGACAATTCAGCTACGGCAGCTACATCAGCAATACCTGCTCTTGAAACTCTCTGAGGTGAATATAACCTTATTCTGTCTGAAGCTGATTGTGGCGAGCAAAGACAGGCTACCCTGCTGGCAGGCATAGCGGGTGGTGAAAAGCAGGGGTAGTGAGTTCAGTGAAGCATAACTACTTACACTAGACCTACATACATTAAGAATGTGTCTCTTATCGTATCTTCAGTGGCAAAATTATATTCGAAGAGTGTTAGAGGACAAATTATGATGTAGAAAATAAGTAACCAGAATTTGTGGAACATCAGTCTGCTTCCTGAGAGGAGCAATCTGTCATATTTAATAGTGTCTATGTATACGCATGAAAAGAGGAAGATCAATAACTATATGAGCAATACTAACATTTTATTCATGTTTCTGGTTTTGACTTTGAATGTTTTTTAACTTCATAAGGTTGAGAACCAGAAACATACTTCTGAAGCACCATCTATGTTTTTGGTGCTCCAAACTCTATCTATCAGTTAAAATAGCAAAGCTTTTAATCCAACTTCAGCTATGAAATCACATGCGGATTTTTAACTCTGGACTTGACAATAAGGAACTATATTAATTATTAATAAATCACAATATTTGGTTAGTGTTGAAGTGTTCAATTAATGCATAGGTACAGCGAGGAAAGGAGAAGCATATTTGGTGAAACATATTCTCTAGAACAGCAAAATACATTAACTTCAGTTGGTTTCTCTACTGACTTCTTTTATTTCCCAAATAGGGAAGAATTACAATTTTAGCTCCTTGATCTTATGAGGTGATTAAAGTCATTACTCAAAACTGAAGATGAAGTATTTATGAGTGTGAGGACACCCAGAAAGAAATGAGATTTTCACTACATGATTTAGCAGCTGTAGCATCCTCTCTGCTTTAGCATGAAGCTCAGCAACACACCATCAGAGGACACCATCACCAGTGTAACTGGGTGCTCTGGATTTTCAACCTGAGTCACCAAAGTCACAGTAGGATTTCATTTTGAACTTCAGGAAGAGTAACGATAAGCCCTCTGTGAGGAAAGGGTCTATTGTTGCTGTTGACTTCAGTGGTAGTTGGGTTAGGTCTTGATTTATTCTGGAGGTGTGTAGTGCAGATAAAAAGGCAACAGATTCAAAGACATCTGCAAAGACAAGCAGCTAAATCTAGGATACTTAAAATGGAGAGTTTCTGAAAAATAGGGGTGTAGGAAGGTGGGAAGAGCTTCCCAGCAGAGAAACACTGAGACATGTTTCAGTGATGACAGTCTGCACTGGAAGAACAGGGACATTTAAAGCAGAGATTTTCTTGTATCAGTTCAACTCAGATCTTGAGGTAAAGTAGCTATGTCCAGGCTGTACAATACAATGTGTGGGGCTGATGTATTTGCAGAGTGTGGTGCTACTGCTACAGGTCTCTGCTTGCTCCAAAATCTCTGCACCACATTTCATTACGCTGTCACTGCATGCCATGGGCCTCTAATATATAGATTTTCTGGTCCCTTCTTGAAACAAAAATTAAAATTCTTCAGTCTTTCTGTACTATTGTTCTTACTATCTTTTGCTGTTTCATTATTCTGATTTCTCTTCTTACATGACAACTGTCAGTTCTGCTAAAATTTATAATATTGGCAATAATTCCCACCCCCAATTAAAAATGATATTTAATTCTAGACTTTTTATATGATCAAAAAATCAAAAATCATGTAAAAATTATACACTTTTGCGGGGAATGTTTCATAAGAAGTGAACATGAAGGCAGAAGATGAGCTTTTTTAAATTGGAAGACACCATATTTTCAGCTACTGAAAAGGCCAGTGCATGGGGATATTTTTTCCTTCTTCCTGAATCTAAAAATAAATTTACAAAGGGATTGAAGTTTGTGCTCTAGTTTTGTTTTTTTTTCATTTTAAAAGAAGCTGACAGAAAACAAAACACCACTTAAAAATATTTGTTCTAGTTAAAAAAAAAAAAAGAAAAAAAGAGGCTTTGATTTTGGTGGGGGTTTAGGAAGAGAAGGAAACTCTCAATATCTGATTTTGTTGGGCTTTTTTTATCAACAACACAAACTTTTATGTTTCTAGTAGCAAAAACAAATGGAAAAAAAATCAAAGTAAAAGAAATTATTCCTCTTGGCTTTTACTATATATTACTCCCCAACTCAAAATAAAAGCACACCGTCCATTCTTGGTTCATTAATCACCTATTCTTTGCTTTGATTTTAAGCTGCTTTATTTCCTTTGTATAAATAATATTTGCACTACTGATGCAAATTTACTATCAAGTAGCTCTGCACAGTTCTGTAAACAGGAGCACAACGCAAAGAGCTCTTTACCTACTGTGCCACCTGCTATGGTTGGCAGAGTTCAACTCCTGCACTCTCTCAGGGTCTCCACAGCAAATTATGAGCACGCCTATGAAGATGAAGAAATCCTGTATAACATTTCGCTTCTTTTTCACATTAGCCAAAAGCTGGACACATAAATTCTGATTTATCATTTCTCTTCAGCTCTGGGTAAGAAAGTATTTTACTTAGCATTTTAAGTCTACAAAATAGGACTAAAGTGAATTTAGGAGTAGAATGAAGTAGATGTAGACAGTGAACAATATTAAAGGGTAAGACAGGTGGTCCCTAACACTAAAGCCTTACAAGACTTAACAGCTGGGGACATAATTCCCCTAGTGATTCTGTACTAATGACAACACAGAGCTGAATTGCCAGGCTCAAATGTCCTGAGTGAGCAATGTTGCTTCCTCTTCTCCAACAGAAATGCAGATATTTTCAAACATATTGAGTAGCAACTATGAAGTTCCTTCCTTCCCCCAGCCAAATAATTGCTGAAGCTATGCTAGGACTACTACGCATAAGGAAATTGTTGGGCCTGTTGTAATAATAAATTCTAGGTCAATTAAATTCACAGCTTTGGAGATGTGCCTTGTAATTTAGCTCAAATTTTCTGGAGAATCAAACACTTTCACAGGAGACTGAGCAGCAAGTCACTGGTTAACTGCTGAGATTGTATAATTTTGGGTCAAGGAAGAATAATTCAGGGCATCTTTTGATTCCTGAAACTGGGTTGAGTTCACTTTGAAATTGGCCTATATTTCACTTACATGTAAAACTCATGCCACAATCCCCCTGAACTACATTCAACTTCTATAACTTGATGCCATTTTTATTCCTGGCAGCAAACTGCTTTTCCCACCATTTGCAATGCCCAGCTAAGGTGCATTCAGAAGTTTGGGAAGCCGAGATCAAGGTTTCCAGGCTTACATTTCCTAAATCTTTTTTCATTTGTTTGCTTTAGGGATCTGCCGTCCTTGTTGACTGACTCACTCCTGTACAAGATGCACATAAATTATGGAAACTCGTGAAACTATCAAAGCCTTCAAACAGACCCTGACGCATACCTCAGAAATAGATCAAGCAGCTGCAACATTTTGAGTAAACAATAAAAATATTTTGAGATGGAAAGGGGAGGAACTGAGTCAAATAAAAGAAATTTTTGCGTTTAACTCCTTCTTTAGCCTTACTGTATGTGAAACTTAATTCCTTGACTGATGCTCACACATGCATACACATATTATATGTACACTGTGAGTTACTTTTGGCATTAAGATCTTTTCCTTATGGGTGAGCATTTGATGTTTAAATATAATTTAGGGAGGAGAAGAATGATAACAAAATGCTTGATCTACAAGTAGATCAGAAGAGTCCTGTAATGTATAGAAAAGCAGGAATGATAAACACGTAAGACAAACCAACAATATCATTTATTCATTCCATGATTGTGATAGGTGTTTCTGCATGTGAGTGAAAAAGAAACAAACAGCTTTTTATCTTCTACTCAATTAAATTGGTCTGTCTCTTCTGGTCAGATTTCGAAGTTATACTATACCACTGAAGCACTCCTTTAATCTTCTCCTTTGTTAATTCCTCAATGTTATTCTGTCACTGCTCCCTTTATGTTTGAATAGGGAAGCTTGCTTCTAGCTCTGTGACCCGTATATCTGAGGTTAAAATCTTTGGTTTTATCTCTGATTGAATGGTTCACATTGGGAAACTACTCACCTGTCCAGCAGTGTCTAGAATGTCCAAATAGGCTGGTTCATCATCAATTCGGACTTGAGTTTTATAGGCATCCTCTGAAAAACACAGTGCAGTACAACTAAGCATATGCGTGGCTCAGAGAATGGAAAATGAAATAGATATACTAGTTTGGAGTAGGATTTTCAAAAGCCTTCCTGTCTGACATAACTTTGTTTTCTTTTGAGTCAAAAAGATGCTTTCTGGTATCCTACCACCACTGCAAAGTATTAGCCAAAGAAAGCAATCTGGTCTTTTCTATTACATTACCTCAAAATATTAAAGAAGCAAATTTTCCTCTCTTTAAAAGGATAGCACAGACCACAGGTGTTGTTTAAGTCACAAAGATTCAGAGGCGGTGTGCTGGTGCTGTGCAGCAGAGTGGGTTTTGCTTACCACAATCACACTTCCACAGAGCTTTTCCAACAAACAGTTTTAAGCTAAAGATTGTCTAAATTACTGGGAAAGTCTCCCTGTGGCTGAAGAGAGCTTCTGGCTCAGATATGTCAGAGCAATTAATTAGACCTCTGTATATCTCTGGAGTGGATGCAAATGGATTTTTTAGAATAAATTCTGTAATCAGTGCCCTCACACTCATCATGGATGGGGGTGGAGGAGGAAAAAACTGTGCTTGGTGGACCATTCCCTGAGCTCATGATTTTGTCAACCTAATTTTGGAAGGAGAAAACCAAAAAAGGTGAACTATTATTTGCATAAATTATTTTGCTCACATTTCAGTTTCATTTCCCTCCCAACTTTTGTACTGTCTTCCTAAGGTTAAACAGAGCTTAGATACCAGGCCATGTTTATACTTAAAACAGTCTTGGAAATTATCTGTGTTGTCTAATTAAACAATAATGCATAGCACCCTGAGTGGTTTTGGCGACTGATGTGATGCTTTGGTTGTGCATTGAGGTGTGAAAACAAGACAAGTGCATTTAATGCATCTGAGAAGTTTCATTAATCATCATGAGCACATGGCTGGCCCGGTACAAAGACTCAATCCTGCAAGCCCTGGCTGCCAGAGACCCTCAGGATGAGGATCTCAATGGTTATTGAGATAATATTGAGATTAGAATATGGGATTATACTGCAGGTAGCTGGAATTCTCAGGACAGTCCAATTTGTACTCTTTATGTCCTGCATCATATGATACTTTATAAAAACATGTGAAAACCTGGTTTCCACCCACACAAAGAAAAAAACAAAGCATTCAGATAAGAAGGATCCTGGATGGCCTTAACTCAGCCCACTCTTGAGCAGTCAGTGGCAGGTTCTCTTTAATGACATAATCACATACAGTAATTTCCATGACTCTCCTGCTTCTTTTAGGCCTCAGTTCAGCAAATTACTTAGGCACACGCCTTGCTTTAAACAAATACCTAATCCCACCGATATTAGGATGACACAGAGGCTTAATTAACTGTATGATACATTGCCTTGCTGAGAAAGCCAGAACACTCCAACCAGCATATGCTTCAGTCAATATATCTTTTTTTAGGGTTTGCTGAATAAGAAACTCCGTGCCAAAGAGGCATGACAATGATGTGTGCAGTAGACTTTTTTTTCCTTTTATCTTAACAAAAATATGAAAAAATAATATGAAAATACATAAAATCAAGTATGATATCTCCTTCATATGAATTCTATTAAGATTATAAAGTATTATTAATATATTTCCATGCAGGTGGGTGCCCATTTGCATTACATTCATGCATACATAATTAACATATGACTTGCATAAATTTAGCTTGCACTCTTGGCTCCACAGCTGGATAGTCTAAAGTCAATATGCCACAGTCCTATTTCTCTCTTCAGTTACACCAATGTGAGTTTTAACGCAGCAGCTTTAAAACAGTTAATGCAGAGATATATGTGTATACTCAAGTGCAGCTTGGATAAAAATTAAGCTGGAACCTCAATAAATCCTGTTGTATTTGCTAAGGAATTGAATTAGGAGTTCAGAGTTAGTTATAACTAAAAGACCCACTGACCTCTGAATCTAAGTAATAGATTTCAGTAAGTATGCAAGATATCTGTGTGTAATACCCTGCTGAGCTACTCCAGGTGTACCCCCATACCATGCCACCGTAATCAGTATTACAGTATCGTGAGGGTTGGAAGGGACCTCTGGAGATCATCTAAGTCCAACCCCCCTGCCACAGCAGGGACACCTACAGCAGTTGCACAGGACGGCGTCCAGGTGGGTTTTGAATGTCTCCAGAGTGGGAGACTCCACAACATCTCTGGGCAGTAAAGTTTCAACTGTTTTTATAACCCATTTACTTTGCAAAGGTAACACCAAATGTACAAGCCTGTTTTCATTTATCTTGTTTTCTCAAACTTCTGATGTTAAAACACGTTACAAAGATGTGACAGAATCACTGTCCCATTTTTATTTTTAATATATGCAAACTTCTTCTGTTGGTGGTAGTGGAACATATTAAACATTGACCAAGCACACAAATCTAAATAGTTTTCTAGGCAAAGCATGTACTTGGAACATATTTTTCACTTGTAGGATTTGCTTTTGGCCCATGAAATGTAGAGGTGACACAGGAAGGAGATAGGACTTTAATTGTTAATGTTCTCTCTCTGCATACATGCAAAAAGCAGGATAGTGCAGATAATTTAGAAAAGCTTAAAAATATCACCAACTGGGGTGGGATAAGCAGAGGTATTCTCAACCTGTATTTGAATGGAAAATAGATGGGAGATTTAATCCCTACTTTTCCTAAGGCACTCATTTAAGAGGAAGTCTTAAAGCCCACACTTATCAAGGGAATTGCTATCTTGAGCTGACACCCTCATGCCAGAGATCAGATTATAGCACCCACTTATGACCTATCAGCTGCTTAATGCTCAAGCAAAATCAGTCTTCTGAGAGACATTATATTTACATTTACCTTGTGTATTCACAGTACCACAGTATTGTCAGGGTTGGAAGGGACCTCTGGAGATCATCTAAGTCCAACCCCCCTGCCTGATCTCCTGGGCTACTAGGACCATGAGTTTTTCCGGTGCAGGTAGAAGAAAGATGCATAAACTGAAAAACGTATTTCCCTTCTCATGTTGCATGGATCAAGACAAACTGAGAGTGGAAAAGCTGTACCATTTAGTTCTAGCTTACAATTAACGCTTTTAAACTGAGACTTCATCTGAGAAAGTAATGGAAATAAAGCTGAGTGAGGGTTTATATAGACAAACACCTTTGTTTTACTCAGTTGGACTATAGGACACAGGCATTAACCCTGAAAGAAAACCTCCTAGAGATCAAGAGTTGGATATGTCTGTATCTTGATGCAGTTAACATATTTTTGCTTTATTAGTAGCTACAATGCTAAGCAGAAACCCCAGAGTCTTCGAATGTTTCCAAAAGGATTTCAAAAGGGACTACTATGTGGATAGTCTTTTTTACTGCCAGGGACACAGTACACGTTATGGTCACATTGAGGAAAGAGAAACCCTGAGATCTGAGAGGAACATGCTGTTTACATGTGGACAGAGAAGAACAGAATTGAAGATGTACAACTGAAATAGCATCTGAGCATTTATAAAACAATGCAGGAAAGTATTCATCAGGAGCACTAGTAAACTCACAGTCTAATCTCCTCTCTTTAAAAATTATTCACATTATTACAAATTCTGTCTGGTATATTTACACTATTTACAATTTATGAGGACATTACATTGTCTTTCACCTAATTAATTTATAATAGTAGTATAACGCTCCCTTGAAAGTTAATTGGGAGCTGCTAAGCCACGCGTATCTGAATTTTACGTCCTACAGCTCTAAGGACTAATATATATTAAAAGGCCAAACTGCAGCTGCCCTTTCAGTAAAGCATTAAGATAAGGTACAAAAAAGAGATGAGAATAATAATCAGGCATCAGACAATAAATCAGACAATAAGTATATATCTAATATTAAGTTCAGTATTAGTCTTTTTTTGTGAGGTTAATTGTAAGGTCCCAGCATCTGGTTTAGTTAAAAAGCAGCAGAAAGATAGGGTATTATAAAAAAAATATGTAGATGGAGTTTATTGATATTGCTGTAAGACATAACCATGATTCAAACACAGACTGCGAGAATGAGCATTTTGTAATTACCAAACAGAAAAACTAAATAAAAACACCTGCATTCTTACAATCTGTATAGTACAGGAATATATGAACTGAATAGTTAAAATATCAGGTAAAACTTAACTTTTAAAGAGAATTATTATCTATTTTTTTCTGTATAGACTATGGGCTCCTTTAGCAATTTCATTTCCTACAAAAATTAAAAATAAAAATGTAAATAGATAAAAATTTCAGCTTAAAAAGTTATACTACTTGGCTTGAATTATTACTGACTTATTTACTGTTTTCCAGGGTGGGAAAAAAAAATTAAATAGAACTCCAACTGTTTTCTGAAAGGCACCTAGTCTTTTTTAATATTAATTCTTTCCTCCTTTACTGAATATATCATTTAAATCAAGAAAAAATATTTTTTGAATAGCCGCCTTTTAACTTCTTTTTTCTTAATTGTTTGATTGTCCTTTGCAGTATTATGAAAGAAAAGAAAAAAAGTCTTCCTTAAGCCTTTGTTAGCTGGCTTATTTTGTAAAATGAATGCATCTTCGTTTTTCAGCTTTCCTTTTTTACAGGACATCAGATAGAAGTGCAATAATTAATGCAAGGTTGTGTTGCGATCAGTTGTCTTAGCACTGGAAAAGCTAGATTCATAAAAAATATATCAAAGGCTTTTTCAGCTATGAGCAGGTAACTGCTTCATGACAAATAGATTTGGATGGTGTACAGTTTAAAGGGGAGTTGGAATGGGCTTTTCATCTGCATTACAGACATGTTCCAGTCCTTGAAATATAGGTCAGCTTCTTCTTTCTTACATTTGTTAATTCTGCTTATATCCCTTCTAAATAAACAGTCCCTCCTCATCTCTGTCTTATACACTATCAACTGCAGTTAAAACCAATCAGATTCTCCCATATATAGATGAGCCAAAATATATTTTGTTTGGCTAAGGAGGTGCCAAACCAGCAGAAAAAAGTCCGAGCTCAGTCAGCCACACCTGGAATTCTGCCTGTTGTTGTTCTCCCCGTGTGCCAAAGAGGCAGCAGGAGACCCAGCTCTGGGTGTGCTTAGATTATCTGCTACATATGCATTTTAATCCAGAGATGCTCCTGAACGTAGGATGATCAGGAGTCTTTGGCTGGATGGGTGCTATTTCTATTTACAACAACAAGTTTTTAAATAAAAAGCGAGTGGATGAACAGGGGCTTAAAACCCTGTACAAACTACTACACATAAACTCCTTCTATTTGAGATAAAAATATGCATGTCACAGGAATTGCCCGTCAAAATACATTGGCTTTAGAATTTCCCTTAGCATATAATTATTTTCTTGGAGTATGACTGTCTTATAATTTGTGTGAGCATTGCTATCAGCATTTTGCAGACAAGGACACCAAGTCACAGAGGTTGCCTCCCTATGAGCTATGCGCACATGATAAGCAACGAATGGCTTAGCATAGGAGAACTGACAGATTTGATTGCCTTGTATTCTGTAAATACTCACGTAGATAGCAGTATCCTTTAAAAAAAGGCAAGTAAGAAAATTAGTACTAGACTAGTAGCTAGGATACTTAAATATCCTATTTCCATTTCTGCCTAGTGTTACGTAATTCTACATTATACCAGCAATTAACGACACTTCAGATTATTCTTTCCAGTGCTACTGCTTTCTCTTTCTCAGCATTGAACTGCATTTCCCATTATACTGTCATTTGTTTAGCTTTGTCAGGTCTTTGTCAGATCTTTTAGGTTTTGCTCAGTTTTAACAGCACAAGTTGCCTGCTCCTGCCTATACAAGTGATGGTAACAGACAACATCATTCCAGGCAGAAGAATCTTGAACTTGGTTTGCAGAACAGAGAAAAAATGACCACTGCTTTTCCAAACCCACAGACAGAAACTCTTTCTTCAGTATCTATACCCTTTGAACCTCTTTGCTGTTTCTATGAAAGAAAGTGATGGTAAGTAATGATGAAAGAATGATGAAGAAAGTGATGGTAAGAAAGAAGGTAAGTAATGCAGCATTTAATGCAGACAGTATCTCTCTGCTAAACTTATTTTTATAAAAAGGCTATAGACTAGGCCTTGAGAAAATTAAAATAATCTGAGAAAAAAACAAAGCATTAGTCATGTTAAGTGCTTATTGTAAAAGGAATTCATACATTTATTCATTATACATTCAGTTGCATGAGAAACACAGCACTTTCTATCTTTCAGTTTTCATTTTAGCATTAAAATTACCATGAAAATATTTTCAGATAAGATATTAAACCAAGGTCTTGGCCACATATGTCTTTAGAAAAGATTCTGTAATGTTGTTTTCAAATGGCTTTGCTAAATTCAAATGCATATTACTGTTGTACATTCCAGCTCTCCTTATTAATTTAAATTGAAGATGCAATTCTTCGTTTCCTTTGTTTACTCTGTGTTCAGCATTATGACATGTTCTTAACTAACTGCCATGTTCTCTCTTAGAGGTTTCTGCATTTCCAGTGGCACATAAAAACAAATCCTTGAGCGCTCATAAGATAATTCATGATTTCAAGGAGTAAAGATGCACATAGAAATACAACAAAGTACTTTTATTCTGTAAGCCTGAAAACAAAAGAGCAGAACACTGCATAACTTTCAGTTGATTTTGTCCTCCTGAAATAAGCAGTGCTGATATCTTCAGCGGAAAGCAGAAGCATAACTAGACTATGCCCAGATTCACAAGTAAACCTCTGCACTTAATCCCACTAGCATCAATGAAAAGTGGTGCCCAAATACCTGGAGGGAAACAGGGTCTAAATTACCTGTTGGGCATCCAGAATCATCGCAGTATAATAAAGATATGAGCTTAGGCCCAGTAAGTCGCGTGCAGTCTATTTGTTATCAGGAGTTTTTAACTGAGCCATCTTCATTGTCATTCTCTTGTCTCACTCCTTGAACTTGGGCTCTGGCTGCCATTGAGCGTATTCTGTCTGCGTCTGGTTACAGTAATAAAACTAAAAGCTTCCTCAGCCTAATGAGTATTCTGCTTGGTTCTCACCTCACCACAGTGCTCCTCTTTTAATGCCATTATGTATCTGTCTTAAAACAGCTGCTCTCAAATTAAGTTTATCCCTCTTGTTGGGCTGCCTAATGTTTCAGATCTGTGCTCTGCAGGGCAAGACTGATAACACACAGCTGTTGAAGGAGCCTGATTGATTTTCAGCATTGGGTACTTACACGGCAGCTTTCTCAGTGACCTGAAATGCACTCAATGCCTTCCAAATTGGGAAATGGGTTATCCATTGCACTTTCTGTCTTTTCTGTCTTTTCTTTCTTTTTCTTTTTTTTTTTTTTTTTTTTTTTTTTTTTTTTTTTTTTTTTTTTTGTTGCTGTTGTACCTATAGATATGTACAAGCACCTCTTTTTCAATGTCAGCTCGCAGTTTCATTACTGTGGTACCCTTTCATTCTCTGCTGAAAAGCAGGGGAAGCAAAAGAAACTTAATCTCACTTAGTCGGCAGTAGGCACAAGAAAGAAGCATTATTTGTGCTCTAAAAGGTTTTGTGTGAACAGAAATCTGAGTGAATTGAACTTTGAGTCAGTTAAATCTGTTTTGTCTTCTCCCTTTGGGTCCTCATTATCATGTTGTTTACTAAAATAAACAGTTGAAAAAGGAGAAAATGGCCTGGGTGTCTTTCAAGAAGAACCAGAATTAAGAGTGATTTTGTTGCACAAAGTGTTGCATGGGAGAGGTTTTCATCTACTTGTTCTCATCAAGAAGGAGACAAAGCACAATGTACAACAGAAGATTCAAGGTTCAATATTCACTTTCAAGCAAAGAAGATAAAACATCTAAGACCAAAATGGCCATCAAGGCAAACTCATTGCTACATTCTCTGGTCATACACCACCTTGCACACAGTCAGATCTCTGCCATCAGGCTCAGATTTTTTATATGGTGTCTGTGAACATAACACCTTCAGTCTTCATTCATGGTAACAAATGCTCCACAAAAATCAGCCAAAGCCACCCACCATTTATAACAATATTGACTTCAGAAAATACCTTCTCCGCTACTACTTGGCCTCCATAAAGTGAATGTTTACACACCTGAGCTGGTTTTGGCTGGGGTAGAGTTAATTTTCTTCACAATAACTAGCATGGGTCTATGTTTTGGATTTGTGCTGGAAACACTGTTAACACAGGGATGTTTTAGTTACTGCTGAGCAGTGCTTACACAGCATCAAGGCCGTTTCTGCTCCTCACTCCCCTCCACCAGCCAGTAGGCTGGGGTGCTCAAAGACTTGGGAAGGGACACAGCTCATCCCAACTCACCAAAGGGATATTCCACACCATATAACGTCATGCTCAGCAATAAAACTAGGGGGGAGGTTGGCGGGGGGACTGCTACTCGGAGGCAGGGTGGATGTCAGTCAGTTGGTGGTGAGCAATTATTTTCATCTGCATCACTTGTATTTCTTGGGGTTTATTTTTCTCTTTCTTTGTTATTTTTTTTTCTTTTCCTTACAATTACTATTGTTATTATTGTTGTTATTATTATTATTACTAATTAAACTCTTTTTATCTCAACCCACAAATTTTCTCACTTTAAGCCTTCTGATCCTTTCCCTCATCCCATTGGTGGTGGGGAGTGCATGAGCATTTGTATGGCGTTTAGTTGCTGGCTGGTGCTAAACCATGACAACACTGTTGACTTGGATGCATCACCATTCTTTTACTTCAGTTCCTACTCAATATTCTGATGCAACAAGTCAACAGATCCTTCTACATTGAGTACTGATATTTATTTATTCTCTTGAGGTGTTTCATCACAGGGAGATCAGACATATACATACGCGTATGATATCTGTATGTGGATTTATGTGTCTGTGCATTGACATATATGTACCTCCATATACAAACACAGAGTCATGTAAGACTGAGAGTATCTGAATGTGCAAGAAGAGAGTATCATATATTAATCCTTACATGGAGTATCTGCAATGTGTAAAAATACTTACCTAGTAAATTCAGGATCAGGAGCAGATTGAGAATTAAATACAAAAATATCCAATGCAAATGTCTTCTTTTATGGAAACACAGGCTTTTTTTAATACTACTACACTATATATTAACTTTTTAATATTTGCAACATTTTATTTTGTAACTGCACATATGCATTTTCCCCTTTAAAATGTAATTATTAGTAAAAGCAAAATGCATGTTCACAGGAGCCCATGGAAAGCTGAATCGTTAAGAGCTCTAATCAAGTTCTCACTACAGTTTGTATGACCGAGATGAAGTCTAAAAAATAATGTGCCCTTCTTCCTTCTTTCCCATAGACATATGGATGGAGAAGCTGATTGCCTTCTTAGGTAACAAAGTACCGTGAAATGTAGGATTCACCTCAGGATGTAGAATAATCACCTCCTGTAACTGATGGGCTTCTGCAGAGAGGCTAGGATACAGCAGAGATTTGGATAAAAGACTGACAAAGTCTATGTGAATAATTTGGCGCGGTGCAGTAACTGTCAGTTATAACGCAAATGCTGTTATCAACAAAGCCACCACTTATGTTTTTAATCTGCAAGCATACACAGATGTGGCTAAATTTATATAAACAATTATAAAGAATATGACTTGCTGCCCAGAAAACACTCAGCTCTTCTTCAGACCTTGTACTACAGTCCTTCAAACAGGCTAATTTTGCTTGTAAAGTGTCTGACCCATGTGAATAAGACTATTTGAGTGACATATTTTTCTCAGAACCAGATTTTGAAGAGAAAAAATGATTTCTTACTAATGTTAGCATTTTTGTAAATCAAGGCTAGAGATAACTAGGCAAAACTTTGCTGTAGCACTTGCCTTTCTGTTAGAAACCACTTGCAATATAGATAATGCTACTAATATTTAATAATGGCATATCATTACTTTTTCTGCTTCCAGAAAAATGTCATTTACTTCAAAGATGTACATGAGCAAAGTGAGCAAAGTGAACAAAGTGCTCCTGTTTAATCAAAACATGATAATTAACAGGAGTCCAAGTACCCTTATCTTGGGGAATAAGAATAGCAGGTAGCAATTTCACTACTCTTTAAAGTCCATGATTGTGCTACTGAGTGGGAGGATCTGACAGCTATGAATTCACTTCTTGTCATTTCAGGGGGAGTAATTAACAAGTTGACTCCATCTATGTGGCTATTAACATGGACTGTGCCTTGGATTTAGTAAGGTATAGACGGCTGCTGGCTTCCATGAAAGAGAGGTTAACGGAGACAAGAAGAATTTTGAATTGAGCATGATAAATCATCCACCCCTAGGAAACCATAGCATGAGTGCCTCTTCCAATTTCAAAAATCATTTAAAGGATATTTTTACAAATCATGGTATACAGGGAATAAGTAAGCAAGTTTTCCACTGGTAACCCAATTCACAGGGCTGCAAGTCTCACTTCAGCTCCTTCTAAGTTCATGATCCTTATCAAAATTAGCATCACTGTACGTGGGTTGTGATACCTATTACAGTAGATGTTAGGGTGGCATGAATCATGCTCTAGAACTATGGTACGTTTATGTCATGGATTAGAGACCACAACCTGCATGTGACTTCACTGTAGTTTATAGTTCTGTATAAATGTATAAACTCTCCTGCCTTAATGTCACCACCCAGATGGATGCTTTGCTCACACTTTACCCTGTCGGGATTTATAGACTAGGGGCTGAATTCCCCAGGTTATATGAGTGGCTCAATCCAATGAAAGCATGTATATGAAACTCTACTAAAAGCCCTACAATATCTAAGAACCTAAGACAGAGCTGTCCCAATTTTCTATGATAGGTCAATATTTGGAGTATCACTGTAGGCCTCCATCTGAAGAGCTCAACACTGAGAATAAGCTCTTCTGTGATAAGAAAAAGCACTCTTCAACTACTTTTGCCACTTCAGTTTATTAGATGGGTCAGTTAGAGACCTGGTGTATCAAAGCAGGGGGAGGTGAGGATTGCTGGATTTAGTCAAATCAAAACCACCAGTCGCTGAGATAGAGGTCTTCTGTCTGCGTGAAGCTGATAGGGAAAAAAAATAAATAGCCTATTTTGTGTAGAACGGAGAAAAATATTTTGACAGTAGTTCCTATTCTTGCCTGACTCTTTCTAGATTCTGAATACGGTAGACAACATTCTAAAAGAATGATAATAAAATTGTTTCATTATTATTATTAGTAGTAATATTACTACTATTCAAAAACATACCACAGAAAGGTTTTGATATTGTCACAGTTATGAGAAAAGTCTTTTTTTTTCCCTTCCTAAATGTTAGTCTTGTTAATCAGTGCTTAAAAATAACAACCACAAGGTCACACTGCCATACAGTTTTTGGTTATTTTTCTTTCCTCTACGTTTAGCACATATACAATTAAATTCAGAGGTTTCTAGGAGGAATAGAAGGATTATGTACTATGCTTTGATCCCCCATTAACACTTTATTCAGTGGAGAAGAGAAGATGGCCAAGGCAGGAATATGTCTTGCTTCTAACACAAAGAGTTAACGGAAAATAATAATCATGAACTGTTATCAGTTAAAGGGTTTTGGTGCTTTTTTCCATGTGAACATGCAGCGTAGGTCCTTATTGGCAACACACAGGAGAAACACTTTTCTCCTATGTTCCTGCCATGGTAGGCAGACGTTGGGCAGAGATGTGTTGATACATAGAGTTGTTCATCTGTTTGCTTACTTTCTGAACCAGGGGAGAAAGAGAAGACAGATCAGTGGCCAGACTATCAATTAAGGTCATTCAGATTAGGTAAATGTTCCAAATGAGGTTATAAAAAGTAGAGCCATAGAAGATCAACAGTCCATCTAACCCAATTTTCTCCTTTGGAGAGTGACCAACAGCCCAGGGAATCCCACACAATGATTTTTGCTTGACATATTCTTTCAGCTTCCAGTTATTTGAACCTCAAAGGCCCTTCTGAGCTGGAAGCAGAATCTTTCTTTTTAACAGCCCTTGATGGATATTTTTGCGTCCAATAATTTATTTAAATGGTTTTTGAATCCATCTCATTTTTTGGCACAGGTAATTATCCTTATTGTCTTTGGAAAGAAAGATCAACTTGGGAAGGGATTTTTGCTTATGGGCTGGTGTTTGAAAGAGACTCTGCATGAGATGGTTGACTCAGTTTTCACATGTTGCCTGTCCCAGAAATAAAAGGATCTCTTTTCTCCTTTTTCATCCTCACTTATACTTTCATTTCCCCATAGGTGATTCTACATTATCTCTTTTGCCACTTTTTGAGCTTGCTCAATTGTTTTTACTAAAGTGATTAAACTCATTAACCTGGCAGACAACTATTCTGTGTTGTGGTGGCTTAGTTGTCTTCTAGACTACTGTTGAATCAGCCTGAAAAATTGTCTGCTGAGTGCCAGACAGCCGATAAGGCTGGGAGAAGGGTGGAGATGAAGTGCGGGACTTCCTCCTTGTCCACATAAATGAGTTGTTAGATTTGGTTCATCGCATCTCACAAAACTCCAGTCTGTTTCAAGACCTCCAAAGTCTGTTCCTAGACGGTGATAGTTCATGCATCATTCTTTGTTTGTCATTTAGGGTAAAGGAATTAGATGGTAGCTCTGCATTGGGTCTCTTCTATACACTCCTTCCCTGAGATCTCACAACACACTGCAGAGACTCATAACTGTAGCTGCTGTCTGGTACCACTGTGGCTGAAGGGAATCTATTAACATAGCTGCTGTATTATGTTTTCTAAGGGCATGAGTGATGGACAGATGCAGAAAACTGCATTTCCAAGACTAAACTGCAGGCCTAAATGCTCGTCAAGGTGTTCTGATTAACCTCCAACCTTTGAGCAGGTGTTCGGTGAAATGATAGGGAGAAAATGACAAACTGTAAGAACAGCTCTCTGGACCACCTACTCCCTAGAAAAACATAGACTGCATTTGCTGGTCTGCTATTGTTTATATCAGAAACATTAGCAAAGGAAAATCAATAGATTAAGCACTGTTTCCTGAGTCTCTAAAAATGCTAAGTGACAGCGAGCTGTCACCTGGTGTAAACAGCCCTCAAATTATTGTCTGATGGGTTGTATTTGTAAAAAAATATGAATATGACAAAGCATAGCAGACATTAAGTGTGTATCCAGGATTTTAGACATGATTCATCTTGAGCAGGGACAGGGAAATGTAATTGGTTGCTTTGGTTATTTCTTACGTGAAGTCTGCAAGCTGTTTAGGACTGAATAATTGGCTTATGAAAGCAAAGTCCCCAGGAAAAAAAGTTTAATAGCAGGTCTAGAGATCATAAATCTGAATAACACAACATATTTAGAATGGGGCTAGACTGTTTCATTAATGAGGAAAACACTGATGTTCTCAACAGAGGAAGGGGGCAAAGCTCATCTTGAGCTGAAAATGCATCCAAGTTAGAGGATATAGCTTAGAGAGAAATGTTGAGAGATGATCCAACTGTCATTAACCTGCTCTTTAGAGAGAAACTACCATCTTTTAAAAAAATTCTTTCCAAGAGAAATGGGATTTTTTTTTAATCAAATCATTTCCATCATGGAGAGAAAATCTGGTATGATTTTCCAGTCTCCATCTTCTATGGCTTCAAATAATTTCTATTTCCCTTCATGGCAGGATACAATAACAACACTAAACAGAGGGTATTTTTTTCCCTCATTGAAATCATTAAATGAGCATTTTAGGCACTTCTTGCATTCTTAATTTCTTAATACAACGCCCTCCTTTCCTATCTGTGGGGTTTTTTTTAATCTTACAGTGGGAGAACCTATGCTGCCAGACATTTGCCAATGTTCTACTTTCTTTTGCCACCTTAAGAAGCATTCTACATGGTGAGCCCCACTCTGCATTTTCCTCCCTTCACTGCAGGACATCTATCCAGACACTCTGAGAGATATCATCATGATCTGTGAAGGCTCTTGAACTGATGGGCTGTCAGGGAAGGCACTGCAATTCAGATTCAGGCACCTACATTTAGACAGCTACAAATTATGTGTCCACGTGCAAGGTAGGTATTTAAAATCCCCTTACACTTAACGGAAGTATAGACTCTATTCAGTTACCCACACATGACTCTTGTTGCTTGATAAGCTTTTGGGAATATTGTCTGGCTTTCCTTTACTGGACTAGAAGCGCTCTGGTGCCCCATATGTCCTGTGTCACACCCACAGGGGACCATCTGATGATGACACAAGGCCTGTGGGAGATCCACAGCATTCTGGCTCAGCAACCTGAACCCAAGCAGGATACTGCAGGACATCTTAAATGGCTTTTCAAACCTGTGATAAGGGAAATGAGCAAAGACTGAAATTCTCCATTTCTCATTTTAAATGATGATGAATGTGGAACACAAATATAGGTAATTTAGCTATGTCTACACAATTACTCTGAATACCCTTGGAGACAGTCTTTGGAGACAAATTGTACTGGTTCCAGATCATTTTATATAAGTTGTTTATCCAGTCTCAGATAAGGCTACTAGGTGTATGGAGAATGAGGAATGAAATGCAGTGGTGATATTTAGCTATCAATCATATTAATTTTTTAAAAAACAATAACTTTGGAGATAAAATCCAGCTGTGGCTTGTTCAGTCCAATCTAAATATTTTATCTTCTATGGAAAAATGAGAAAGAGAATGAAATTAAGGATGGAGTATACATATATACACATCTTAGATAATAGTAGAAATGATCTAGAAACTTTTTGTACCCTGAAAATGAATTTGAATTGTGCTTTTATGGCAAGATGTCCTTCTCCTGATCTAGTAGACGTGTCCCATCTTTGTGTTCTTTCACTCTGTCATTACTAATAAATTTGTATTTCCCTCGCTTTATCCTTTTTAATTTTTGTACCTTGAAAACAGATGTAATATTCTTTATCACACAGATATTTTTAGTATGTGTTACAAAGCCTTAGAATGTTTTCAGTCACATTTTATCTTTTTTCTCAAACTCACCCAGTCATTTCCACCATCTTATTAAAGATGAGTTTAAATGTGATTTATTTAATGCATTGGTGAATGCATTACTTCGTTAGGAAACCTCATGGAAATTCATGTGCTTAATGCTAAAGTGCCTCCCATTCCACACCCATTTCAATTAAAGTGTGACATTGACACAGCCTTAATGCCCTCAACTGCTCATTTGACACAATCTCATGCAGTGATATCTCACCAAAGCAGGAAGCTGCTTTCGCATCTCGTTTGCATTATGTATTCATTTTAAGATTAGTCACATGTCTAATGAGCATCTTGGAGGCTGTCCAGTTTGCTACACTATGTCATGCTTCCTTTCCTGCCACTCTACTTGCATTAACTCTCTGTGATATTGCCAAAGACTGTACAGAGTGTAAATTGCTCTTATCCGTTTGTTCCAGAAAATGATCACATCCACTGCCACTTGGAAATTGTTCCCATTGTTGACTACAATTAAATATTAAATGTGTGCTGAAATCATTTCATTTTTATGAAGTGCTAACCTCTGAAATTTTGCCCACATGCAGTCTAATACTAAAAGAATTTCATCCTTCCCCTCCCCATTTACTAAAAAAATAATATGTTTTTTTGTCAAAATTCTGAACTGAAATGTTTGTAGCAAGCCTAAAATACAGTCATTATTCCCAATTTATCTCGAGGTGGCATTAAACTCAAAATGACAGCAATAAAATTAGCACTTCAGGTAGCATTTAACTTTTTAACCAATGTTTATTCTATATTTTAAACAAATACTGACACATCTCTTTGTGTATTTATGTGTATGCACATTTATTTATATCTATATGTAAAGTCTGCAGTTTGAGTTTCTCTAGATCTAATCAGCTTTTCCAAACTAAGACAACCAGTTAAAATAAAAGAAAGTTTCATACATCAGAAGGGACCATTTATTGTGATTGTTTATTTTGACACCATATGTCTGATCCAAACTGTACAGAGGACTTCTCTGCCTAATTTCCTATTGGAACAGAAATGCACCACTTACAAAAAGAAAAAAAACAAATACCAGAACCACAGAACAAAAACCAGCCTCTTCCCTCAAAGAAATCCATATCAACCTTTTAAAAAGTCTTGGATTTAAAAAAGCGTCCATCACAACAACCAGTAAATTCTTCAAAAGTATAGGTACACCTCCTATAAATTATAAACACAGACAGAAAATCATGTAAATAATTCCAAATCTATTTGCATAGCTTTTTTAAGATAAAAATTGGCACATTTGAAATATATGCATGTAAGGCATACAAATTTATGAGCACATGTATCACATAATACAGCAACTAAAATATCCTTTTAACAAAAATTCTGCATCGTCTCACAGTAGCAGCAGCTTTCTGTGATCAAGGTCCCCTGCAATATTTGAAAAATGTCAGTGAATAACAAAAAAAACGTTGTAAGTACAAAGCACCATTATATTCAAATTGTATATTTCTACTATGTTGCTGGAGATATGAGTCACCGTAGAAAAAGAAAACTCTAATGAATTGGTAACCTGATGTCGAACTACAATGAAAAGGAATGATAGGGAAAATCCATGTTCCTAGGGACTGTCACGAAAAAGGGGAAAATAATGTCTAATAATTTTTAAAGCTACATGATTATTACTGCATAATGTTTAGGACAAATTCCTGATTGTGAATTTGGAGGGAAGCAGAAGTGGGAAAAGGAAGCACATTTGGCAGCACATTAAAGTGAAGAACTCCTCTGTATTCTCTGCTCAGTAACAGTAAGGAATTTTCGCCATAGCCTCATGTTGGACTAGACAAAAGAGAAATATATTCTCATCTTTTGACTACTCATAAAGCTCACTGTCTTAACAATTTACAGACAAAGTACGAAACAAAAATAAAATAAGGAGAAAAGAAGTCTTCTAAAAATCTTCAAAAGTCAATTGCCCATGTATATGCTTCTATGGAGCAAGGAATAGGTCAGGACATAAAATGTGTTCATTATATCAAGAGAATTGAACGTCAGAACATTTCTTAGGATTGAAAGGATTTGGGCTTTTATGAAATAAAACATGAAAAACAGTTGGCAGCTATGTATTTTTAAGTCAAAGAAAAAATATAGTAGATTCCTTGTTTCAGGTTTTTTAACTGTTCCTAACTGATCATACAAGATGGTTTTGTGGATCTTTTGTATGGACTGTATATGCCTTGGTTCTGTTTTTCAACTAGAGTATCAACCAGATTGTTTCATTCCTATGCTCATGTGCTCTGGGAATGGTTTATTGTCCTCTGTGTTCTTTACCTTGATGCAAATATATTTCACAAGAATCTACAGAAATGAAAACCAACTGAAATTACTATTCCACTCCCAAGTCAATGCGTAAGGTGGACAACAAAGAGTTAAATGAGTGGTTATAAACACTTAGTAGTCCCAGTGTTCATTGAAGTCTTTCCGGTAAAAGACAATGATGCTATTTACAAAGGCCCCTCCATTCCACAAGTCTCTGCCCATCCATATCTATTAGGACATGTCTTAGAAAAAGTGCTATCAAATGCAAGGAGGTACACTATCTATTATCATCACTACCTTCTTAAATTGTGACTAAATTTGCACGGTTAACTATCATGGTCACAGCTGCCGCAATCTCACACCATAGAAAACATAGAGAATAGAGTAGCTAGTGAAAGAACGTTAGGAAAAATACGTAGGTATTTATTATATTCTTGTGTCCACGTAAAACAAAGGAGATAGCAGACCTTATCTTAAAGCTCAACTGGAACACAGTAGACTCAGCAGTTTTGTTAAGGCTGGAAATCTATGGATTGTCATTCAAACTCATCATAGATCTTTTTTGTTATTTCCAAAGAATATCATCCTGTCAGTGACACCTACAGAAACTGTTTTCTCTTTAAATATCCAAAGACAAATAAAACTGCGGGTAGGCAGAATATGTTATTTTCAAAGAATTACACTACATCTGAGGTGAGTGTGCCCAGAGAAGTTCAGAACAGCTCATGAGTCCCATAAACAGGCTAAAAATTGCTGAGGAATAAAAGTGGCCTAAAATGCATGACAGAAAAGAAAGGCTACACATTGAGAAGTAGAGAGATCAGTGACCCAAATATAAGAAGGACATGGACCTGTTGGAGCGGGTCCAGAGGAGGCCACAAAGATGACCAGAGTGCTGGAGTACCTCTCCTATGAAGACAGGCTGAGAGATTTGGGGTTGTTCAGCCAGGAGAAGACAAGATTCTGGAAGACCTTGTAACCCCTTCCAGTACCTAAAGGGGGCTACAGGAAAGATGGGGTGGGACTCTTTATCAGGGAGTGTGGTGATAGGATGAGGGGTAAATGGTTTTAAACTGAAAGAGGGCAGATTTAGATCAGATATTAGGAAGAAATTCTTTCCTGTGAGGGTGGTGAGTCCCTGTCCCAGGTTGCCCAGAGAAGCTGTGGCTGCCCCATCCCTGGAGGTGTTCAAGGCCAGGTTGGATGGGGCTTGGAGCAACCTGGTCTGATGGCAGGTGTCCCTGCCCATGGCAGGGGGGTTGGAACTAGGTGGTCTTCAAGGTCCTTTCCAACTCTAACCATTCTATGATTCTACAATTCAGATATAGCTGAAAAGCTACATTCAATTTTCTGCTTTGCCATTCTGCCAGAGTGAAGGTACATTTAACACATAGCCTGTTTTTTTCTTTCCTCATTGTCCACTGCTGGGTTACTGTGGGAAACAAAACTCTGGGTAGATAGATCACTGTTCTGCCCCAATGTGATAACTTCCCCCTGACACAAAACATCTGTTTGTGGCTCACTCTTTGCGACTGTCAAGGAATAACCTCCCCTCTGGCAGCTTCTTGTATCAACACAGCCTTGACCTTGGATAAGTTCATTCTGTATCACCTTTCCTTCCTAGAAAATTCTCTAGAACAGTAATATTTTATTAGACCGATGGAAAATTGTTAAAATATGCCTACTAGTGGATGTATAAAAAAACCTGAGATGAATTCTGTGATTTGAAAACAGGGTCTCAAAAGTAGGAATAGCAATCTCAACAGTATAAACTTTTTCAATGTATTGAGATTTTTCGATGTATTTGTTTGCTATTACAGGTCGTATAACAAATTATTCCTTCTATTTGTTTCTTGGTTTCATGTCCAATTTTGAGGGGTCATACCACATATTGACCCAAGATGAAACGTACATACTTAGCCCAGAATGATACTCTTCTACAAGTTTTAGAGCATGAATAGAAATAAGACTTTCTCAGGTTGTCCTCAGCGTGTTCTGAGACAGAAGTGCTGAACAGATAAAACTCAGAGTGGTACTTCCAGTTCTGCCTCTGGCCAAGTGTGTGAGTTTGAATTAGACATTTCATTTTTCTGTTCGCTATCTCCCTCTCTCTTCTCCTATTTAGAGTGTTGGTTTTACAGAGTAGAAGCTGTCTGTTACTCAAGGAGACCTTCATCTTGATTAGGTCCTCTAGGCATTCCTGCAGTATGTACTTATAATGCATCATAAGTTTTCCTTCTCTTTATGATTATCTATTATTCATATTGTGGTAGTGTCTAGAGACCAATAAGTTAAGATTACGACAAGATACAATATATGGATAAATACAGATGACAGGTGGATAGCTAATCATAAATATGGGTGTATGTACATAACTTAATGGTGTCAGTAACTACTAATGCTCCTTTTTTTCCAGTTAGATCTAATGATTATTTTTTTCCTGAGTACTACAAATGAATTTGTAGCAATTCCATAGTAGTTTTGTCTTCTTTGGAGTTGACACATCTCATTTTTATTTTTTAATCTTTTTAATGGTTATACAATTACTAATGACATGAAGAGTTTATACATGGGAGGGAGTTTTAGCATTAAAATACCACAATTTACCAGGAGTTAATATCCAGGAAATGTGGAATACTATAAAAATAACAAATCAAAAGAAATAATACCATTAGCTGTTCTAATTAGCCATGTTGTAATTTGGTAGATGTTAAACCTGAGTTTGAAATTTTTGAAAATTTAAAGATAAAATTTGAAAAGATATCAAAAAATTGTTTTGGCTGAGGATGCTGGAAAAACTTTTTTTTTTTCCCCAAAGCATTCTGTGCAATTAATAATATTGTTAGTGCCTCGCACTTATGAGGCCCAGATTCTGCTGTCTTCTCCTAGGTATAAGTAAATATTACACATGGATAGTCAATACAAATGGAAGTATCAGTGAAACCAACTAATAAAGCAACCCTTAAATGAATAAACATTCAGTTGTGCTGATTTCTACCTCAATGTGAAATACATCTTTTACTGCATTCATTCATATTAATAATTATAATACTTCCCAAAAGGTGCTCAACAGCAAAAAAAAAAAAAAAGTCCTTTGACAACCATTCCTGACATCAGAGAGTCACAGAATGGTTGAGGTTGTCAAAGACCTTTGGAGGTCATCTGTCCAAACTCCTATTCTAGCAGGGCTACCTGGAACAGGTTGCCCAGGACTATGTCTATACAGTTTTGAGTATCTCCAGGGATGGAGACTCCACAATCTCTCTGGGCAATCTGTGCCAATGCTTTCCTGTTCTGGGGAGCACAGAACTGGACACGGTACTCCAGGTGGGGCCTCAACAGTACTGAGTAGAGAGGAAGAACCACCTCTATCAATTTCCTGTCAACACTCCTCCTAACGCAGCTCAGGAAACCATGAGCCTTCTTTGCTGCAAGGATGCATTGCTGGCTCATGTTCAACTCGACGTCCACCAGGTGCCCAGCAGGATGTCAGTAGATGATACCCAATACAACAACAAGAATTCAGGGTTGTTCAAGGCCCTGTATTGGGATTTTTAAATATATTTGTTTGTTATTACAGGTCACATAACAATTGATTCTTTCTATTCTATTCTCTGACATGGATTTATACTCTGCAAATATCTTCCAAATGCGTACACAACTTAGAAAGGGGAAAAACTTTTGAAATATTTTGATAAGACACATTTTTTGCCACAATTTTAACTATTTTAGAAAGAGAAATTTAGTTCAGTTAACCAAAATTCATCCCAGATCTCTCTTCCAGCTCACTATCCCATTGTACCCCAGCCGTGTTGTCATGCAATGGTCAGCATTTAAAGATAAGGCCTTTCATTGTATTGCAGATACATATGAATATTTATGATTACTTAAGTTTATAATGCAGGCAAACCCAGTGGAGTTAGCAGACTATGTGATCTCAGAACACAGCTCCAGTAGGTTAAATTCAGTAGGCAATTGATTTTTCTAGAGAAGGTCAACTAGGAGTTTAAAAGTGGAAAACAGTACCAAAATAACAAAACTTTTGATAATGCATTCCAAATTGGAGTTTTTACATTATTTTCGTATTTGAAAGATTGCTTTTTGTCTTGTAAGATTTTTTGTTTCTGTGATTATAATTACATGGCCATTACTAGTTATAGACCATGAAGCCACAAATCTGTTGTTGAAATAATTTGTTCAAAGTATTTCAGGAAAAAAACCCACTATGGTATGACCATGACACAACTTAGTTGTCATCACAAAATTAAGGTTTAATCTAAAGTTGACAAATCTTGCTTTTGTCTAAGTGTTATTTAGGAGCATATTCTCACTGTGTGGCAATCTTGAACAAGCAGGGATTGAAAGGGATGAAGAGAGAATAGTCTCTACTCACCTATAGTTGGATCATGATAGTCAGGGAACCGATGGCTTATGAACTGCATTGTCATTGCTGCAGAGGACAAAGACAGAGGGAAGAGAAAAGAATGATATTACTGTCTTTAAATGACAACACAGACAAGAACATGTAGAGAATTCACTCATCCAAGTATCAGCTTAGAAAGTGAGCCAAAAGTCGGTCATATCTACAGCTGCAAGAATGCATTGGCGTTACAGTGATAATCAACAACCGATATATGGAAAAAAGATATTAATTAAGCTTGTTTATTTGTCTTAATTTCTTCTTTTTAAAACTGTATTTTATCAATTGCTGTGTTAAAGTGTTACATCTTTTTAACACTTGGTACATACTGTTGACCTGTTACTGTCTACAGATAAAAATTACCATGAAGAAAACATAAAATATAATTTATAAGGCTGATTCATAACAGTTTTCATGATGTTACAAAATGCCACCAACTACAGTATCTGATTTGACTTCTGGTGTATTTTAGGAATACCTAACTTGTTAAACTTGATGCAGCAGACAAATATTTTTATTAACCATCTAGAGCTTGGTTTCTTCTGAACAGATTGAGTTTTGGCTGACTATTACTTGCTTTCAGAAATTCTGGGAAAGTTACATTAGTCTTCAGGAAAATTGCTTTGCATCATTTGGAAGAGGTGGCACTCTGGAAGTGAAATTCCAATTTATGTAGAAAGAAGCATTCATATCCTGTCCAACCATAAGGTTCTAACATGCTATCTAAAGTTCACAGACTTTGAATAACCATGAAAGTAGGTTTGGGTATTTAATGTTCACAGGAACACCGTCAGTTGTCAGGACAACATGGGAAGTTATGTTATCTTTGATGTCTTCCCTCAGGAGTTTGAATCTCAGCTCACTTGAAAAGTAAAGGAACCTACCTAGCACTGAGAGCTGTGAAGAAAAGACCTTCAAATGTGAAATAGGTGAATTCCAATTGAACAGAAGGGGAAAAAAAGTAAGAACTAAAATATGTTTTTAAAATATTGCTTGATTTTTAAGACTATTTCATTATTTTAATTGTTCATGTTTTTTTAATGCCTGCATTAAAATTCCACTATCATTGCTATGTGGCAATTTGTTAAAAAAAGTACCCTACCTGAATGATAACTAATAGTTATAACACGTTAAACCAAACATGAGGTTCTGCCTTATGTCTTCAACATCTCAGTTACCTTTAAAGTCAGAGGTTATGAACAAGAAATGTGATATTTTAAAAATTCTGCATATAAATATACCCATTTAAAAAACAGTATTGTTTTAGTTTAATGTTTGTCCTTCTTATATTTTCAAGAATCAGGGGGTTGAGGAGATAGTTTTACAAAATGACACAGACAAGGAACATCAAACATTTATTACCATGTTAATAAGTTATTGCATCTTTAGTGTAGACAAATATAAAAGTTAAGAAGCAGCATTATAAATTCATAGTAACTCAGAGAGGGTAACTGTGTTAAAAAAGCTCATTCAGTCTATACATATTATCAGGGAATAAATCTACGTGCAGTGACACTCATGTCTTCTATATTATCTGTTGTTAGATGCACTACTTTTAAATACTGTGTATGTTTGGAGACTTTCATTTCCAGGACACCTGTTTTTTTTGATCACGACAGATTTTTAGTCACCTCCATATGATAACTGTTAGTGGTTTATGAAGAATAAATTGATGCCTAATGTGATCTGCCTAGTTTTCTCTGAGAAGCAGAGGCAGCTAACAGGAATGCTGTTCATATGGTTTATGCCTACGCATTTTGAGCTTTCTGAGGGCCTGTAACACAAATGAATTCAATTTGTTTCACTACCTGCTGCTTTTTCTTGCCAAGCTTTTTTTTTTTTTTTTTAAAAGCAAACTACTCTGTATCTGATCTCATTCTGTTTCATTTTGGAGCTGTGCCTGCGTCACAAAAATCTGTTTTTACAACTGAAATGGGAATTCTTAGAGGACTCCCAGAACTCATGGTAAACATTTTTCCTCTCTCCTGACATATCCCTTAATTAATATATCAGTTATATCCTCATTCAATCCACAGGATGTAAGAGGACTAAAATAATTTGGAAACATTCTACTGATTTTCTACTGTAAGGTGCAAAATGTTAGCCACTGGGACAGGTAAATTTATATCTCCCAGACCACTCTGTGTGCATGAATATGCATCACCAAAACCTTCATAGGAACACAGGCTGCACAGTGCTTTACAGGCAGATCAGAAGAGGAACTTATGTCTTGTAATGTCAAGTGCGACAATACTGACTTGTGTATGCCCGATCCTAGTCTCAGTCCAGACCTTTACGTGAGCTGATTTGGCTATATATAAAATGAATTGGGAGAGGTACAGAATTTGAGAAAGGTGTTCAGAGAAGCACTCTACAGAATGAAATGAAACCATCTTACAGTCAGCTGGCTAGGGAAATGGTGAATAAAAGCTTTCTTTTCATGCATTTTGTCCCACAACTGCTTCCATGACAGCCCTTTGTCAAGGGCTCCTCCTAACACCAGGGTGAGGAATCTTTTTGGCCTCCTTAGTGCTTGTCACCTCTTGCATGGACATTAGCCCCATCTCCCAGAAACAGGTTACATGGGTTTGCTTTTTCAGACAGAAGGAATTGAGGTACCCTGTCTGATCTTTTTAATCACTGAATTACAATGTAAAATAAGGAAACTGGTGTATAAGAGATGGGATTTGCAACCTATCTTACTCTGTGTGTTCTTTAAAATAAGACTTAGCACTTTCTGTTAAACCCTACTGAATATTAGTGCCTCAAGCATCTTCAGAGCAAGCATAACAGACCACTTCTCCTAAGTGAAAGGAACAACTAGCTTTTGGCTTCAAATAACAAACCTCCATGAGGATGGAGGGCAAGGAAACCTCAGGTCTGATGTACTACAACAGTTGAGTCCAGATTTACGAGATATTCCACAGTCTTGGCTGCTGGGCATGCAAAAATTTGTTCTGAATGATGGTGAGAAGTTGGTGGAATGTTTCCCAGAGGAAAAGAAGGCTTGACCTCTGCTGGTGTGAACAACTCATCTGGAGCCTCAGGAATTAGACCTGCTTATAACCAACTTTGTCTGGGCTCCCCAGCAGGACAGCTGGAATACACCAGCTTCTTCACTGATTCTAACATCAGCTCCAAAGTAATTTTCCAGAGTGAACTAATTTTGAAAACTAATACAAGCATGGTATAAGTATTCCATGCCACTTTATGAAAATACTCTTCTCAGTTCCTCCTTTTTTCCTTGTCCATTATCCTCTTTTTTCCATATAAATTAACACTCACACCTAACAAAACCAAGCCATCATCAGATATTTTTGTGATCATTTTCTTTTGGAAATCCAAATAATACTGCTACAAATTTTTACAGATCTAGAAATTAGGGACCTTTAACTCTAATTTATGTCGCATACAAAGCACCGTATCAAAATGTGGCTTTAAAGCAGGATATTAAAACAGAATAAATGTGTAAGACTGATATTTGAATAAATATGTATACATGTAAAAGCAGATTCAGTTAAAAAACAGTAGAAAAACCCCAAACCAAACCAAAAACATTTTAGTCCATAGCAGATATTTTGAAACATTTTGAATTGCAAGTTGCCTGAAAATTTTCATGAATATTTTATAACACTGTGAAGATCATTCCACTTAAATGGGACATAAGCATCACATGACAACTATGATAAGTAAAAGGATCATTGTTTCAGATAAATAGTATCTTCTTTATAACCATCTGTGGCTAAGCAAGTGCAGATTGCCTCAGCTGAATAAATCTAAGCCTGATATGCATGAGTATGTAACTTTAAAGTTCTTTCGTGTTTTCAGAATAAAAAAGAGGTTCAGATCCTCCGTTTAATTTTTAGTTGTTTCCAATTACACTTTTCCAATGTTCATTAACTATCTGGAAAGGTATACGTGATATCTATGCTGGCACTGAAATATGTATGTTTTTTATGAATAATAAACTTAGTCCTGTCTGCTACTTTCAATATAACTCCTACTCTCTTCCTAATAATATTTTATTTATCTCACAGTAGGAAATGTCATGCTCAGAAAAAGGCTGAGGTTATATCATTCATTCTAAAGCATTCTTTTGATCAGTGCAGCAATATTAAATTTCATGTAAAGAAGGTATCAACTTTTAAAAATATATACGTTTGTGTGGGCCCAGAGGCCAACAGAAAAAACCCTTCAATACCTATGTAGTTCTGAGAGCAGGCAGAGCAGAATCTCAGTGTCCTTTTAATTTGTTCTAAATTTGACTTCTTGACCTACAACTTTGAAAGTAACCCTATCCCTATTTTTCAAGGCTGGAGAGTACGTTGCAAGCTTACACAATCTTATTTATGGTAATAATATCCTTGATCCTGATCTTCCTATCCCTCTATTCACCTGAGAATTTCCACATATTCATGCTTTCCTGGGTGCTGTATATGGTCATATATTAATTTGTTTCCAAATGAATCTTTACCCTCATCACAAAATCCTAGATTTTAAACACTCTAACAAAATGATCACAGTAGTTGTAACTCAGAGATCTGTGGTTCCATATGGTTGATTGACTTTAGATCCACTCTTCCAGCAGATCTTCAACTTGTGTTTTTATAAACATTGAGGTTCCAAAGATACCAGCATAGAAGATGGGCTTAAAAATAATATAGTATTGTAGAGGTGGCAAAGAAGCTACAGAGTCTGAAAACAGAACAGAAGATCATATTAACAAAGTATGCACCATAGGAAGAGACTGTTGCAGAAAAGAAAAAGTGATAAATACACTAAAATGTTAAGAAACATCCTTGTCTCTATCAATCTGTAAAATTAAATAGCTTTCTAAAACATGGACAGGGCATGTTAAACATACCTGATTTTATTCTTTTGATAAAATGTTTGTATATAACTAAATATGTAAAAATGTTACAGTATCAAAGCTAGACTATTTCAGCAACCAGGTAAGTGTTTTGTTACTACTATTTTATCTCTGAAATACTGGATAGTTTGAACAGTTTTGGTCTTTCTGATAGTTTCAAACCCGCAAGACCCCCAGGTATCATCTTCTAAAATGTATTATCTTTTCCAGTGTTCATACCTGAAAATCGCAATGTTGACTTGTGTTTCATTGACCTGGAGAAATGACAAACATCCTTATAACTAACTCTTTTGGAGCTCATTCCTGAATTTTTAGATTGACTTGTCAAGTAAAAAGTCATTTGCAATCATTCTTCTGTCCATTGAATCTTATCAAATAGACTTTGCAATAACAATGTGTAAATATATATATGATGAACAGCAAGAGGTGAAGACAGCCGTTTTTCCAAAATCTTATCTGCTCTCTGAATTACATTAACACTCAACTTTGAATGGCTGAAGACACCAATAATGCTAGAATATTTTGGGAAAAAAAAAAGAAAAAGAAGAAGAAGAAGAAGAAGAAGAAGAAGAAGAAGAAGAAGAAGAAGAAGAAGAAGAAGAAGAAGAAGAAGAAGTCAAAGAAGAAGAAAAAGAAAAAGAAAAAGAAAAAGAAAAAGAAAAAGAAAAAGAAAAAGAAAAAGAAAAAGAAAAAGAAAAAGAAAAAGAAAAAGAAAAAGAAAAAGAAAAAGAAAAAGAAAAAGAAAAAGAAAAAGAAAAAGAAAAAGAAAAAGAAAAAGAAAAAGAAAAAGAAAAAGAAAAAGAAAAAGAAAAAGAAAAAGTTAGAAAAACTCCAAATGCAGTGTGAGGAAGAGTTCATGTATGTTCAGTCTCTGCAAGTTTAATAAATCAAGGCACAAGACAACCAAGAAAAATAAAAGCTGTTAAAGCTAAAGGGAAATTTTGCTGTGAAACAAATAGGAGATATTAGCTATAAACAAATTTAGGCTACAAATTAGAAAATATTTCTAGCCATCAGATGAGAATATTTCCTGAAACAAAATTCAAACATGGATGGAAGAGGCAAGAAACCTCTTTGATTTTAAGATGCTTCCTAAGTGAAAGGATTGCCTTCAATCAGTGACTCAGAAGGTTCTTTTGGAGAATTTTCCCCTGTATTATCAATTTCAGGTGGGTAAAATGTTAATCTAATGTATGATATTTTGACATAGATATCACCTACAATCAGGTCTTCAACTAATGTCGGTGATGGAAATAAATGCTTGCTTTCCAAAAATACTGTGTGCTTTTTTGATCTCAAAGAGTTTATAAAGAGCCTCTTACTTTCCAGGGAGACGTTTCCATATGGAAAACATTGCTTTGTAACTACCAGGGTAACTTAAATGACCCTATGTTTGGAATATACTTGTGTAGTGAAATAAAAAAATAACAACAAAACCCAAGAATCTGAGAGAGCTTCATATACAATTCAAGCAGTTAAAGCTGGCCCATCTGCAGCCTTTGCTGTTTTGAACAAAATGTGTTGCACTTCTGAGGTACTGCACTGTTATCTTTTTTTCTATCCCTTACCAAGAAATCTTACGAGATAGCAGACGTCTCTATCAGACAACAGCTTTCCAGGTCACAAAAGACTATGTGATTTGAGTATACAGAATATTTCCTCTGTTTTACTTGTATTTATTTTATCTATGTATGCTGCATTTAGATCACAGTATGTTTTAGAATAAATAACTGACAGTAGTAGTCACCCGAACCAAAACAAAAGGAGTCAGAATGCTGAAATAGCGTCACATTCAAGTGCTTCACATCAGCATCAACCAAAATCACCAAACAACAGCTACCATGTCAAAGGTGAGAGAGGTTGTTTGATGTCAGTGGAGAAAAGATCATCGAAACCATCAGTATTCCATGATGACATGTAGCTAACTTAACTAGATGGAGAACAAAACCCTTATTTGGCAGAGTATGGACGAAGGAATGACGTGCCTCACACTGAAAACAATGGAATTACCCATTTCCCATCTCTGAGGCATCTGTTGTGTTAGATCTGAGCACTGAACATCCATAGTGGCTGAAGGTTTTGTCTACTAGAAGGTATGTGTCGAGTATATGAGGACTATCTATTTTGGTCAAAAAGATGGATGAGAAGAGTGACGTCAAATGCAGAGTACTGCAGAGTTTTATGAAATTTTAAGAGTACAGGGAAGGTAAATAGAGATACAAGGCAATATTACCTAGCAGTAAAATATTTTTTTACATTGAGTATAGCTAACTCTGATTGTCTCATGACGTAGTAAATAGCAAAGTGTATTGCTGGATTAAAAACTTGGATATTTTTAAAACTGATTCTAATAAACTCAAAGATCTTACCCCATGATAAACACTTCCTACCACTGGAGGATGTGAAGACTTTCAAGTAGAAGTTTTATTATCTTTTATTTTGTTCATATATTCTTCCCAAAACAACCACTACCAGTGAGATTCACTGATAGGATAACAGCCTAAAGGCACCTTTGTTCTGACCCAGTACAGCCATTTTTATATTGTTATACCCGGTAAGAAATAGGATAAGAGCGTTACCACACCATTTCAAGAAGGAATGCTGCAAAGTCTGTAAGCTGCAATTATTAATTTTTTAGGTATTACAATGTATTATTTATTGTGTGTTGGTTGTGAAACGAAGGCAAGCTAAATTTTATTTCTCCGTGTTAAATTCATTCGGGTGTACTAGAAAAATACAGAAGCTTGCTGTACAACAATCTATTGCATACTCTAGGCTGCTGATACAACATTGTTTTTTACACTGTTTTTTGCTAAAATCTTATGTGTTTTGTTCACCTACGGAAGCTGAATTCCACAACAAAGAGTGGTAAGCAGCAGAAGGGCAGAGTCTTAAAAGCCATAAGTCTTTTAAATTAAATCTGTCTTATTAGAATGAAAACCAAACACACAAAACCCCAGAACATATAAATTTTGAACAGAGAATTGTTAGAGATGGATCCTTCTGTTAACTTCTGTTGACTTGGTCTTGGTTAAAGACCGAGTTGCAGAAAGCACTGTCCAGGCCTCTGTGGTTCCCTGAAAAATTGTTTATATCTCCTCCCAGGTCTGTCCACCTCCTATTTGCTCCTGTCAGTTCCGACTCTCACTGTCTTGCATCCCATTTCATCCCTGGAATCCACACTTCCTTGCTGGGAAAGTCATGATCTTTCTCTCCCTCCAGAGGATCCTAGCCACATCCCTTGCCTCCTTGTTAACAAAGCTTAACACGCAAAACTACTAGGGAAACATGTTAAAATAAGTATCAAGAGGAAAACGAACCAAAATAAAAAAACCCAAACATTTATAGGGGTTGAAACAGGAGAGCTAGTTTTGTTGTTTGGACTGCAGAACAACAGAATGGTTTGTTCATACAGCTTTGTACTCTCCATCATTGTAAAGTAAGAGCAGTCTGTAGCCAAAATACGTTGGAGTTGGTGGTGACAGAGCAAGGCGGAAAACAGTTTTCTTTGGAGAATATTCACAGTTTTATAATTTCTCCTCTTGCATCATAAGGAAACAAAGGCAGGGGGTTTGGAACCAGATGATCTTTAAGGTCCTTTCCAACCTAACCCATTCTATGATTCCATGACTTAATTCAGGAATTTATACGTTGTGGCAATATTGGTCTCCAGCATAAAAGCAAATAATTAGGAAGCAGATGAGGACAATCACTCTCTCAGAAAGAAAAGACAGAAAAACATCTTTGTTTTGTTTTGGGACCCACCTTGAACGAATAAATAGAAATCACTAATCTCAGACCATGTCTCTAGCTGCTCTTTTTCACAAACATTAGATGCATTAGTGTGATCAGTGGAACAAAGACATGTTCTGTCCAGGTACAGTAACCAGGTACTGGTTACAGCTTTCCAGCAGGGACTGAAGGACAAAAAGAGAAATTGCACAAAATTTCATCTGGGACTTGAGAAACTTTCAGGAAACCTTCGGCAAAAGTGCTCTCACTGCAGAAAAGTTCCACGTGTTCTGAACCTGCACATTCTAGTGAAAAATGGTTGTACTAAAAACTTCTGACTAGCTTTGATATCTACATCCAGACCCAGTTCCTAGTGCTATATAGGAAGGCAAAATGTACTGCATTGTAAAATTCATGTTACAAATTCTGTTAAGTGTTTAAGGAAACAGGGAATCAAATGAGAGTTGTATCTATTCCCCATATAAGAAACATCATCATAACGTGACACAAATGAACAATAATGACAAAGTAAATTGTTACCACTTATGCACCATTTCCTCCGCAGTATATCCCTGACCCCTACCAGAGAGGTCTCCCACAAAAGTACTGAACATTCCCTGCCCTGCTTAGCCTATGCGACTTGACAGGATGCATTAATAAACAGAAATTACTTCTGGTAAATGCTGCTATTAGCACATTTTCCCACTGTGTTTCTTCCATCAAGTTAAAATTGGTGAGAAATCTTAATGTGTCTTCTACCGTACTTCAGCTAGAAAATCCAGTGGTAACTTAAGCCTTCCATTAGTGAGCAATCCAAAATATAATGACATAAAAAGGTTTTAAACCAGACCCCAGTATAATGTGATTTTTAAAACAGAATACATTGAATAAAGCTAGAAAAACTCAATTTTCACATCTTATTGCAGAGAACAATAGAGCCGATCGTGAACCATTACAAATAGACATGTTTCAATTAAAGTTAATGGATAAATCTCCTAATTTTGCAAAGGAGGTACAGTAAACAAGAAAAATATAGGGTAGTTCTTTATACAACTGGGCCCCGGCTTGCAGCTACCAGTCTCAAGTATGACTGTCTTACTGTGAAAAAGACTTTCAAGGAAGGATAAAGTCATTTTATCCCATGGAAAGAAACCTCTCAGCAACCACATTTATTTCTCTCCCTTTTTGTAACGGCTGACAGGTTTCCACGTAATGATAACTTGAGATGCTCTGACTTGGTTTACTGCTGTTTCAGGTAGTGGTAAATTGACATTGTTTGCAGGTTTCCTAATATAAACTAGTGGTTAGCTCCTGTGATACCTTCCCTGTGAAATTATACCCCATACATCAAGCAGTGATGAATTGGCAGTGACAGCAGCTGTATTTTCTTGCGAGTGGGAGAATAGTTGCTGTTCTGTAATGTGGTGCCAACTTTTCTGTACTTTAAACCTCTGGTCTGGAAAATTGATGACGTAACAAAGAGGAAGATACAACTCTTCCATTTAACCCCTTACAGAAGTCTCATTCAGGGTTAAAACACAGCCCAGCTTTTTTTCTTTTTCTTTTTTTTTTTTTTTTTACCAATGCTAAGGTTTCTCAATGTATCAGTTAAAGTCTTGTAAAAGATAACATCCAGATTTGCAGATGTTGTTGGCACCCAATTCACTTTCATTTAACATGGATTAAGTGTTTATCTGTCCTTGCTGATCTGAACAATAACCTGTGTCTCTCTCAAATTCAGACCTGTTTTTTAAAGGTCTTGATGATTAGAATGATGAACTTGTTTCCTGTTGCTGAATGAACTTTCATTGAAATGAAAATGCTTTATGGAGAGAAAATTGATTTGGATGAAATTCAGGAGAGAAAAGTAAACGAAATAATGGTAAATTTACTGCTTTAGATTGATGGTATCATAATTAATCAAAGTACAGGACTGATTTATTAATTTACTGTTAAATATTTTATAGCATATTACCTATATTTACACTTCTACTATAAATTATATGATTTATGGATAATTTATCATCACTTTTATGATCTTTTCCAAATTTCAATTTACTGGGGTAGCTTAATAGGTTGGCTTTCTTTTTAAATGCAAAAGGTAAACAAAATTTTAAATATTATTTTTTGCTCAGAAATTCTCTGATCCATTCTTTTAACATCCAACAAAATTTTTCCAGTGATAACAATGGTATTCAAATCATATTTAAAGGAAATTGACTAAGAAAGAAAGAAACATTTCTGAAGATAGATCTAAAGCCAGAAAACTGACACCAGGACATTGTTAAAATCCCAATAAAAATTTGAATTAAACAAATACATTTGATTATTCCCAGAATGTTGTCATCAGCAATTTATTTCCTACTCATATACTTAAATTTATATTTATCTCAGGGGTGTTATTTATCTCAGTGGAGATAAATATCACATAATTTGCAGTATAGGAGTTTAAAAGTGTTCTTCACTACAGACATGACTTTGAACTGAACATATTTTCCTTGTCAGATCTGAGATGTTTGTCTCACAGCTAATTAGGCGACACTTCACAATGAAGTAAAATCTGACACATTATCACTTATACCAACATGAGTTTTTAATGTCTCTTTCTATGGAATTAGAAGAATTTCCGGAAGATTAAGGAAGGATGAGGCTCTTACGTTGCTGAGGCTGTTGAGTGTTTTACTCCCTCTGCATACAGACATGCACACACACAAATCAAAAAGCCTGGTAATTGTGAACTGTTACCCAAAAAGCAAATCAAACAGTTGAGAAAGCCTGGAATTGAGGATAACAAGGTCTTTTGGATGGGGAAGAAGTAGTTCTGTTTTGCTACCAGCACAACTTAGAACATGGTTATGCAGGGGAAAATGAAAATCACAAAAGTAACAATATTGAAAAGAAATTGTTGAAATGAGACTCAAGTTCTGGAGCAATCCTTCTCCATTGTAAATCAACTCCTGGATTTACTGCTCTTATTCAATACTTTTACGGTATTAAAATACACATTTCAGCTTCAATATCATAAATGCATGCAAGAGAAAAGCTATCAGTTTGCACTGGCAGACTCTAAAGGGCTGCAGGCTTTGTGTGCTGACTTTAGGTGGCTCTCGGCCATGAGTGCTGCTTTTCTAATTCATCTGTGAGACACCAGACCCTTCCTGGTGACAGCTGACATATGCGTTTCACAGAGGATTCTTGATATTGTTCAGAGGCAAGACACCTGAGAGGCCCTAAACATCTAGCTGTTAGGTCTGACCCCCACAAATTCTACACACCCTGGAATAGGCATCCTACAGTTCTAAACATTGGCTTTAACATATTAAGGACATGGAATATAGTAACTAAACAGCTCGATGCTTCAGAGGCCGAGTTGAGTGGGAAGAAGAGAGCTTATAGATCTACAAAACAGCATGTACTTTGGAAACAAAACAATAGGAAATAATGAGCTATCTCAGAGGACAGTACTGGCCCTAGGCTTTCTGTTACTTTTACTTTACAAAGACTTGATAACCACTGTAAGACTACTGAAACAGTCTTATGTGATCATGTGAATCTGGGGAGATATGTTTCTAGCTTTTGGCTCTGCTATCAGCTTTTTATTCTTTCATTATCACCAACATCTTTTTTGCCTCAGTTTCCACATCTGAAAAAAAAAACCATGGTAACATCAATATGGACAGAGAGCTCCGAGATTTACAGTATTGTTGTGTGAGATCTGGCTGTGAATGCAATCCTTAACTGTTCGTCTAAAATCAAATGAGTAAAACCAAGACATTTTTAGGAACGGACTTAACCAATCCCTCCAATGCAAAATTATCTGGATAAAAGGAGGGAGGAGGCATGAAATCAAACACCTTACACAACAAATATGAGTTATGAGTACAGTGGAGATAAAAAGACTACAAAGTACAAGGACAATAAAGTAAAATAGGTAGGTATCCTCTCATTCTCTTCCCCTTCTCCCAAGGGGAGTGCAAAGCCAACTTTGCAGTAGTTTACATCTCCCAAAAGCGTGTTCATATTGCTTGACATGTGTACACTTGACATTATGATGATATATTGACAGTGAGCACAGTTGCAAGACATGTTTGGGGGTGAAAGGTAGCACTTCAGGCACTAAAAGAGGTGATTTATTATAGCATTAACGTGACACTGAAAAGGTCAGAAAGCTACAAAACACATACAAAAGTTCTAGGGGGCTGATTGTATTTTCACAGAGAAAATTTGCATTAGCCTATTCAGGTTTGTACCCTCAGTGTAAAATAAGAAACATTAAAGATATCAATACTAGCAACATGGAAAAAGTACATGATGGTTATTTTCCTACAGCTGGAAGGGAATGGCTCATGACCCAGGAATAAAGTTCAGAATACTTAGGCCCCTAGAAAAGGCTGAGTCTCAGTCTTTCATTCTTCTGGGGTAAACTTATTTTCATGTATTTCATAATGCACTTTCTGTCCTTGATGTTTTTGTCATTTATTCTAGTGTGAACCTTGTTGTCTCAGGGTTTTATGGTGTTATGTATCACCCTAGCTTGATGGCTGACAGAAGCCGTATTTGGTGACCCTAGACCTTTCCATGCAAAAAACAGCAGCAGGTAAACCAAAACAAACCCCCGAAACTCCCCCTCCCAGTTCCCAAACAAGCCAACAAACACCACAAAGTGGGCTTATAGAAATCTCAAAAACTTCCCTCATATTAAAGGCAAAATTCTTCTAAGGATTTCTGGAGGTTAATTGAGAAGACAAAATATTGAGATGGGACTGATGAATAAAAACTGTTCTTTGAAATATGATAAAAATCCTTAAAGCCAAGAAGATCTTCTTATTCAGGCCATAGAAGACATGGATATATTTAGCCATTTCTGCATTTTCTTAATTACTCTAGAAAGTTGTTTCATAATCAGATCTCCTTAACAAAAACAATTTTGCCTTAGGGTTAGGATCTGTACTTATCTGCTCCATCAAAGGACTGGGATTTATGTTTTCCCAATCTCTGCAGTAATTGTGACACTGAAATTTTGTCTTGGTGGTGCAGTGGCATCATAACTCGGTTCCCTGAAGATAAGGAGATGGGAGCTGACTGGGAAACAGCAGAGGAAATTTTCAAGAATCTGACAAGCTTATGACTACCTAAAACACAAAGCAACACACAGCGTTAGGTTATAACAACTGGACCTGTTTCCTCACGTATGCTATAAAGGTTTTCAGAGGACTTTTAGGGGCTCAGTGAAGAAGATGGTATTGAAGTACTCCATATCCCAGCAGTATGATGACACTGTGCTATGCTGATTCAGAAATGAGTCAGCTCAGTTACCAGAAAAGCAGAGAATCAGGTCTTTTTTGAAGGTACTTGCAGTGATATAGAGGTGACGGGATGACTCATCTGTCACCAGTGTTTTAGTCAGCAAAGTCTTTTGCTCAATGGCAAGTATTTATAACTGAAAAATAAAAGGAGGCAATCAAAATTAAGTATGCAAAAAAGATCTGGATGTTAAGCCTGTTCTATAATGTCCAAGTAAGAGGTTGACATTTCTATACACCTAAACATTATTTTAATGCGAGTATCTGTCCAAGTCAAACTCACCGTACGATGTGCTTTATGCATTTCTGTCTGTTCCTGATTCAGAGGACATAAGTATGCTTCAGCACTCACCTAAGCACAGTGATAAATCTCTGTCCATTTCCTGTGAAAATAGTTTTTTCATCTGTAGAATTTCCTTCAATACAGATTTTATTTCAGTTTTAGATGGCATGCATGATAGGGTTTGGGACCTTTTCCTTTGAGAGATTCTTCCATAAATCTTTTGACGGACAGGAAATAAGATCCACAGAAATCAACAGGAGCTTCTCCACTGACATTAATAGGTGTTTCATTAAATTGTTACTTCCACAATGATTTTTCCACAATGTTCTTGTGAAGGAGCAATTAAGTGTCTTTGAAAAGAAAATGATAATGGGTGGAATTGTGACTACATTGAAATTAGTGGCTAAACTTTCTTTGATATTATTGTGGTTGGAATTTCTCTGGCATCAATGTATGACTTTCAGGTTATTTACCTTTACATTGTATAAGTGAATACATTCACTACCTATAATTTTGCTTTGGTACGAATGTATTTTCACACCTCAAAATTTTGATGATCTTCTAAATGCAAAAAAAAATAGAAGAAATACTTCCAAAGCACAACGTTCTTTTTTTGTAATTTTTTAGTTAAAAAATGAATCAACTAATGATCTTCGTTATTATTTTTCACTGAGAAATGGCTTTTCTTGCAAAGAAAGAAGATTTTATAAACACTCAGACCTAGAAGACGGCTATCTCTAGGACACCGTGTTATTGAAAGGATCTAAAATGTGGGTAAACTGTTGAAAGACAGCGCAAAGTTTAAATATAATGATGTCTTTTGTTATAGGTGTTCAAATCCTTTTTGAACATTGGCATCTGCCTATCTCTCAAATATTCACAAAAGCTTCCCGGTAGGTTCAATCCAAAGATCTGTCTACATCAGCACCTTATCTCCAGTAGCAGGTAGGCAGGAGAGTACAAGAAACCCAACAGGTATAAAGCGATCTTTCCCAATACATACTTTTCTACTGCTCATATTCAATGGTTTAGGCACATTCTAAACTAGTGATCACATCTGAACAAATGTGTTGTACTCAGAGTTTGCATCTGAATTATAGAGTTGCATCTGGATATTTCTTTGGCCCATCTTTCTATCCCTCACAAGGATATTCCTACCTTAGGCTGCAATAGATACATTCAGCTAAGATAAAAAAGAGTGGCAATTATATAGGCTCTTAAAATCTGTCCATAGGTGAAAACCAGCAAATATAGAGTATGTATGTCATGTTAAACCTACTTTCCAGTAACTGCAAATTGACTGATTTTGCTTAGTGACCAAACCACAGCAAGAGCTATTAATGGCATTAAGGACACCTTGGTTCTCAGATAAATTTTTTTCACTCAATATCTTACACTTTTTCTCAGAATTTTTTTAACAACAAGGCAAAATTTTGTTGATATAAATAAAGGCCAATATCTGCTGGGGGGTGGAGAGGGAAGTAAAAGATACATACAAAATTACTTCACCTTCCAGTTTCTTGTCAGAGTGATCTAATCCATTAGATGCTTCATTAGGTAAGAGCTGAGGAGGCCACCGGTCTTATGAGTGACGGGATTTATCACCTGCGTTCTGTAGGCTGTATTTTTTTCAAGTGTGAAATAGACACAGTGGTACTGTTCTTTCCAATCTGAGTTTTGGGTTGTACTATAGAAAGAGCTATATGAAAACTAGATTATATAGAAGAAAGCTATGCTTTATTTTTTATTTCATACAGCTGGTTTGCATTTGTGTTCATGGAAATTATGACAGATGAAATCCTGATTGTGATAAGGCCAGCAGGTGTGCATGGTGCATGTGAATTTATCTTATTTTCTGTGGGATAGTCTTCACTTTTCAGAAGCATTTGGCAACAAATTTCTGCTTACTCTGATACATTAGAACAATAATTTCATTTAAGATCTAAATAGTTTTAAAGTTGACAGACATGTCTGGCAATCAGAAATATTAAAGAAAGCAGAAATAATGCAAAAATAGGACATAGTAGAAGAGAATGAAACAAAACTCTATGTATATCAAAATGTATATGTCTTATAATGCGTGTTTGTTGCTACCTCTAATTACATACATTTTTGAAGTCAAAACTAGAGCACTTGCTTTACTTTTCAGGCAATGAGGTTATTTGTATGTTTAAAGATAAAATTATGCTCATGTGAATTGTCAAAATTGGATATAATCTGCTAATCTGCAAAATTCAGCAATCCTCTGTAAAATCTGTTATTACAATTTGGAATTAGCAAAAATGCACACTGTTGAAAATCAAACCAAATCAAACCAAACCAGAAAATATTCTTGATAAAGTAATGTATAATGATAGAGTAATGTTAATGTTATAGAAAGTGTATATTTAGAAACTAATGAGTAAAATCTATTTAATATACTTCTGTATTTATATATCCAATACATTTTTATTTGAAGAAACGAAACTTTTAAAGACACTAAATGTTGAAATATGCTTCCAGCCATGTATATCACCTTGATAAATGGTTAATACGGAAATAGAAATAACACTATCAGTTTTTTACTTATTTTATTGTAGCTGGAACAAACAGGATAAAATATACCATGAAACACGTCAGAATTTTGTATAATCCCAAATCAAGACAAGAAGCTACATCTTAGGAAGACCGCTATATGATGGTCTCTGAATTGATGCATGGAGGCCAATGGTCCTTCAGGGCGTTAGCTGAAGAGCTAAATCCAGTATGGTATAAGAAAAAGACAAATGTATCTCCCCATATATAGGGTCCCTTTTCAACTACGTCGAAAACAAATGCTTGCACAGCTGCATGCAGGATAGTTTTGCCTTCTTGGCAGTTCGAGCACTCTGAACCAAACAGCTTTTCTTTTGTTACCGCAACAGAGGTCAGACAAACAGAAGGTCTGATTAACCAAAGAGAGATAAATAACCCAGGGACTGGGATGAGGAGGAAAGCTTTATTATTAGTTTAAAGACTTCTGGAGCAGAGTTTATAGAGAAGCCAAGTAACAAGTAGCAAACAACATGAAATGTTTATGCATGTCTACGGAATCCAGTTATTCTTCTCTGTCTTTCTGTCTTCCCCTAATTTACTGTTCTAATCAACAGACCTATTTTCTGCCCTCTTGGATACTACCATCCCCCATATGGGCTGACGTAAATAACAAAGAGCTCTAGCCCTTGGCTTCACCAATATGAAACACTATATACAAAATGAGTTACTGCAAATAAGGCAAGGGCTAGTGTCGTAAAGCTGTCACCTTTACCTCCAGGATTTTCCTTCCTAATAGACCTACACACTTTCTTGTTATCATCCACAGTAATTTTTTTCCTAAAATACTGAAGCTGCTATTAGTCAGATACAAAATCAGTCAGGGGCAGCAAGCAAAGGCATGTGTCCTTATTAAACAACAGGGCAGACAATAGCTGCCAGGAATTTTGGAGTTATTTCTGCCAAAGAGAGTCGGATCCTGCACTCCTTGGTGTTAATGATAAAACTTATGAATTCGGCTGGGGATGATCTGACTAAAATCTTTGCTAAATACTCTTAAGGTCATTGGGTTGCTGAAGCAATTGTATTCTAAGATACGGCTGGGGATTTGTCTAGCTGGGTGTATCTCTGCTGCCGCCCTACCTGTTTTTCAAATTACAGCTTGAGTCAAATATATCAGCTGTAAATAACAGCAAAATTAACCAAACCATGTATGTGGTACAACCTAATATGTACAGCATAACAGTGTGAAGCTGACATTTGATTTAGTAAAGGGGAAATCTCAGATAATATTTGAGGTCTGGTTGCATAAAAGAATCAAAAGTTCAAAGACGTTATGATGAAGTGTGACATTAAGAATCTATTACATTCAAATGCAAACATTCAGGTCTTATTTCAGTAGATGAGTTGGTTCGGCTCTATGAGGTCTTCATGGTTCTTTTCTCTGACTTTTTTTTAATATTTATGGTCACTCTGAGATTCATGTTTATATTGGGGAAAGACTCTGTAGTTCTAGCCTTTGCGTTTATATAGACATCTGTGTTCAGTCTTAGAGCTGAATGACTTTCAACTTTGGTTTCTATCTTCTGGTCTCTATCTGCTGTTCACTGACGTCAACAGATCAATTTGAAGTGATCACTGGGTTATATCCACAGCCTTAAAGTGAACATTAATTTCAGCATCTTGGGTGAGCAGGCTTGAGAAAACACATTTTTTCCTAAGTTAAGCAGAATGAGTATCCTAAATGTCATAGTTGCCTGCAACTGCTAGGTTTTGATTGAAGAGTGTGCAACAGACAACCTCACCTTAAGAATAAATGCAACAGCTTACATCCAATACTGAAAATTTAGTTGCATGAGCTCTCCGAGCAGAGCAAGCATTACTGTAACTCCCTGAAGTTCAGAATACTGCCAATAACTGAGAATCACCATCTGGCCCAGCACCAATGGCTGGATCATTTCTGGGAAGAGACAATTTACAGACTGAGCTCAACTAATGAACTTCATGTCTCTCACTGAAAGAAACCTTGTAAAACACGCTGACTCATGGGTTATGAAAACAATGAAGTGCTAACCTTTTGTGTTTCCTACATGAATCCTTACCTTAACATAAACTAATTGCTCAAAATTTTGTTCAAGACTCTTCTATGGACCAAATCAATTCAAAATTTTGTAACTTATTTTATTCAACGATCTCAACACAATTCTCTTTCAGTTCAAAAACATTCCCTTATGACAGTATTACTTCAGTCTTAAATGTCTCAAAGAAGTCACAAATGAACTGTGTCCTGTACACCTGAAAGGAGCTGAATTTCAACCACTTACTTAGGAATAAACTCTATCTCACAATTCTTCAGAAGAGGTTTTTTTATTCCAATTTTACCAATGTAATGCTCAAGAAACGTGAAACAAATATCTAGACACACGAGGAGGACTATTAGCAGGAGTTGGCTCTGATTTCTTACCCCTTGCCATAATTGCACACTTTCTAGATATTGTCATGGAACTTTACTGTGACAAGGATCTGATTTTCTCCTGGTATCAAAATGAAGAAATGTCACTTACTTTAACTATTGTTAAAATACCTGAGTGAACAGATTATTACATATTAGTAACTCATAGAGAAGTACAGTTTATCTTGGCTCTAACCTATTTATACATTTGAGAAATATAGAGAAAACTAAGCATTCTATTTGTTGTGTGAAGTTCTTCTTTAGCATTAATCATATGGTTGAATTTGCACTGGATGTTGCAAAAATCTAAAATGATGAATACTGAATAAGTAGATAGTGGCATCACCCAACAATAAATCATACTTCTATTACCTGCCCAATTTTGCATTGCATATAGAAATGTTAGACACAGAGTGAAAAACAGAGCTTATCATAAATGACAATTTAATTCTATGTCCTGGACATTTTGTAAAAGTAGCTCTGAAGAGGCCATATGGTTCAAATGGTAATGTGGGCACACAAATGCATATATACATATATATATGCACATGTATATAAATGTATATAGTTCTACACATACATGTACTTACACATTCCTTTCTGATATGGACTTGACAACACTCTACAGCATGTCAGCCTTTGCTTATGAACTACAGGGTGAATTAGTCCTATTTAGCATGGTCTTGTGCTGTCTTTTAATTTTTTAAATTTTCAGCCTTTCATATGTTTGCATTATGTACATATTCATGCACACGCTTGTGCGTACAGGCACACATGTCCGTACACACACCCACACGTGTATATGTTTATATTCCAGAGCTACAGATAGTTTAATTCTGCACTGCAATAATGCCCCATCTGAACTACTGGCTATTGAAAAGCTAGTGTAACCTGTGCTATTCAGGTTAGCTCAAGGGGACAGAATGAGAGTCCATTAGTGTACAACTCAAAAAAGCAAAGTTTGTCTTTTTTCAACTCCAGTAATACTACAAAAATCAATATTGTGTGCCTAAAGGGAATAAAGATGGTTGCAGATCTTAAAATACGCTTTATGAGACACCATAAGGAAACAAACTAGTCTTCCTTTAGGATTCTGTAGAACATACACAAATTGTACACTAAGAGCAACAGCAATAAGTCCATTGTAGTTTGATAACTCAAACTTTTTTTCTTAAAAAGGCAGTATGCATTTCACATGCGATCAATTTAATCTACTTACTACATTTCCTGCTAAAGACAGACATGATTTTAGGAAAAATATTAGGAAAAGTGAAAAGTTATGAAGTTGCATTTTATAATAAATAAAAGCGAAACTTGTTACTTTATCTGATCAATTGGGAAATCATAAAGTTTACTTTTTAACTTATGGTAATATTTATATGAAAAACATATGTTGATTACTGTAAAGTAGAATATTTAACTTGCAGAATAATGAAAATAAAATGCACTAGATGAACATCAAGCTTCTTGTGCTTGGAATATTTACACACCTCCCAGAGAATTGTGTAATTTTGAGTAGAATATATGGATTAAAAGCAACATTTCATGCAATACGCAAGAAAACAAATCTGGAGTTAAAATACCATATACTGACATGAAATACCCTCTGAATAGTCCACAGGCTGCTATTTCTTCGTTTAAGAGATGCTTTGAAGTATGTGCTTCATAAAACAAATGAAAAAAAACTTAAGACAACTACACTTTGCATTCCGGTTAGAGATATTTTTAGCATTTTGCTAGCCTTGGAACAGTGGTGTATCATTTATATTTCAGTCCCAGCCAGAGTGCAGGTAGGTTGTCTCTAAGTCTGTCTTGTTTTAATGATCATTGCAGTCCCATCAATATAGCTATATACATCAGCAACTAAAGGATATGGTACATTCTTGCAGTAAGAAATTACAAAATTTGCCGGAGTAGCTTGTGACTAGTTAATAATACAGGCCTTCTGAGTCAACACGATTTATTGTCTTGGAGTGCTGTGTCAAGGTAGTAACTGCTATAAGCAATGATGGATGCACAGTGATTTCATAGTTTGTGTACCATTAAGTTTCATAGAATCATAGCATCATAAAATGGTTTGGGTTGGAAAGGACCTTTACAGATCATCTAGCCCAATCCCTCTGCCATGAGCAGGGACATCTTTCACTAGAACAGGTTGCTCGCAGCAACATCCGACCTGACCTGAACACTTCCAGTGATGGGACATCCATGACTTCTATGGGAAACCTGTTCCAGTGTCTCACCACCCCCATGATAAAAAACTTCTTCCTTACGTCTAATCTAAATCTACCCTTTCCATTTAAAACCATTATACCTTGTCCTGTCACTACAGTCTGGTAAAAATTATCTTTCCGTCTTCCTTATAAGCCTCCTTTAAGTACTGAAAAGCTGCAAAAAAGTCTCCCTGAAGCCTTCTCTTCTCCAGGCTGAACAACCCCAACTGCCTTCAGCCTTTCTTCATAAGTGTTCCAGCCTTCTGATCATTTTCATGGTTTATTCATCTATTCATCAACAACATTTTTTGGTTTGGTTTGTTGGTTTTTGCTTTTTTTTTTGTTTTTTTTTTTTTTCTTTAAGGAAACATTCTGGAAATTTCCGGTGTGTTTGTAACGCAAGACTGATGGGCAGAAGAGAGTTTATCGAACTTAGAAGAGACAAAGAAAACTTTCTGATTTACCATATACTGCAGCTTATCAAAATGTTACCTAGAAAAGGATATACTAGCCGTAAACTTTTGTTGAATGCTTTTCAGAATAGAATATACAGTTTGGTTCCTGTTCCTTTTCTCACACTGCTCACTTAGCAAATCAACATTAATGCTGGAGATGATAGCTACAAACTGCTTGTTACTAAATGTACTTATTTTCTGCTTTTAATGAATCCATAATGAGTGTCAGTTCCTACAAAATACTGCTGCAGTGGCATATACAGAAAAATAACTAATGATACTCTTTGTATACATCACAAAATAGAAGATGTCATAGTTAGATTCCTATGTAAAAGCAAGGCTGAAGTCATACCTCAGTGGAGTGCTGCCAGTCTGCAACAAAATGGCACAAACTAAGAGTGCTGTCCTTCTTTTTAAGAGAGGAGTGGGTTACAGACATCAGACAGTTTTCTCCTCTTAAGGGCAAATGTAAATGAAACTTAATACTAAAGAATGCTTTTATAGGAACTTATTGCACAGGAGCTGTAATTGTCCCTTTAATTAATTTTGAAAAATATATCACCCATTATGTTTTCAATATCTGTAGGACATTTTTCTGGAGGAGCTGGGTTCTCCAAGCAAAGCTGGAAGAGATTTAGTGCCTTTCCCCTACCCTCCAAGTTTCAGTTTCCTGAGTGTGACTTTTTTGAGTCACTTTTGTTTGAATTCAGTACCAACTCCTCAGGCTGAGTCTTGGGCATACTTAAGTCACCTGTGTTTATTGAGGTAATGTATCCGAGAGTAAAAATCTTGCTGCATACTGAGGTGCTGCATTTCTGACCACCGCTTTCTGGGCTTCTCCCAGCTGCGATACAAGACAGAGGGGATTTATTTGACTAATCCTAGACAGCACCCAAAGCTTGCTACAGGGATTACATGTATAGTCAAGTGGAACAAGCAATTCTTATATATGATACCACTCAATTTCACTGAAGAGGTGATAAAATAGGTCTGCTGGATCATATCCTGGAATTCCATTGGGTGTAAAGGCTATTAGATTAGATGAGTTGTAAACAGCTACATTTCACAGGTTTAAAGTTATATGAACTCCACAAGGGTAAAATCACGTGCAAAGAGCCACATATCCCATTGCTTCCGATTCTTAATATTTTAAATATTCCCATAACATCAGCCTAAGAAATTACCTGAAAGCAACAGTTAAATGGCTGCTGGAGTATCACCACTGTTTATTATGCTAAGCCTTAGAGTTTCCTTTTTGACTTTTTTCTTCCTTCATCTGCTTGTTATACCTTGTCTATTATTTAGGTAATATTTATTTGATTTTTTTTTGCAGACAGAGTTCGTTGCACAACACAGCCCTAATCCTTCCTAGGAATTACTCCAATGCAAATTACTACAAGGCAAAATAATCAGCAACAGCTATGAAAAAAACAGTGATATTAAACGAAGTAAAGAACAGGTAAATTCCCCAGGACTACAGGTTCAGATGAACCTGCAAGAACTAGAATGACTGATTTCCGCACTGTACACTGATTACAGAAGGCCTGTCCTGGCTACAATTTCTTATAAACATAATGTACATATTTAGCTTTAGAGAGGCTTTTTCTTGTCAGAGGAAATTGGAAAAGAGGAAACAAAATCTATATATATGCAACCACCAATATGGATCTGGAAGAATTATCAGGTTCTTATACTATGATGGAGGCTATAGCATTACTAGGAGTTCAATGAGGCGACAAATAGTTCCTTTTATTTCTATCACATTATTTGCTGTCGAATAGAGATACAACTGTTGTCAGCCTTAAGCAACACTGGCATAAACCTGTGGTATAAATTTAAAATTGGCTGAATTATGGACCAATTCTGGATCTGCAAGGCCTAATCCTGCAAAGAGTCTCTGCTATAGAGATTATTCAGCAAAACTGCTAAAGAATTTAATTATGCAAGTATTGAAGCAGGTATTTAAGAAATTGTTTTCAGTAGGATTTAGACATACACTTATCTTTGCCTGTGTGTCTGGGTGTTTTAGAGAGTCTGTTCTGAAGCATGAAGAATTCATCCTATAAGAAAGTTTATGAGGCAGTTTCAGACCACTGAAAACCGGATCATAACAGACTTTTCATTTTAAGGTCTTTATTTTAAAGCATTAAATATTGGACAGGACAAAATCTGAAGACGTATAGACTGAAAATTAAAATCCACACTTTTCAGGGTGAATCGGGTATTCAAAAAGGTCTTTTTGTTAAATGTTATTATTTTTTCTGTTGCTGCAGCATTTTCAGTTAATGTGCACTATTCTGTAGATAACAAATCTCTTCTTAGCTCCCATTACTAAATGATGCCATTTTACTCAGTGTGACACATGAATTAAATAACAAGATATAGCTTCAGAAAGAATAGCTGGCACCATCAGACCATATAACACTGTGTCTCCTGAAGCATTTATAAAAGATATGTACATGATCCTCAAAATGACTGCTTTTCCTACTTCTGTTGGTTTATGCTCACTTCAGCGCTGAAATGCATTTCAAAATAAAGAACTTACTGAATTAAGAAAATTAAATTTCTGCATGTTATTTTGGTTTTATCTCTAACATAATCATATTATGTGTGTTAATAAGACTAATATTTCACATGTATATAACAATTTTCATACTAAAACATCTTCAGAAGTATTAGATACCATGATGTACAAACTCACAGGTAAAGAAAATTCCAAGTACATTTTTGGTTTGTTGGCCACTTGATCATAAAATGAACTTGGAGGGTTAGCTTAATGTTAGTAAGAAACACCTTTTAGAGTTCACAGATCTCTGCAAATCTGATGATTTAACTACTCAGTGCCATCCTGCAGCTTAGCATTTCCATGGAATGGCTGGACTAATGTTTGCTGACAATTCAAGAAACATATGGGGATCTTCTAATGCTGTGAGGTAGGTGAATCGTGTCACATGCAGAGCAGACGTACGATTGTACTCATACAGATACCAGTGATAGCTTTCCAGTGGGCTCCATGAACACCGTAGTGAGATAAGTTTTTTTCTCTGCCTGTAACTTTCATGAGTGTGTATATGTGAATATCTATGTGTTCTTTATATAATCTTCATTTACTTATAACATTTTCTGTCCAGGAAAGAAGATGATTCCTAATCTGTAAGATAGGTACTTTTGACTAGAGTTTTAAAAACACAGAACAAAAATCCTACTTTCTTCTTCAAGGAACATATTATCCAAGAATAAGATAGTATGTACACAGAGTGTACAGTAAGAAATAAGTTGGATTTCAGGTGGAAACAATGAGGAAATAACAGATTTTTAATGCCAACAATATTATACCATACATCAGGAACCGGGTATGTCTGTTTTATATATCAGACTTCATGCAAGACCTTGGGGCCGCAAATGTCATTGTGAAAACTATGTTCTGATCTCAACTTTGTCTTTAAGAACTGCAGTGGTAAATAAATGACAAAATATACGACAACATGGCAAGTCTTTTGATTAATATCCTCAATATTTAAAATAGCAATACAAGACGACATATGCCAATGCTGATTCATTTTACCCTCCATCATTACTCTGTCATGATGTAGCACATCAGTCAATGGAAAAAAGATATATAGGACCATCTTACAGGTGATCAGATTGATCCAATTGATTGGTATATATAGAATCATTGACCATGTAATGTCTGATGGGTCAGTATTTGTCTGACTGTCAGTTTTATTGTGTGTGCTATTGATGTGGTTGAATCCTGGGGCTATCTGAATTACAGTGAACATACTGTGCTATACTTTGAGGAGAAGAAAAAAGTGAAAAACAAAGTAATGAAAAGACAAATTAAGAAAAGATTTTGCCTGTGTATTAGCTGCTCCACATACGCAAAGATAGATGACATGTGTCTTGGATAAGTGCCAAAGCTGAAAATATGCCATTCTGGAATTCTCGCAGTATAAGCAATGAAGTGCAAAAAGGAAATTAAGAAATAAAAGCTACACAGTCCAAATGCGCACCAGCACATACAATGGTTACTGTTTCCTAATGATCAGCTATCTGGTTGGGAAAGGTTACAAGAAAGAAAGTTGTTGGCTGTTAGATTGAACAGGCCGCATCTGCACTGTGCTTAGGAATAGCTGAGCTAAATTGTGTGCTGCAAATAGCTGGGATTTCTTCTCTCCCTCTCTCCCAAGAATGGATGAATTTTCCCCTTCCGAGTGAACAAAACAAACACATTCCTTCCGTGCTTGGAGAGGAACTCTATCCTCTGTAAGTTGATCTACTTTACATTTTCTGCTCACTGTGTAATTATAGTTTGTCCCTATCTTAGCACATTATTAGTCTGGGTTAGTGATGCTCCTTCAGAATATCTCAAAAAGAAGAAAATGGTGTGAAAGATTCATGAACCTATAGAACAACAACAATTTTGCAAAATTATTCCTGTCTGATCCGTCTAGGTTTTGATCTTGTTATTAAAAACTACATGACCGTTTTCCTTACAAGGCAAACTATGCAACATCAAAGACGTAAGATCTTGAGGCCCACTGAGCTACACAAGTTGAGGATAATTGCAAAGTTGCAGATAGCCAAGACTTGAAAATGCTGAGAGATAGATACCTCCATTTTAGAATAAACATCATAAGGTATCTAAAAACGTCATAAGATACCTAAGAAAAGCCAGTTTATGGAAAATAAAGAAATCACTGATTATGAGAGTGATGGGTTAAATGACAGAAAATAGAGACATTTTGACTCATCTGCAGTATCAGGAAATTTTAACCATATGCGTGTCTTCTAAGAATGAGTCAGATAAGACAATTTGTATAAGCTATGTTTGATATAAAAAACACATATTTTTAGTGTGTAGTGCACATGTGAGTTTTAAAAGATCATTTAAAGACCATTGCAAGAGATTTCCCAGTTCCTTGCTAAAAGTCTACGAAGAAGATATGTAGCACATATCTCTTGAGAGCTGTAAAATTCACATACAATTTTTCACACATTCATTTTACTTTCCCACCCACAAGGTAATGGAGTAGCATTTTTTTTTTTAATGTATGTGAGGAATCTTCACTGTAAGAGGTATATCCAAAGAAAAGACATCAATGATCATCAAGGAACAAAATATACTAGCTAGGACACTTAGATTCCTGAAGTTTAATTATTATCAGCCTTTGGACATGGTATATTAGTTATGTGGCCCTGCTTTCCCTACCCAGGGTATATTTAGAATTATAAAATCATATAACCATTCTGTTTGAAAGATGTCTCAGGAAGAAGTCCTGTTCAACACCCTGCTCAAAACAGTAACATTGTATAACAATAATTTTGTAGACAACTGACTAGTTCCCAAGCATTGTTCTTGAGCCTTATAGATGTGTCCCTTTAAATATTACTGTCATAATTCCTATTATAATTTGTAGTTATACAGATTTTAGTTGAAAACAAAGCCAGAGAAATAATAACTCTGGAAAGGTCAAAACAACACCAGTGTCACCAGTTAAAGATAGTCAGTGCTTTATATCTTCACCCCGATATACAAAGTTAGGACATTTCAAAAGAAAAGTGTAATTAAAAAGACATATAAATAATTTAGGCACCTAAAGAGAACAGCAGCGGCTCAGGCACTGTTTCAACAGATCTGTATACTGAAAGGACATCACTGAAGTCTTCAGCACCGAACGCCACAGTTTGTAAAGCTGCTTTCAAACACCAGGAGCTTACAGCTGTCCACGGTTATGCTCTGGGCCAAAAGGTCCCAGATACTAGTCACAGGGTTAATGAGCTCTGTGCCAGTTATCCATGCCAGAAGCTAATATGTTCCTGTCAGCAAACTAAATTATCAATGAGAAGATAAAATAACAAGTGGAAAAGTGCAATGTCACATTCTTGCCTCCTAAAAAAACAGAGGAAAAAGTTTTCACTTCCATAATGAAAAAGCTAAATTTTAAAGTAAGTCTGATCAAGAGATGGTCTAAAGCTTCTGCCACTATATGCAAATGTTTGTCAAAAAGACAAATGTTTTGTGGAAAAGCAATTAGCAAATCCTTGATTTTCACAGAAGTAATTTTCATCTCTGATAAACCTAAATCACAGGAAGAGGATATGACCATGACATATCTGACGAGGAAGAAAAGCATAAGTCATAAGAAAGGAAATTATTGTTTTTTCTTGGTTTCAAGGGCTGGTCACTGTAAATTAACATAGTTTCAGTTTAGCTGTAGGTTCTATTGTTAATCACAGCCTTCTCTTCTACTAACTCTCTGTGAAGTGTTAAAGAGGCTTTCTCTCCAACAGAAGCTTGAAATCAGCTGAAAATAACGATTGCTCCTGGCTCTCACAGAGCAGATTTATTTTTAAGAAGGATGAATTGATCCTGAGAGCACAGTAATAGCTATCACTGACCATTTTATTTATAGAAACATGATTTCATTTTTTAATGATTATTTATGAAATATACCAGTGATTAGCTAATGACTCCCTTACCTTGCAACATAAAGACAAAGCATTCATGTCAAAATTAGCAGTCAAATACTCCTTCATACAATGCTCTGAAAAAGAGATAATTAATTAGCAAAGCAAAAGTTTATCATGTTCGATTTTATTTGCATTTATTTTGAGTACCTTACAGTAGGTGCCTTATTGCGTTCTGTCATATGTACTTGGACAACTATCACTGTGTGGAGGGGTTGACATGTGGGAAGGCAGGGATGCAATTCAGAGGGACCTGGACAGGCTTGAGAGGTGGGCTTGTGCAAACCTTATGAAGTTCAACAAGGTTAAGTGCAGGGTCCTGCACGTGGGCCGGGGCATCCCATGCACGAACACAGGCTGGGCAAAGAATTGACTGAGAGCAGCCCTGAGGAGAAGGGCTTGGGGGTGTTGGTTGATGAGAAGCTCAACATGAGCCAGCAATTTGCGCTGGCAGCCCAGAAGACCAACTGTATCCTGGGCTGCGTCAAAAGAAGTGTGGCCAGCAGGTTGAGGGAGGTGATTCTTCCCCTCTACTCTGCTCTCGTGAGATCATACCTGGAGTACTGCATCCAGCTCTGGAACCCTCAACATAAGAAGGACGCGGACCTGTTGAACTGGGTCCAGAGGAGGGCCATAAAGATGATCAGAGGGTTGGAGTACCTTTTGTATGAAGGCAGACTGAGAGAGTTGGCGTTGTTTCAGCCTGGAGAAGAGAAGGCTCCGGGGAGACCTTATTGCAGCCTTTCAGTACTTAAAGGGGACTTATAAGAAAGATGGGGACAAACTTTTTAGCAGCGCTTATTGCGATAGCACAAAGGGTGCATATTGCCCAGTCATGTCCAGCTTTTCCATCCACCAGTATCCCCAAGTCCTTCTCAGCAGGGCTGCTCTCAATCCCTTCACCCCTCAGCCTGTATTGGTGCCTGGGATTGCCCCAACCCAAGCGCAGGATCTTGCACTTGGCCTTGTTAAACCTCATGATGTTCACACAGGTCCAATACTCAAGCCTGTCCAGGTCCCTCTGGATGGCCTCCCAAACCTCAGGCATGTCAAGCACAGCACTCGGCTTGGTGTCATCTGCAAACTTGCTGAGGGCGCACTAAATCTCACTGTCTATGTCATTGATGAAGATATTGAACAGTACTGGTCCCATTACGGACCCCTGAGGGACATCACTTGTCACCAGTCTCCATCTGGATATCGAGCCGTTCACCACTACCATTTGGACTCAACCATCCAACCAAGTCCTTATCCACCAAACAGTCCACCCGTCAAATCCACATCTCTCCAGTTCAGAGAGAAGGATGTTGTGGAGAACAATGTCAAAAGCCTTACAGAAGTCCAGATAGGTGACACACGTAGTTCTTTCCTTGTCTGCTGATGTAGTTACTTCATCATAGAAGGCCACCATGTTGGTCAGGCAGGACTTGCCCTTGGTGAAGCCATGTTGGCTGTCTTGAAGCACCTCCCTGTACTCTGTGTGCCTTAGCGTAGTTTCTAGGATGATCTGTTCCATGATCATCCCAGGTACAGAGATGAGGCTGAGAGGTCAGTAGTTCCCAGGGTCCTTCTTTCTACTCTTTTTAAATGTACTTATACCAAGCTGAGATTCATCAACATTTTTGTACAACTCATAAAGAAAAAAAAGAGAAATTAATCTTTTGAAGATCACTGAATTTCACATGAATATGAAACTTGTTTCATATCTGGTGTCAGTGTACCAAGGGACAGTAATAAAATCCTATAATATTTCTGCTGTATGTTTATCACTACATGGAAAAAACTCTTGAGAACTGAGGAAAGATTAAGAGTAATTATACGTACAAAGAGATTAGTAAAACTTATGGTGTAGTTAAATACAGTGAAGGTGAAGATTACATCTTTGTTCACAGCCAAGAGAAGTGGACATAAATCTTATCACTATCTTCTGCAGTCTTTGGAAGACCAACATGTTAACCACAAGTTTATGTAGCAGAAATGAAAATCAACCAAATTTCTTCTCAGACATCCAGTCAGACAGATCCGGCAACTCACAGAATATTCAGAAGAACACAGTCACCTTTTCAGGTTTGGGTTTTTGGGTTTTTGTTTTTTTTGTAACATGGAGTGTCATATTATTGATTCTTTAGATTACTGCTTTAAAATAATTATTCTCAGAGTTTTTTTCTTTTTGCCTTCCTTTGGAAGTCTAATATTCTCAAGTGGATAATGATAAAACAGGTGCACAGTGTATTCTTATGCATTTGCAATTACTGAATTGATTTTTTTAAAGAGCTGGTTTTGGAGCAACTGTGCATCAGTTCTGAAATGTACAATATTTATCAGAGATTGGGCTTTAGGTTATTTTTATACATTTCAAGAGACTTGACAGTAGTAATCTCTATCTCTTGAAGGGACCTTCTTTACCTTAATGTTCCCCTCATGTTTTGTAGCTGTATCAATATGCTATTGAACAGGATTCGGAGCAGGCTTCATCTGCTTTGGTTGTGGAGGCTTGCAAAGGCTAAGTGGTCTGTATTTTTCTTCTCTGGAGCCTTCTGGAAGCCCATGTATTCTCTCTGTTTAATAGCACACGCACCTGATCTCGTTCAGGCTATCTTTTTGCTAAATAGTTCTATCTATCTGGTGACTAGAGTTACGAAGAAATGCTGATACCTTTCACAATGGTACTCCTATTTTAGAAGGCATCAGCTTTTTCATGTTTCTTCCTGAGCTTTGACTATATACTGAATATCAGGGTTTGGTATGGTTGGCCAGGAATAGATAAAAAGAACAAGTCAGGGAATCCCTATAATTGGTCCGATAGCTGCCATAGAGCCAGAAATTCAGCAAATTGTTACATAAATCCATTTAATTTTTATTATTAATTTTTAAGATGGGGTCTAATAGAGCAATAGAGACTGAATTATTGTCACTATAAGATGATAAGTCTTGGTTGACTCTATTGAGGGGTGAGACGCCTTGCAGAGGGATCTAGATAGACTGGAGCATTGGGCAATCATCAATGGCATGAAATTTAACACGAACAAATGCCAAATTCTGCACTTGTGACAGAGTAACACTGGACGTGAGTATAAATTGGGAGAGGGTTGACTGAAGAGCAGCCCTGCAGAAAGGGGTCTGGGGATGTTGGTTGACAGAAGGCTCAATATAAGTCAGCACTGTGCCCTGGCAGTCAAGAGGGCAAACCACCAAAAAACTGGGGTGCATCAAACAAAGTCAAGAAATTCATTGACAATACTGATCTATCTTTGAGTATTCAAACAGAGAAAACGTATCTTCAGACACAGGCAGACCTTCAAATATAGGTCATTGAATAGAAACCTGAATCTATGTGACCCATTTTACCGACATGGCTAAGGATATTCCTTTTTAGAGGCTAACTTGTAAGAAAGTGACAAGGATGACATCGTATCATTCTGTTTTTGAAAATCTAGCCAGCTGGTGAAGTATCCATTTACATCTGACTAAATAAGGCTTCCTGCACAAGTCTGTCAAAGTCTGTGAAATTTTAGTGGCTTGCTGCTCATGCTAATCACAGCATTGGTCAGCTGGGACCGGAGTTGGTATGTAGTGTCACTAATGGAACTGCATAAATTCATGCTCGCTCCAGAGATGCCACATTGAGAACATTGCTTCCTTGTCCCTGAACACACACAAAGCATGTGTAAAGATCAATTATTTTCCAATAAATGATTCCCATAAGACTTAGAGAAACTTTGGTGCTTGCGAACAAAAAACATGAATAAAATAAACAGATGGTGTTAATTCTTAAAAAGCGTTAAAGATGTAGAATGAAGCAAAAAGTATGAAGCAAAAGAACATGACAAGAGCTGTCTTATATTGCAGTAACACAAGCATTGTAATATGACACAGTTTTTGAAATGTAGAGAAAATGCCTCTTCTTTACACACTAGAAAAAATCTAATAAGATTTATCTATTTAACCTGAATATATTGAGACAGAGAGAAGCATGGACAACGAGATGAAGGAATGAAAGTCTAGAAACAAGCAGGTGCATGATTTGGGCTTCCTTACCTCAGTTATGCACCACATGTGCAGCTCTGACACATATGCACTACCTGTTTACTCGTATTGCACCAGATGACTCCACCGCTTGTTTTCAGGAAAGTAATTTGTTCAACTCAATTACTGCAGTCAGCCACTAGATAGTTTAAATTACATGTCATCTGTCTCTTATGCAAAGTTCTCACTTCATTTGTCTCTTTGACTGTTTGAGACGCCACTTTGTCTTACAAGAGATAACACAAAAAGCATCAGACAGCATTTGTCAAGTATCATGATTTCTAGGTCTGATGATGCACAAACTGGACCCCCATTCTGTGAGAGGAAAGGTAATATTGGGGATAAGACTTTGTCCTGACACTTGGGAGATTTATACTCATTTCTCGGACCTAATGATGTCTGCTTGTACACTTTTTATTTCGGATTCTCCAAAGTATCTACAGGCATGACACCACTCCAGTTCTTTCAGTTGAAAATTCTGGTTAAAAAAAATGGATCTCAACTGCAAGACTAGAAAGCAGTACACATTACAGAGCCATTCAGCTTGTGGAAGATCAAATTTTAATGTAAATAAGTAGATATCATAATAAATAAAGGTACAGTGACACCAAGACAGGCTGGAATGTCTTTATCTTCATAAGATAAGTAGTTTAAAGTGGGAATTTTCCTTAAAAAGAAAATTGTTGTTGATATAGGTCTATACATCTTTCTGAAAATTTAGTACATAGTATTAAATGCTATTTACCGTCAGGACAAAAAATAAATTCCTTTGCACAACCCACTCCCTTAGACAAATTACTTTTTGTCATTATTTAGATAATTTGACTTTGTAACATGTTATCTTTATGCTTGCATGAGAGAATTGAGACACACAATTGTACTTGCTCTCTCCACAGAAATACCAGAATTGCTATACTGCATAAGTTTTCTGCTCTCTGGAGGAATTAATTGGCTTGAATCCAAAGGGAAAGAAATATCATAAACTACAAAGTATTTGTTGTCTTGGGATGAATTTTTCATGCCCTTAGATCACTGACCGTGATGAATCAAGTGGCACAGAACAAGAGATCAATCAAGAACAAGCGTGAGCGAAAGTGAGCAGCACAGCAGATAAAGTGATGTCGATGTCAGAAGATATGCCTGCTCCATGAAGCACTGACTCATCTTTCACCAAACTCTAAATATGGTGATACCATTTTGAAAGTGTTGACTTAACTTGCTTGAGTTAAATTATGAATATCAAGTACCTATCTGGTAAGACTTCTCTGCCTGAATGCAAACAAAACAAAGCCTTGCGTCCTGTCAGCTACCTTCAATCCTACACTTCTGGAAAACTTAGCTACTCTGTGATTACAAATGTTCCTTACAGAGATACAGTCTGTGATGACGCTTCTCCCTTATGAGATCTTTAAATAAATTTTCAGTAACATACATTTTGTAAAGTGTTCTACAAAAATGTAAGGTACCTACTGCAGACAAAATTAACATTTTAAATAATAACCGATTCACAGTTTTGCTGTGTGTAGAAGCTAAATTGTTTCAGTTGGAAATGGATGAAGAACAGATTGCAGAAGGACAGGAATTGCTTACTTTTTACCTCACCGAAAATAAAAATGTCATAAATCCAACTTGTTTTAATAAAAGTAATTTAATAACTGGAAGCTTCAGCTCTGGACATGTTGAAGACTACTGTATTGGTGAGCACTGGTATTAGAATAGGGAACTCCAAAGTTAAATTCATTTGTCTGAATGAGCTAAAAGAAACAAGGTCTTTAGATTGGGGTCTGAAAAAGTCTCACATACCCAGTGGATTAAGGTCTGAGGAAGACATGTACAATACTGACCACCAGACTATATATTTTCAATTTAAAGGGGAACATTATTATCACTGAAATTGTAGATGGTTTTAACAGAGCAAAAATATTTTCAGAACAAGTTTAAGTGGAGCCATCATATATATATATATATATATATATAAAAATGTAAAAAAGAGGTAATATGATAAATTCTACAAAAATAGGAACTGGTACTGAATACAACAATTTATTATGTTCAAGAACTCTCCACATCTGTTACAGCCACACCTATCAACATTTGAATTCTGACTATTCCCACCTATCCTTGGCAACTAGCCATCTCAGTTGCCTAGTCATTCAGGCTTCTCTCAAACAATGGAAGGTATTATATATCTCGAGGATTGTGCACCTCTCTCCAACTGTAGAGAGACCCTACATATCTAGACTCAGATGGCATTTTCAGAAGCTGAAATCAGGTAAGATGAATTTTAGCACTGTAACCTAAGTTTCTCCCCACGGTTTCCTGCTTCTTTCTGGGAAATCCCAAAGCTGCCTGAATTTTGAACACCTAATTAAGTCTTTCGTATTTAGGTCTATCAAGTTTTAAAATAAACTATTATTTGTCTTTTGGAGTTTCAACTTGGGAGGAATTCTCAAAGAAGAGGAATAGTACTGGACCCAGCCCAAGACATGGCCAAGAAGAAGCTGGCTGTGCCTCCCCATCTGCTCAATAATTCAGTAGTTGCAGCAAGTAGGCATTCACAGTTCTTCTATTTGAGGAGACATACACTAACTTCACTGATTGCTTAGTTTAAAATTTGTAATAGGCTCTCTTTCTTTGAATCATTATGGCTAGTTGTAAGATCTTTACCGAATTTATCTTACTGTTTGTCACATTTATCTTAATTTGCTTATTGAGATGACATGGACTCTAAAGAAATTGTTGGATAAAGTTCAAAGAACTTGTCACCTGGTACTGATCACAGAACTATGCTGCACATGATAACCCCTTGTGGCTTAAGTATCTACTAAGATGTATCATTTAATAGCTTTTAAAAAGTATTCTGCATTTGAAGGTCAGAAAGCTTATTACCTGCAAAGGAAGGCAAATATCTCTGGTCTCATTTATGGATTGGAAACAGAAGCAGAGAGATGGGGTGTACACTAGACCACAAAACACAGTATAAAATATGGAAATCACAGAAAAGGCTAAGATTCTGTGTTCCAATGCAAGATTTTGCCATTAATCAGTAGCAACGTGGCCTCTGTGTTCCAGTGTCAGAGCAGTAGGAAGCTTAGAACAGAAAGGTCTTTACAGACATTTACATTTACTCATGTATGATGCTTGCAATATCTTTCTGAATTCCACCAGCATAGGCACCAGCTGCCACAATAAAAATACCAGTGATTTGATTGCTAGACATCATGCAGCTTATATCTCTTTTTATTTATAAGTCAATGCTGAGATCACTAATCATATAGATTTATGTATTTAAAAACTGAAAATGAAAATCCAGTCACAGATTTATGGCTGTCTGCGGCCTATTAGTTCACTCAAACTTTTTGTATCTTTTCAATGCCCAAAAACTAACAAATAGATATTCAGTTTTTTAAAACTTGTATAAACCAAGATGGTGACAGGGGAAACAACATAGAAATATACAGCCTCAAGCTGTAGTCATAAGAACTACATTAGATCAGATGAAATAGTGAAGAAAATAATTTTATTTTTTATTTTTTTTATTTTTAATTGCATTTATGTATTTTATTGCATTTATGTCTATCAAATTAACTTAACCAAAAGAAAGAGGGACAAAACCTCATCTGCCTTTAATAACTGGCACTTCAGTCAGTCTTGTCCACTGCATACTTTGTTACTGACTTCTGGGATTATTAAGTACGTGCTAATGATCTCTGGGAATCACCATTCAGAACTGACCATTCCATGCCACAAAGCAGATATAAAGATTCACCAAGAATCCTGACCAGGCCATGAAGCTACCACACTTTGAAAAATACCACCTGGGCATTGAGAAGTGCAGCCACTATCGCAGAGATGATGAGAGCTGCAGTGGGAAGGCAGGACCACCATCCTGCTCTAGTGTCTATCCTGCATGGCACCAAAATTTCCTGGGAGATTGCTGCTGACCCATTCCACTGTCTCAGCTGTGCTGCACTGTCTCTGATTTCTCCGTGTGGTGACACTGGCTCAGAGTTACTGTGCTGTAATAGAACAGATAAATTGAACAGTCTAAGACTTCAAAAACGGTTTGGCTTCCCAGACTGACTTCCAAATACTGTGCTGCATGGAGAATCCTGAGACTGAGAATTAAAGACCTGCTGTGGAGGATGACTACAATACTGGCCAGTGCTAACCTGAAGTATGGGATTCAACAGATTCCTTCCAGGAAAGACAGTTCAAAGTGATTTAAATCTCCTGGGAACCATAGGTACTTCAGCAATGGCACCAAATATTAGGGATACTGACTTACTTTTTACCAATGATGATTTAATGATGCTATAAATATGGCATTCCACATTTCAACTGAAAAAAAAAGTTAGTAGCATGCCATAAATTTCCTCCTGTGTGAAAAAGTTACTTTTGCAAGTACTTTGGCACTTGACTGTAAAACTCTACTGGATTCAATGTTGGTGCTCCCCAGGGACATGTGAGGGAGCAGGATGGCAAATATTTCTAAGCCATTGTGTGTTTACTGCAGAGACGGTCTACAAGTAAGACATACATGTGCAAGGGGTACAGCAGAAACACCTCCATGCCACCGAGATGCCCATCTGCCGATTCCAACTAAGATGTTTCTGAGCAAAGTGAGGAAACAAAGAAACAACAAATACATTTTCACCAGCCAAATTGCAAATAAGGAGAAAAGAGAAGTAAAATAATTATGGCCTCACTGACTTTGTGGCCTCCAACAGCAACTCAACAAAACACAAGAGCATGGCAGTACCAGCATACGGCTGACATGATATAAACATGATGTCACAGACACAAACTACCAAGAAAAATGAAATCTTCTTTTCTCCTTTTCAGACTGTAAATTGCTGTACTGACTTTGGCTGGGATGGAGTTAATTTTCTTCATGGCAACCGGTATGGTGCTATGTTTTTTGATCTGTGACTAAACCAGTGTTGATAGTACACCAATGTTTTGGCTATTGTTGGTTTGTGCAGCATCAAGGCTTATTCTTTTTCCCACGCTGCCTCCAGCGAGTATGCTAGGGGTAGGCAAGAGGCTGGGAGGAGACACAGCTGAGACAGCTGATCCAAACTGACCAAGAGATATTCCATGTTATAGGTTGTCATGCTCAGAAATAAAAGCTTACGGAAAGCAGGAGGAAGTCGGGACATTTGTGGTTATGGCGCTTGTATTCCCAAGTAACCATTATATGTGCTGAGGCCCTGCTTTTCAGGAAGTGGCTAAAAATCTGCCTGCCATGGGAAGCAGTGAGTAAATTCTTTATTTTCCTTGCTTGTGCCTGCAGCTTTTGCTTCAGCTATTAAACTGTTATCTCAAGCCACAAGTCTTCTCACTTTCCCCTTTCTTTCTTTACTGTAGAAGAGGGGAGCGAGCAAGTGCCTGGGTGGTTGTTTGGATGTTGGTAGGGGTCAATCCATCATAATTGCTTACCAAAAGACTTATGTCTTAAACTTTAGAAGCCTTTTTGTAACCCAGGAACATATATCCTGTTAGCTATTCTCTTCCATAATGTATGAAACTCAAAACACACCCGAGATTCTTTGTCCTACAAATTCTGCTATAAATTCTGTTATAATATTTGCCAAACACAAGACTATTTGATACTTCTCCCCAAAGCTACAAAAATTACTGGAGTAGTTCCTACATCTTCCCCTCTCTCTGCTCCATCTCATTTAACCATACACTGCTTTAACCATTTTAATACAGATTTTTGAGTAGGTAGCACAGAAAACAGGGGACAAGGCATTTTATGGTAATTTCAAAAAGACTGTCAAGAACAAAGGCAGATTTCATTCTTCAACTGCATAATTTTTCCCTCTTTCCCTTCCCACCTACACCAGTGTGACTGGCTTCCCCACTAAGCTGCATTAATTTGGATGGAATTCTCAGTGTAAGAAAAGAGAGCTGTATTCTTTCTGCTCTACTGCTAAGGTCAAGCACAGAGTCTGCATTAAGCTGCCAGTTTTCTTTGTGATACGTGAGGCAGCACGGAACACAGTTTCCATTTCCAGTCTGTTTTCAGCTCTTCTTTTAAATGCCACAATAGTGACAGTAATCACTGAACTGAGCAGATATGACACAGAAGACACTGAAGGAACAAATAAGGCCCATCCTATCTTGGTTTTCCAGTGCTAAAATAAACAAACATATATTTTGTTATCAGTTTAGCTAGAGATGGTTCTGAAGATAGGTAAGGTTTTAACATTGTGCCATTGTGGGAAACTCATCGTATGTTAAACATCCTGAAATTAATGTAATAGAAATAAATTAGAAATATAAAAAATTTTAAATGGGAAACAGAACAACTATTTCACACTAGATTATCAATCTGTTCCTGCCATGTTCCTGGTAAAATATTTTATTAACAGGAAATACACTTAAAGGAAGTTTATGAGAAAGATAAAAAGAATTTTGAAAGATAGCATGGGGTCCACACACTGTACTAACATAAACAGGTGGTATTTTACATTTCCCACATCCCTTATAAATTCTACCATATGCTCGAAGGGAGAGCCTGCAAGAAAAAAAGAGAGAAAAGTGGGAGGAAGGAATTAGAACTCAGAAGCAAGTAATTCTATCACCAGCCTCTTAATGATATTTTAACAATCCATTTTGCACTAAACCTGAAAGGAATTATTCATGGTATTTGTCTGTTGCATTGAACTTGAACTGTGAGCCAGGGAAACCTTTGATTCCCTCAGGAACTTTCATCACAATGCAGGCTGGTATTCTGTCTACCTAGGTCATTTCCTGAGCAATCAGGTCTACTACAGCCTATCTAATCTGTTCCTAATCCCCATCCTGCTTTTGTTGTAACTAAATTAACATCAGTGGTTCCAAAAATATTCCCAGGAGTTCCAACCCAATCCAAAGTATTCACTGCCTACAATTTTTATCAACTTCATTTGAGATGCTCAGAGTCAGGAAGCAAATAGTTAAAAATTTCTTGGAAAAAAAAATAATTTCTTCAATTTTCTTGGTTATAAACTAGGAGAATTGCACTTCAGTCACACCATTATTAATGTCTTTGAATTACACCACCCTAAAGTACCCCAACATACAAAACTGGTTTAACTAATACTTGAAACAATATACTGATACTCATCCAGCAGGTACTGTGATGGTTTAGAAACATATGAAGCCGCTTCGCAAACTAGTTTGATCCATAGCTCTTTATACATAAATGACATTGAGGAATAAAGGCTTTCAATCACCAGATAATTCTGTTCTGTAAATATACCATCACTGTTAATCTGTAGAAGTGGTTATCTCACTGGGTTTTGCAGAGCTTTCTATAATTCTTTGAATAACACATTGGCACTAACAACTATTTCCCTTAAAGAGTGAAAATGTGTGTTACTTTACACTTAAATAAATCTTACATGACTATGTTTCAATGATATGTGTATTTAACTCTGTTTATAGTCAATGGCATTTTGTTTTGATTTTTCCTCCTACCACCATTTGTCCACATTTGATTATAAGGAGGTAGCTGTTTTTTTGTAGGCAAATGTGATGAGCAGTAAAACCGAGGGAATGAGAGTGAAGGTAACAGCTGGGTCACAAAGACTAAGAGAAAACATATAGAAAAACATATATTTTTGCTTTGCCTCTTGACATTTTTCCCAGATTGGAGGAAAACAGAACTTAATTTTATTTCCTGGTACTGAGTGAAATATATCTCTAGTACCACTGTGATTCATTATTTTGTTTGAGATTTTGGTGTATGGATAGAACTAATGCTTCAAAGAATAGAGAAGTGTCTGACAAATGCTGGACCTCCCCCTGGTTTCACTAAGTGTTAGGTATTGCTAAGGCTGGGGGCCCACAGACTCCTCTTGGTTCTGGATGATTGTCAGAACACCACACAGGAGTAGCACTGCTTTGCCTAGCACCCCATAAATTTATATTAATATTAGATTTACATAGCCTTGCCCATGGATGAAGCAAGCTTCCACAGCACCTGAAAAGCTGGGAAAAAAAGAGCCAGGCCAAAAAGATTAGTGCTGCTGTCTCTTGGTTTAGATTGGATATTAGGAAAAAGTTCTTCACTGAAAGGTTTATCAAGCATTCAAACAGGCTGCCCTGGGAAGTGGTGGAGTTGCCATCCCTGGAGGTATTTAAAAGATGGGTAGACGTGGTGCTGAGGGATATGGTTTAGTGGTGGTTTTGACAGCATTATGTTGATGGTTGGACTTGATGATCTTAAAGGACCCTTCCAACCTGGACAACTTTATGATTCTATAATTCTATGATTCGATGAAGACAAGTGGGTGAGAAACATAGGACAAGGAGTCACACAGGCAGGAGAAAGATGGACTAACATGACCTCTGTATACATTTTGGCCACCAGTACCTGCAGAAGATGTTGGGGTATAACCATGGACCAGTAGCATCTAGTAGGATAAGCACAATGAAAAAACAGCATCTGAAAACAATGCTATTTGAAGTATGAACTACTGCTCTTTCCTTCTATCTGTTTAATCCCTTAACATTGCTTTTACTCATCTTTGTCTAGTTTTCTGTTTTCTCAATATTTTTCCTATGCCTTTGCTTTTTTTAAGTTCTTGTTCTTTATTCTTAGTTGTTCACCTCTGTTACTTTCCCCCTTCCCACTGCTTGGTTTGTTTCTATCTTCTGATGTACTTTTTTCCTAACCACTTCTCCACCCTCAAATATTGCAGCCAATTGTCATTTTGAGCATGTTAGCTGAAAAACAGTGGCAGCTTATGTTATTTACTACTTCTTGTTATGTCAGACATTTAATAACATTTAAGTATCTTGGTCAATTTACATGGACGAAAGATTTTTAAAAAGGTTCTTTTGACTTCCACTTTTCTAAAAGCAGATCAGTAAACAGAGTATCCACTGAGAGAGAGACTATGATGCAAATTGACAGCTATTATTCGACACTGAAAAATCCACTGAACCTGCTGTAAGTGGAAGAAAGACATAGGAAACCAGGTTTCTGGAGCTCATGGGGGGATACTTGATTACTGTGATAGATTGCTCTTTCTTCTCCTCTATTCCCAGTAGAGAAATAATATGTCTCTAGAGCATATCTACAAACATAAGGAGACCTCATGAGGTTCAGGATACCTTCTTTGGCTGTATGCAGTGGTAGATACTGTACGAAGCAAACCTCTAGTATACTGCGTGTCATGAGTAAACGGATGACCCAAGTAAGATTATTCACTGTGTAGAAAATATCTAACGATTATTTTTTGTTCAAGTTGAGAAAGGAACACCATTTCCACTTAAGCAATTTCCAGACAAAATTTTAGAGAAAGGGAAACTTTACGGCTTGCATAGCATTCTGCAGGACTTAAGAAGCTAGAGTTCTGATGATTTGAAACAATGAAGAATTTGAAAATATTTGGTTTTTAACATTCTGAGTAAAAATCTGAAACAATAGTAAATTTTTTGCAAGCTGGTAAAGACATTTCGTTAAAGACACGTCAGATCTTGTTCAGCATGCAACGGTTCAGTATAACACAACTAGCTGTCATGCAGCTAGTACCCTAGTAAAGTTACTAAAGGAATCACAGGGTCTGCTAGAGAATAAGAATTTCAACTAGGGTTCCTTTATTTTGTGCATCCGAAAATGGACAAGAATTACAGAATTACAAAACTGCATAGCACTTCAATGAGATTGCAGGGAAAGAAATTAGATAGCTCTTCTCTTAACTGTGGTCAGATTAAGCTAAAGAAGAACTACATACATCAGTCTCTTGGCTGTTTACAGCTTTTACTTTGCAAAAGCTTATGAAATTAATTTTTAAAACTTATAACCATTTGCGGGTCCACCTATGGGTTCCCTGAAATAACTAGTTTAGTTCCTGGGTTTTATCTGAATGGAAAGATAAAACACTGCTTTACAACAGGTAACTGAGTTGAAAACATACCTTTTTTGGAGGCCAGAATCAAGACAGCCCAACTTGGCAACTCCTGAGAGTTGCACACGCTTCTTTTGGATGTTCTCCACACATCTTAAAACAAAGTGGTTTTAACCAGTGTCTTCACTGGGATCTGGTTGGCGGGTAGGGAATGCATTAACATCACTATATCTTGCAGCAAAGTGTCTTCCCAAGACAGCAAGACCTCTGTAAGTGGGACCCTGCACAACGCCTTTGTAACATTAGATACCTGTCAGTGGAGCTGCGTGAGCATGATGAGTCTTCTAGCTTCTAGGAAAAAAAAAACTGGAAAGGCTTGCAGGCATAAAGGGAGACTAATTAAAGTCAATGAACAAATTAAAAGTGGAAAAAGATTACCAGAGGAATGGAAGAAAATAAAATGGAAAGTGTGGAAGGAAAAGAGATGAAAGCAGCAACAGAAGAAAAAAAAAAAAAATCTTTCCTAATTGTGCTTTCAAGAGTGTCCCTAATGGATTTAATCTCATCCAAATTCTAGCAGAGAGCATGTGCCAAAAATGCTGCAGATGGCTCAGCTCAGCAGCAGGGATGGCTTGGAAGGGAAACAGCTCCTGTGGCTGCCTCAACAGATTGTTTACAGCAAAGATATCGACAGTGCCCAGTCATTGTCATGAAACAGTGCTTGTTCCCTTATTTGAGACTTCAATCTGGGCATTTCAAATGGCAGACTTGTGTGTGGTTGAAACCAGGAGCGTCCTTAATAGTTCAATTCCTCTTGTTGAGGAACAGCCCAGAAGGTTTCCTATCTCTTCATAGCAAGCAGTATGAATGGGAAAAGTTGAGCAGTATGCATCTCACGGAAATCTTCACTGTATAAGTGAAGCTTTCTTTCAATAAATCACCCCATGAAAAGTAGATTTGTTAATATAACTTTCCATGAGTTGTAATCACTTCACATCTTTGTTCACGTAGAAGAGGTTTAGAGGAAGGGCCCAAATCAGTAAATCTCATTTCCATCAGCAGAAGAGAGAAAAGGTTTTTTGCAAGTGGTGAGCTAACAGACCTACTTACCTTCCACCTGCACCTCTACCCAACATATACATTAGGTGTCCATTACCGTTAGGGTGCCAGCTCAGCGTGTTTCCGGTTATACAGGAGTCCTTATACTCTAAAGACTGCACTTTAGCTTTTTGTGGGGCAACGTAAATGACTTTTTTTGTACACAACAAACAAGTCCAGTCTTGAGACCAGCATTAGGATCTCTCTTAAGTAGTCTGAACATAAAGAATGGTGCTGGCTATACACATTCGTAATGCCAGATCAGCCACAAGTCCAGGTGACTTTTAAAACATTTCATAATTTTGAGGATGACAGTATTCCTTCTCCTCTTTAGGAGAGTTTGAAGACTGGAAATGCTTTCTCTGTTCAGGTGTATTTGCTCATTAATGCTGCCTCTATAATGTATTCTTCTATCTTAAACTAGCATAAACCAAATAGACTAATACAACTTTCACCAGCCTGTTCCTTTCGAAGACTATTCCACAATCTCCTCTATCTTGCTTTTAAGCACATGGTTAAGGATATATACTGCTCTTATTGACCAAAGGAAGTCAGGCCTGAAGATCTCATACATCTCTAATTATATGTGGTTTAATTCTAATTTTACCACTTAACTGATCACTCTCCATTAAGCAATTTTCATCCCTTTCCTCCTCAAATTTTGGAAAACATGTCTTCTTTTCTTGATATTTATTACCTTCAAATACCATACATACTCTGTCCTCTGTGCCAAAGTGGCACAGACAGTGACCAGCCCACTTGCTAGCCTTATCCAAATGGGTATTCATCATCTGGATGTTATCATGGGAGAAGCTGGACAGACCAACCCATTCCCATTACAACTGCATCCAGACCCATTTACATTAAATCACCGTATACATATGCAAGTTGCACAATGAAGAATCGTGGAGTACTGGTTGACAAACCTATTTGAATATAGACATAGTCATCTGTAATCATAAATCATATTGCATCAGCCCTTTTATCATCTCTGAACTCTCACCTATTTACCAGATGGCTTCTGGTATTGAGGAAACCAGAACTGCAGACAGCTTTCTCAGCAGCCAATCAGCATCTCACATGCAGAAACCATCCTATTAAATGCAGGAGCCATAACTGAACCCTCCACCCCTCCAGCCATTGAATTATGTGAACTGGCAAAGTAATGAAAACATCTTTAACTCATTTCCCCAAGGCAAATAATTCTGGCCGCAAGGTACACCCATAGTCAAGAAAATTAATGAATAAGCAATGTGTTTAATCCTTTCAAGTGAATAACAAACACACTAACGGTAAATGAAGAATATTGGAAATGGGTCCAGAATTATTTAAATCATCAGCTTCAGTGGTCACAACCCAGCAAAATACTTCCAAAATAGGATAACATGTATGGAAATGCAGAGTTCAGGTCATCACAAGAGATGTGATAGCACAGGTGACTACGTTGGGGGAAAAAGTAAGCAACTTAAGGGTTACTGTGATATTTCTCTGTATGTGAACTCTGTGAACTATACCTAAACAAAAGAATTCATTATTCTCAGAGGAACTAAAAAGGACTGTAAAGAGGAAATAAGTAAGCAATATTGCTTCTGGTAAGACCACTAACAGAACAGCATGTCAATTTTTGGAATTCATATTCAGAATATGATGTGGCAATACTAGGCCACTCGAATTAAGGATACAAAATGCTCTGAACAGGAAAAAAAGCTCCTACAAGTGAGGTTTCAGATGCTCAATGTATTGAAGACCAAGAAGAGCAAGATGTGAACTGACCATTGTCTATACATATGAACAGATAGGAAAGTAAGAGAATAGGGAGCTTTTCAGAATTTTTAGCAAAGAAGAGATAAGACAAAACAGCTAGAAGTTGGAATTACACAAAATCGAGCTTGAAACAAATTCAATAACCTATCTGCAATGGTAATTGAAACACAAGAACAACTTTAGTATCAAACATCCCAAATGTAACAGAACTTTGTATTTACAAAGTCTCCAGTGCTTAATTTGGTTTATGGCAAAAACTGGAAGTTGCCAATACCCAGGGATATGGTTGTCTGGCATTAGTGGGCCTTCTCTACAGTGTTGTTTGGTTGGTTTTTTTCGTGGAGAAAATACAAACTACACCACCATCAATCTGCCTACAAAATTTTTAATTCTTCATTATAACTATGACTGTAATTTAGTTTACAGCATCTCAGACATGTCAAACTTAGCTGATGGCTTACAGTGTCCAGTTAGGATCTTTTCTCCATGGATACATAATTGTCAAGAAGCATTACTACGTCTTTTGGGCTGTACCAGTGTAAGTATTCTGCTGTCTCCTCTTCCTTTCCCAACCTCATACTGACACTTCCACATCAGGTCATGGCCGATCACAGGTTACAGTCAGTACTATGAAGTGACCAAGGGTATTTATATGTCATTTTCAGTGATCGATACCCTTATGCTTTCAGAACTATTACCAAGCAAGGACGTTTTTCTCTGGTCAGTAAATAGATATCCTTTCTTCCTTCCCATTTTTTTAAAATTCTTTTTCTTCACTTGAATGAGTATAGTTAATCCTTTCCCTGAAATTTCTAGCGTCTTATATTTGGCTGTAAAAATCCAAATTACCTTTTTTCAGACAGAGGATGATGAAGGTAAAAACATTTCTTTTCAGAGGGATGCAGATGTGTGTCTTTATTAAGTGGGTACCTTAATTTCTACTCCAGTTAAAAAACCAGATGGGTGTTTGTGCTGTCACAGGAGACACAGCACCAAATTAGACACCAAAAACTATACTTGTATTGACTTTGGGGGGAAAAAAGCAATCTGTTTTATCTTAACTGTAGTCCACAGCATGCCCAGACACTTGAAAGGATACCTTTTCACCTTGGCTCATACTGAGCAGCAACTTAATCCTCCACCTTCATTCTCGCTATCAGTTTGGCTCAGAAGACAATAGAAGGCCAGACTCTTTCCCTTGATCAATTCACTAGTCATTTAGGGAAGCATAGATGTGTCTGAGAACATACTGGGGAAAACCAAAAACCAAGCGAAAACCAATCCCCCACCAAAAGACCCCTACTGAGAAGGTGTTTGATCGATGTATGAAGTATGTTCTACAATACTGAGCCTTGGGATGGTGTAAGAAAACCCAAATGGCACTTTTCAACCTCAGCTCTTTTGATGCCAGTGGTACCTCTACCTATCCTCTTCATCCTTTTCCAGTGTAACCCAGATCATATGCTAATTTATCTCCAAGGGATTAACAGTTGGAGTGAGCCAGATCTCCAGTACACACTCCATGGTGTTATCTCTGTTCACTGGGGACTCTTATTATAAGGATGTGCTTGAAATGAATAGGCATAGGATTTGTTTTATCTTTAGACAGAATAAGAGGTAAAACTAGTTAAAAAAAAAAGGGGGGGGGCAGTTGATCATATAAATAAAAGAAATTGGGGAATTAATCAAATTCCTAGTACAGAAGTTCCCACATTGCTGTTTTCACACATTTTGGAACTTATTTTGTACACATGATGCTGAAATTAATTGGATGAGTCACCTGTATCTGTAGAAATATGGCATTTGTGCAACACTGGCAAAAAAAAAAAAGGACATCACTTGAGAAAGCATTGCATCCCTTAACCAGATCAGACTGAGAAATACATTTCTTCATATTTTTCTTCTAACAACCTTAAGAGGATCTTTTCTTAATTAATTCTCTTCCCCTCTTTTAAATTTTTTTTTTAAGATTGAAGATTGGAAATATATATCCAAATGTTTTCCAAACCTGTATATTAAAATTAAAAATATATTAGTTTTACAAAAGTCTTGGGGTAATTATTTGACAGTCCCATCAATTTTTTTAAGGTGGCAGCAAATAAACTGGCAATCCATCTGATTTTCTCTAAGGTAAAAAAACCAACTTACTAGCAACAAATATTCCTTAGTTTTTGAATTTTTGAAAAAATCCTCTTCTCGTCTGAAATGCAACCTTCACAGTACAAAGTAGCATGAAATTCACTTCGCATCTATTATACACCCATTCTATGGATAAACATGTAATTCTGTTTACCAGGAAAAACAGTAGGTCATCTACACTTTTAAACAAATCAATTTTAACTAACATTGGGGCGGGGGAAAAAACAAAGCAAACAACCTAGAAAATAATTTTCCTTCAGCCACATTAGATTATGGTGCAGTTTTGTCAGCATTTGAAAGGTGTCTAGATAATAATAATTTTTCATTAGACAGAGGTTTGTTATTTTATTCAGTTGCACAGGTACATCTTTTTTTTTAGTTCTTTTTGGTAGTCACTGTGCAAGCCCTCAGTTAATTATTGCTAATGTTTTGCAGAATGTGCTACAGTTAATTATTGTTATTAGTGTAATTAGTTTGCTCAATATCAGCCAGCAATGCATGGGCTCAGGATTTAGAGGCTCTTTTGTGTGTATTTTTTGTAACACTGAAAAATAGAGCTAAACCCAGAGGTGTGAGCTGCATCAGACTAGGGACCATGAGAGTACTAGGCTCATTGTCCAGACGCAGATCTTTGAAGGCATTTGTAAGAAAAACCTGTTTCAAAACCATTAAGATTCTTAGAATTTAAATCCTACATCAGGCAACTTGAGGTAGGTTTGAATGGCACTGAGCTGACATGAGATTTGTCATTGGACCACAGAAGACTGAGTATCAAAATCTCTTTTTTAACTGAAATTTAACTATCATTAGAAATGTGTAATTTCAGTACGGGTTATAACAAAATGAGAGTCAGCAGAAAATTTACTTTTATTTTATCTCATGTCAGTTTAATTCCTGGTTCTAGCCTAATTTTTTTCTGAACTTGCAGCAGAGTGTATAGCTGTTCTTGATGCAGACACAACCTACACAAAGTAATAAATTAGCATATTGTTCTGAAAACAAAAATAGTTCTATTTTCAGAAGTCTTAAAAGAGATAGCTCATTCTAGGGAATCTATATCTATAATCACAGATTCTCCCAGAAAAATTTACATATATCTTTGTATATTTTCAGTAAGCACCACTATTACCTATTTGTTCTAAACTCTGGGGTTTGGGATGGTGTTTTTTCCTCCTATAAAATAGTGGCAGAATTATTATTTTTTTTTTTTTCCTGGCACTGATTTTGATATACAAGGAGCCTTAAGTAACAATTCTTAAACCATTTTCGGTTTACACATCATTACTCTGAATGTGGTGGGCATCAGATTGGATGTGCTGAGATTATCTTCTATTACTAATTCTTGTGAAATTTCTACTACACTGAATAGACCAAATAACAGGAGGTTGGCTGTCCTCCTGGATTCTCTGCCATCTCAGAGCACAGAACTGAAGAGACAAGCCTGACAATCCAAAATAAATATTCTGTAAACACCAACGTCAAAAGAACATCCACTGTTGGTGTCCTTCATTCCTCCTTGTCCACACACACAATCACCACCCTCAGCCCCTTGTAATGGGCATAGAATTTTCATTGCAAAGATATCCATACACGCAGTATGAAGTGGCACAATAAGACAGCAGAAGAGGGTGGGAAACAGAAGGTCAAAAAGCCCAGGGGATCTCTGGAAGTGAACTATGTCCAGGGTAAAAAGAAATCTTCCAACATTTCTGCAGCTTGGTTCTTTGGAAAAATTCTTTCTAAACCTGAATTATTTAATATTGAACAAAATGAGGAATGGAAAGGCTTTCATCCAAAAAAGGTTTCCCACTCAGCAACTTAACCCTTAACAGCTGTTACTGCTTTTATAATGACTTAAAAAGTAAAAAAAGAAGGAGAAGAAGAGGAAAGAAGCCAGGATATTATCAATACATCATCCCATATATCACTTATCTGTCAAACTCTAAACTGGAAATGGAACTTTTTTAAATCTCTCATCCTTATTCTACTCTGACACTTTTTTATGGTTAAATTCATGATTTCCTGGACAGAGTGAATCTAGGTCATTAGGGGAAAGCAGAACTTATCTTGGGGAATAAAAGTAGTCATTCAGGCCTTTTTCTGCATTTAATCCAGTGTATATTAATCCTGCCTATACAACAGTCAGAATGAACTCATGATTTATGAAATAACATCAATTTTTCCTTATGTCTGTCAGAATTCTATCAGTTGGGCTATGTCTCAGGATTCTGCTGAAACATTTCATGCCAATTCCACATTGGAAGTTCACAGCCAGTTAATGACGAACTGCCTAATCCTTTCTTCTAGACTCTTAATTCTCAGCCGCTGTCTTTTTCCCCAGAACTTTCACTTTTGTGACAACAACAGAAGGTTTCCATTAATCCCATGCAATGTCCTAACTATCCACTTCACCCTACTTTTATTTCTCTAGACCACCCAGACACTCGATTCTTCTTGAACAATTATGTGGTCCTCAGGTTTGAAGAGGTATCATTACCTTGTGTAATCCACAGATTTGAAGGTTTTATTCTCGTGAAATCAGTTGCTAATAGTTTCTGAACAAGGAGATTTGAATAAACCTCATTTGTGCTTTAAAGCCTTTATCTAATAGTAAATGGGACGTCTAAATTTTCCTTAATGTGTGTATAAAATTTGGCTGTTATGATTCAGTTACACTATGAATAGGGTATAGTTTGTAATACCTTTTGTTTTGGTGAATGAGACTTCAAAATGACATCGTTCTTATAATAATATGTTTGGGAAAAATTGCTGCCATCTTTTGGATGCACTCAGAAAAAAAAAAAAAGAAGTGACAATTTACTGAAAGTTCCAGTTGACACTTCCTGGATACCTGCTATACCATGAAAAAAATAATTTGATATTGCAGAAAGTTACTCTGAGATAACCAATATTTTCTTCTTCCCCACTTTATATAGTGATCTTAGTATAACATCTGTGCAATAATTGTTTGCTTGGTTAAGCAATACTGATGTGAAATAGTTTTCATTGAAAGATGTGCCACTGAAGTTGAAGCCAAATATAACAAAAAAACAGGGATTATGGATACAGAGAGGAAATTATATCCACTCCTGATATTTAATTTTTTGCATCTATACCTTGTCTTGTTGTTTGAATAGGAGGCAAAACTTGTTTGATCTAGACAATTATCACAGCCTAGTGTCACAGCTTATTTATCCTGAAATTTCTTTGGAATTTAGCCTGGATATATTATATTATCTTTTTTGTTGTTGTTGTTGTTTGTTTCCTTCTTCTCTTTTCCTTTTGAATTTTCAGAAGATGTAATCAAATGCTTGTTGTGTGGCCAGCTCAATACACTAGCTTCTGAGACAAACACTGCATGTTCAGCAAAGTCTTTTTAAGAACAGAGAATGCTAGTGTCAGTGAGAATAAATCAAAGGTGATAATATCTGAGAAAAAGAAAGCATTGTCTGGAAAAAATAATGACTCTTCTGAAGAGATAGCATTGTCAGACACTAGCATATCTTGCCAGCGCTGGACAGTGATATTAAAATATACTGCAAATCTACCTTATCGCCTGGAGTGAGACTCAGACACGCATTCTGTAACTGTCCAGAGAGGAGACTAACACCAGCTGAGCCGTAATGATACTCAGCAAAAACAGTCAAAAGAAGATGTGGGGAAGAAAACAGAGTCACTGTAGGCATCCTCCACACTTTGCACTGTACGGCTGACTTTCCGGTTAGTTTTGCTTCTGCCTGGGCACAAGGGCCGGCAGGCCAACAAGTTACATCCACGCTATCCAGCAAACCATCACCCCTCACCAAGTGTTAGAGTGACATGACCACTTGCCGTTAAACTAACAGCAGCAAGCTGATCACTCTCCCCTCATGTACAATGGAGCCAAGGTTAGTTTTACAAAAATATCCAGTTATAAAGGCTTATAACATTTCAGTCTGTAACAAATTAAGCTGACTCATTGCCCCAGTCACAAATTACACTCTTTTATCCCAGCCATGTGCAAGAGAAAGAGGAAAGAAATCCTTCATTAAACAGCGTTCTTGTTCTGTAAACTTTACACTCCCCATTCACCCATTGTCCCCAAAAATACTGTTGCGCAAACTTACCGCTTTTTCCAACTCCCCCGGCTCCTAGCATCACCACCTTGTACTCTCTGGAGCCTGCTGAAGAATTGCTGGAGGTGCTGATCATTTCATTTTCTAGCTCCATCTTGCACGAGGCAGAAGAAGGGAGCAAAAGGGAAGAAAAAGCAACTGGCAGGTGCTTTCTCTGATCTTAAACAACTATAAAAGCTGTGTTAGGGGGAAAAAAAAAAAGCAGAAAGGAAAGGTATAATGCAAGAGGTACGGTTTATCAGGCTCACACTCGCTGCTGTGCCTGTGTTAGCTGGAGAAGGTCTCATAGCAACCACTTTAACAGCTTCCAATAAAAATCTCTCTCTGCCCCCTCCCAGCTCTGTATCATTCTCTCTGTTTCTCTTCCTGGACAGAAGCAGTTTTGTGAGACTCAAGAGCCCTGGTACCTCTGGGTGTTGCTGTGTCGTTGGAATCAAATTGAGCAGAGCCTCCAGAAAAAGAAAACAGATCACGTTTCTTAATTATGACGCTTGATATTTCATGTAGCACTTGCTTGACTCCTAAACAATAGTAAAACAGACCAGACAAACTCTTTGCCACCTTGGAGTTAAATATTCATCCTATGTTCATCAAGTTGGCTACATTTACATTTAATACTATTACATGTGAAATAAGCAACAACTTTTAAGAGTCTTTGTTCTTCATGAAGCTTACTGCAGTGGAGAGAAGTTTTCTAAGGTCAGGTTTGCCCGCAGATTAATTCTCTTTTAGTTCAGTTTGCATCAACTATTTGCAGAAATAAACCAGGTATTTTGAAAAAAGGTTTGTTTGTTGTTTTTCTTTTTTCCCACACAGAATTTCAGAAGGGGTTGGGACTGAAGGGAGGGGGAAAGATCTATTCATCCAGAAAATATCCACGTAAGCGAAGATTAAAAACAAATTGTTATAAGCGTTTCATACTAATATCAAGTGATTTATCTAACCAACCTGGTCAGCTCTAACAAATAAGAAAAGAATAAAGCAAAAAGATTGCGAATGACATCCAGCATGAAAATCTTCCATTAGAATTATTCAGTGAAAACGTACAACAAAAACCTGCAGCTCGTCATTGATTTCTGATGATGTCCTTAACAGATCTAGTATATTTAAAGAATGTGATAAGTAATAAGACACTTTCCCAGCTTTACCTGTTATGCAATATGTTTGAGGACCAAAACATCTACTACAAAAAGGGTGGAAAGCAAAAACTTTCTCTCCTTTGAAAAGTGCTGAGCTTTCATAGGAAATGGAACTGTTAAGGAGCCAGAAAATTGGAAGCAGGAGAAGCAACTGGTAAAGTATCTTGGAAGCCAGACATCTTCATCTATCCACTCTTCTAATTATTTCATAAAGAGTAAACATACAGCATTACACAGGAATACAGAACTAAAAGTTGAAAGGGAAAGAAAAAAAAGTCATAGCTTGATTAAGGACACGATTTAAAGAAAGTTAGGACAGAGATGAAAACATATAGAAGGGCATACGAATGAAAGATAGTTTAATGGACTAAGAAAATACATGATTAAAGAGAAGAGACACAAAGGTAAGATAACAGAATTGCAATTAGAATGGAGAAGGTGAACAGAACATGAATACTCATTTTCCCTCAATATGAAAATTAGGAAACATCAGATGAAACAGATAGGAGCCGGGTTCAAAACCAAAGTACTTACACGAGTCATGGCTGACTTAAGGAACTTCTTGCCACTGGATGTTTTGGGCAGTAGAAATGAACTCCTAATGAAAAAGAATTTAGATACAAAGTAATAGGAAACCCACTGTGGACTATTAAAGTCACCACCTACTACTTAATACTGAAGACTCACACTAACAGATCCTGGGAAAACATTGGAGAATCAAAGTATGACAGTCCATTTTCAACTACACAGAAGAAAGAGAGCAGAGGGAAAGCTGCTGTGTTCCGAGAACTCCTCCAAAATCAGGATCTGCTACTGTTGTCCTACAGGATTTCTGTAATAACCATGCTGTGAGCAGCTTTGTATTGTCAGGGCTGTGTGGCTGTACTGGTGCCTGGACGCAAACCTCAGAATTCAGAAGGATTTGGTTGTTAGAGCATAAAATAGGACTTAAACAGGAAATTCTGAATGTAATAATGTGATGTGTAAATATTGAACTTCCTCAGAAAAAGACAGGTAGGTCAGTAAATCTCTGTTGTGATTAAAATTCCATTTTCATTAAAATCATTCTCAAGTGCTTAGTATTGATACATTAAACAAAACCATAATGATACCAAAACCACTGTTTAGAACAGCTGGGTTTTCGTGGTAATCTCCCATCAACACAGCAACCTCCTCCTCAGGAGCTTTTAACCCCATAGTTGTCAGTAACATTTGGCTGACATTAAAAGGTCAGGAAAGTGAGTGGCTGTGGGCATGACTCAAAAGACAAGCTAAACAAAATTTTCCAAAAAAGATTAGTGAAAATTATGTATATGTAATAGATAAGAATTAGTGAGATTTTTTTTCCAGCTGTTGGTGTTTGCCAGAGAAAGTGGTCCTTTTTTATTTTGTTTAGAGCTAGAAAGCAGGGAAGGAATATAAGAAATGGAAGAGGCTACAAAAGGGAAATATGTTAGAACAAGAGGCAGAATAAGACAGAACTAAATGGAAAGCCACTTCTTCATCATTTCAGAAAATCTAGAAAAAAAATCATTTTTATATCTGCAACAGTGGAATTAAATATTTTTATCTGTTGATTGAAGATTAGCCATTTAAAATATCTGTTTTAAAGACAGATTAATGTTTATTAAACTTCAACAGTTTAATAAGAATTATTACATTATATAATCATTTGGACAAACATATCTTCTTAACTTTTGCAGACATTTGTCCAGAGCCTAAAAAGGTGATACTGTATTCCCATGTAATTCATGACTTGTTCTAATTGGTTTCCATCATAACTTCCTATTGACAAATAACCTACTTTGCCCTAACCTCATTCAATTCAGTAGTGGAGGACAAGTATTTAGCTTCATTCCTATTTATGATAACATCAATTAGTCTTCCTTCTCCCACCTGAGCAGAAAAGTACAAGGTTTTGCTTTCAGTCTGCTGCCAACAGCAGCAACTAAGATGATTTGAAATGACCCAGTTTGAAACACTTAATATAGGAAAAAAATCACCAGGGTAAAGGCTTTACAAACAACAGGAAGAAACAGTACAAAATACAACATTCAAACCTACGATACTAGAGTTTTTACAATGAGTGACTTACTCCACAACAAATTCCGATTATATACTTCATCTCTTTGTTTCATTGCTTTAAGGACACGTTTATTGTGATGTAAATTCATAGAAAACTGTCCTCAGGTAGACAAGAGCAACTGGAAAGGTAGGAAAAAAGCTTGGGGCACTAGCCTATAATTACTTAAGAAGTTTGGACTGTGTTGCTCTTTATATATTGTTTATGACCATACAACAAATCTGCCAATTTTTAATTTTTCTATTTTACTATTCAAACTCACTCTAAAATACAGCAATTAAATGAAAGCATTCAGTGCTCAAAATCTAGCACCTGCTATGTTTGAATTCATATTTTGATGGTTAATATTGAAATAGCTGTATGCTTAGATCTTTAAGGATGTTTAGGTCTTAAGCAAAAGACAGCATACAGATAGGTATGTTAGAAGAGAAGTAGATGAGCTTTTACTAGAGAAAATGTCATTGGAAAACACATTCAATTCATCCTACATCCTCACTTGCTCCGGGGGTGTTGAATAAAATAATGAGATGTTAATACAACATGTAAATGTCCTGAAATTGTTTCCTAGAGCACTTTATGTTGAGGAGATTTTATCAATTAACCTGGATAAATATTCTTGTCATTAGGCAGGGAGCTCATGAGTTTAAAAACTTGAATAGCAAGCAAAATGCAAATTTTGACTGACCTGTGCTCCAGTAAGTGATGGGTTTAAAGGCATGCAAACCATTTAGTAATAAGTAAATATGCATAAGCCCATTGGGAGAAACACTGACCACTCTTTTGTCCCTCATGTTTACATATTAGGCACAACAGAGAGAGAAAATGTAAAAAGCGTCCCTCATAAAAAGGCATATAAGCTCACCTTGCTGAATCGCTGAAGTGCTGCTATGACAAGAAAGAGTGCTAATGTAGAAATCATTGCACAGCACTTGAGACCTGATTCAATCTGCTCCCGAGAAAAAAATGCATTTGGCACACCAGCTTAACTTGATCAATTCTGAGCAAAGCTAGCATAATAAAGGAATTGCTAGGGGACTTAAAAAATTTTTAAACTCAAAATTTACAGTAGCACATTTAACATATTCTTTCTTGACTATGATGACCACCTCTGAATCATATTGCTAAGGGACCTCCAATACACTACAGAAGCAGCTCTGCATTTTTGAAATTCAGTTTTCTACTACAAATACCCACCAGTTCAATCACCCATCTGCTACAGGCACCCTGACTTCCTTTGGTAAGCCCCATACTGTTTCTGTTCTCCAAATTACTCATCTGTAGGATGACTCAGTGTATCACACATAGCATACATGATGGGACACTTGACAACCTCCCACCTTGAGGCTGGGTCTTCAGCTCAAGCTGTTAAAACAGATGCTTTTTGTTCTGAAGTTCTTACTTCTGCCCCTGTCGTCAGACAACATACTGTCCCCTGCCTCTGCTGTAATGCATTTTAATCTAAGCTTTATTAGTATGTTGAGTGGCAAAAGAAAATGAAAGGAGAAATGATGCGAGGCTGTTAACAGAAAATGTGAAACAACTTCACAGTCCATCGAGTAACGGATCACTGTGGTTTTGGTCTTGTCAAAGAAGCCAGGTTTGCCATGACCAGCATCTTCCTTTTCCTTATCAAACGGGTCAAACAATGCAACTAATATGGTACTTGCTGTACAAACCTTTGAGAAGTAGGGACAATTTACCACATATTTGAGAACACTCAAGGAGCGTTAACTTTAAAAGTTCTTACAAGTGACTAGTAACTTCTCATAGAACAGAAACACTGAAGGTCATGTCCTAGCGTATGTCAAAGGGAAAAGCTATTTTCTCTGGGTTTCCAATAAGGTTTCACAAATGATTTATGATCTTACTGTCAAGAAGGACTAATGATTGCAGGTCATTTATGGATTTCTGGTGAATTTTAATTACATCTATAGATAAGACTTTTATACTTTCAAATGCAACGCTGATATTCAGAATGTGCAAATCTTAAAGATCTCAAAGCCTTAACTCCACATAAACATGTTCCCTGTGAATATGAATATATGTTTATTCTAAATTCATTTGCCTTCCAGTGTTTTTGCTAGGAAGGAAAATTATAAGCATGGATATAAGAAATACTGTAAAAATAAGGTTAAAAGTGCTCTGAAGAGGCCATCTTTTTCACCCCTACCCCACTTCACAAGTCTAAGTAATTTGAACAATATTTTCTTAACCACTTTATAGTCTTCCAGAGAAGGAAATTACCCAGTTTCTGAAACTCTGAAATAAATCACCTCACTAGCCTATTAGAAATGTCTTTGAAACCTGAATGTCCTTATTACACAATAATTATCACTTCTCATCCAACTTACTACAGCTATTTTGAAGAGGCATAACGAACATACCAAACACACATTTAAATAATGAGCTAGTAAATCAAATGAACACGGTAAATACAGAGAATGTTGTTCTCCTCAGTCTTCCTGTCTCTTCTTATTCTTTCATGCCTCTATCAGTCCTCCTTCACAGGTTATTTATTAACCTTTTATGCTTCTTGTGTTCCCACTGCCTGTTTTGAAGTGTGCTTCCCAAATCTGGCCACATTAATGTTTCAAGACTTCATATAATATGGACTTAAACTTACTACCAGTGCATTCCAAGCTTAGAATAGTTACAGTAAACAGAGGCAATCAACAGGGACAGATGTAAAATTTTTGGTATTTTCTAATCTGTATTTGAATGCTCTCAGTGACAAATCACAATCTACTGGGATTGTGTCAGTTTCTGGCTTTTAGGTAATTGCTACTCTTTTCTTTTTCAAGTCATCCGTGTCATATTGGTTTCTGGAAAAGGAAGATTCCTTCAGTTTTGATTGTTACAAAAAAAGAAGGTTCTCTCATTTTGACTATTACCTTGTAAGTGTTTATAGATGATGATAATGCCTGCATTCTGAAAGTCCTTGCACTTGAAAACAGTTCCCCAAACTTCACTTCAAGCATGTGAATTTTAACACTAAACCATGTCAAATGGTGTATCAGTAAAAATAAATAAATAAATAAATAAATAAATAAATAAATAAAATCAGTAGACAGGCTTTTGAATTTGGTCTGCTATCAGTCATCCAGATGCTTTCCACTTCACCGTCCATAATGAGTAAATCTACAGAGACAAGCTTCAGCTTCGTCAGGGAAACACCAAACAAGATAAATATGAATTTTTCTGACCTAGACTTTCCTAATATCAAGGATTATTTTCTATGTTGAGATAGTTTTATTCTAGAAATCAAATTGTTTATTGACATTCAGTTGGCTGATCAGAAGTGAGTACTTTTGAAGCTTTACAACCTGTTGCAATTAACAATAATCTTCTAAGTGCATCATTAAGCTGAACAACTGTACCAACAACAAGAAAAACAGAGTAAGTTCCTTTAAAATCATCAGTGAAAGGTTTCTTCAAGAAAATTGAGATTTTTGGTTAGCTAAATCTCCCACTTGACATGTTGTTACCTATGTTGAACAGAGGAACATTTAGCAAGTTTAGAGTAACAGAGGCTTGGACTCAGATACATAATGAGCTAAATAATGGATTACAAGAAATGCCACATAAATAAATATATATACTATTGTTTTCAGAAGTAGTAGTTCAATATCTTGACTAAAAATTTCTGTTGTAGTTCTGTTCATACCTGTGTTTGAATTCTGATGAACCTACCTATTTTGATAGCTTCCAATCTTTTTAAAGGGACTGCTTTCAGATGTAAAAATAGCACTGAAATACTGCATGAAAGATATCTCTCTGTTTTACAAATCTGAGATAAACTCCAGCATTTAAGCTCTAGCAAGTGGATTATGAACTAGATAGGTAAGTAAATTCATTTATTTGGAAGCTCTTGGAGTTGTGTTGTAAAGGATTATAAATATTCCACTTGTGACTTCCACTGCATTTCAAGATCTGCTTCTACCAAAGACACTAGACACTGTAGTCTGTCACTAGTTAATCTGTTAATCAGTTTAAAGGTGCTATTCTTACAAAATATTGTAAGATCAATAGGTCTATGTGTTAAGAAAAAAGTTAATCTAACCCCTGTATGGCACGAAAAGCAAAGCTGTGCCCTGATTCTACAGTGTTAATTAACCATGAGTGGAAAAAATCATAGAATCAGAATGGTTTAGGTTGGAAAGGGCCTTGAAGATCATCGAGTTCCAACCCCCCTGCCATAGGCAGGGACACCTCCCACTAAACCAGGTTGCCCAAGGCCACGTCCAGCCTGGCCTTGAACACCTCCAGGGAGGGGGCTTCAACAACCTCTCTGGGCAACCTGTGCCAGTGCCTTACCACCCTTAAAGTGAAAAACTTCTTCCTAATGTTTAATCTAAACCTGCCCTCTTCCAGCTTAAAGCCATTCCCCCTCGTCCTATCATTATATGCCCTAGTAAAAAGTCCTTCCCCAGCTCTCCTGTAGGCCCCCTTTAGGTACTGGAAAGCCGCAATAAGATCTCCCTGGAGCCTTCCCTTCTCCAGGATGAACAGCCCCAACTCTTTCAGCCTCTCCTCATAGAAGAGGTGCTCCAGCCCTCGGATTATCCTCTGGACATGCTCAAGCAGATCCATGTCCTTCTTGTGTTGGGGACTCCAGAGCTGGATGCAGTACTCCAGGTGGGGTCTCACGAGAGCGGAGCAGAGGGGCAGAATCACCTCCCTTGACCTGCTGGCCACACTTCTTCTGGTGCAGCCCAGGATACGGTTGGCCTTCTGGGCTGCGATCGCACATTGCTGGCTCATGTTGAGCTTCTCATCAATCATCACCCCCAGGTCCTTCTCCACAGGGCTGCTCTCCAGCCATTCCCCACCCAGCCTGTATTTGTGCTTGGGATTGCCCCGAGCCAGATATAGGACCTTGCACTTGGCCTTGTTGAACTGCATGAGGCTGGCTTGGGCCCACCTCTCCAGCCTGTCCAGGTCCCTCTGGATGGCATCCCTCCCCTCCAGCGTGTCTGCCTCACCAAACAGCTTGGTATCATTGGCAAACTTGCTGAGGGTGCACTCAACCCTGCTGTCCATGTCACTGACAAAGATGTTGAATAGTACAGGTCCCAGTACCGACCCCTGAGGAACACCACGCATCACTGCTCTCCACTTGGACATCGAGCCGTTGACCGCAACTTTTTGAGTGAGACTGTCCAGCCAGTTCTTTATCCACCGAGTGGTCCATTTATCAAATCCATCACTGTAGGCTTCATTGTATCACTGTTTAACTTGAAAAAGCTCAGCTTTGGCAAAAAAAAAATCATTCAGAAAACTGGTGCAAAATCAGAACCCCAGTTCTGTGCATTGGAAATACTTAATATCCCTTACTGGAGTCAAATTTCTTAAAGATTTGTCCAAGAGAATATTGTGTATTCAGTGACCTATTAACCTTCTATTTCGAGGATTTAATGTCAGGTTTCATATCAAGTGTGGTTTTCGTTGCTCTGTAGAGAGATTAAAACTCTCTGCAGTCTGGAGGAAGAAGGATAAAGACATGAGAAAATTAAAATACTGAACTAATTGAGGGGTTAAATTCACCAAGAGATGAGTTTTTTGCAGCTATCAACAGCATACTGAGATCACCAAAATCAGACTCTTCAGATACTCACAAACAGAGATCCTTTTATTTGCTTAGCAAAGACAATATTTCAAGTAAGTAGTCACTGGTATTCCTATAAAAATTGTAAAAATATAGCGTAAGGGAGGCAAAATATTGCCCAAATTCGCCCTGCTTCAGTGACATGTCTTCATTACCAAAGCTCTGGGAAACGACAAAGAAAAACCAATATCTGTTATTTGTAACAACATTATTTAAAAAAAGAGATAAAAAAGTAAACATTGGTTAGCTAGATAAAATCTTTCCTATTTCCATTAAGTCTTTTAGAAAAGACTGAATAATCAAATATTTTCTGCTCTTAGGAGGGTAGAGTTCTCTTGACAAGGAAACATATTTTTCAGATTCTGTATTGAGGATCATCTCAAAAGGCCACAGTTAACAAAGCCTGTAGATGGGACTTAGAGGGGTTAAGGAAAACTGAATCCTCTTAGGTTTGTCATACTTCAGCTTACAAAGCTCATAAAAGGGCCAAGTCTTGTGAAGTTTAAGTTGTTAGCTAAATTGATTACTGAAACCATGTAATCAACAAGTCTCCATGTAGGCACGCTGCTGACACAAGCTTATTTTACATTCAAATTAAGTTCACTATTTCTCTGTGTTTACCAAAGTTAATTTATGTTTCTTTTCCAGAAGCATCCAGTCTGACACTAAACAGTCTGGAACTTCACAGAAGCTGTTAGTGTTTTCAGCTATAGGTATCTGGAAATACAGTCACTTTTTGAGAGAAAAAAAATGAACAAAACTAGGTGGTAGTGCTTTCCATGATTCATCTTTACTCAGTGATGGAGATGTCTCATGGCTAGGCCTGTACCCAAATTCCTTTAAGCAACTGAGCTCAGAGTTTTGAGATGAGGAACTATATGTCTCTGTCCAAAATAAATATATCCTATGTATTAATCTTGATGAGAAGTGAAATTCAAATGCTGAAAAATACATCCACCTCCCAAATTCCACCCTATTATGTCCACAAATCTGTACTAAGACATTTTCCTTCCGATGTTTTTTTAAATTTGGAATCAAATGGATACATACATATGTATACAAACTAATACATAACAACACATATATGGACAATATAACTCATATAGAGTTTTTTAAAATAAGACTTAAAAAGCTACCCTAGGACTTTATTTCCAAAGATACATTCAATCAATGTAAACTTTTATCATTTTCTTACTGGCAATGTTGTTCCAGGGCTCCAAGAGGTGGGAATGGTATTTTTGAGAAGCCATTTAATTTGCTGCCTGAGAGAACAAAGTAGTAAAAAAAAATATCCTGCCCAATTTTCTCATGAAAAATACTTGGATGGGAGCTACATCTGGTCAGGTCTCAAGTCCCAGATACTTTTTCCCTCCATAAGATCAGGTTCAGATTTCTGACACAAAACCCCTGAGGATCAGAACACCTGTGTTAGACTGAAGTTTGGAAAGAAACAGAGAATTTTGTGTGTGCCTATGAGACAGTTTTTTTGGTACTTTTTGCTGTCTGCAGGTACTAATGTTCCTGGAAGACATACCCACAGTTACTCATGAAGAGGTCTAGACTGAAAAATTTATCCGCTTTAATTTTGCTGTAGCTGTTTGTTGCAGGGGGACCTTGACAATATGACAAAGGGAAAAGGCTGAGACAATAATGGATCTTTAATAGGAAGGAGTACACAAACAGCATGTAAGACAGAGGCCAACAAAGAGATCAGAGGAATTTATGTTCTTCCTATTAACTATAGACCATAAAGGATTCTTGAATGCTGGCAACAAGCCAAGGATCTGATACAAGTCCGATGAAAACTGCACCTCTTCCACAACCTTGACTGGATTTCAGGAATCCTTTATTAGCTGAGTACCATCTGAGGAGAGTCCTTATAATATCACCATTTTGCAAATATAGAGTTGTTTACTCTGTGTTGCATTTCTATTTTGTATGTATATCCTTCAATCTTTGGGACAAGAAGTTTACGAAATTTAATTTGAAAACCAAATACTAATTCTTACTTAGGGTATTTTTCAAGGCATTCTTTACTTCCATGTGGTTCTAATCAGAATTTAGGGCCTACTTCAAATCAATCCAAACATCTTTTTTTTCCTATGGAAATATCTTTCAACTACTCATGTTTGTATTTTCGTTCAAACTTACATGACTTTAAAGACTTGCACATTCTAACGGTACTAGAATGAACCGCCTCCTCCCTCCTACTGTACCTGGGAAGGCCATTCTCTTTCTGTGTTGTAACATGCCTTCCATTTTTCTGTAAGTTCCTCAAAAGCATACTGATACTTTCTTTTTCCTTGAGCAACAACTATTTTTATAATCGCATTGCATAAACTTTTAGTAAAGCATACACATCTCAATAGCAGTACAGTAACTCATGCGCTCATCCGCTCTCTTAGACCAGTATTGCCAAAAAACCTCTCTCGGCATCTTAACCACCAGATAAGAAGCAGACTATGGCTTTCATACAACTGTTGTCTGTCAGCTGTCAATATTGTCCACAGCATTTAAGTCCCTCATGCTCCAGAAAGATCATGAGATACCTTAGCTTTAACAATACATTAGCAGTAAAAATATGTAAATTTTAAATTAAAAGTTTAATTCTCTTTCCCTTTTTTCTTTTTTTTTTTTTCAGAGAAGTAGAAAAGGCAACTTCTTTTATGACACATCATTCCTTTTTGATTACTCTGAAAACAGATTATCCTCTACCCTGAAGAGAACATTCTCATATTCTTTATTAAATCAGCTTCTTTTTTAAGATAAAGACCATAGCTATGTCTCACTTTTTTTACAGAAAGGAATAGATGTTCTGCTCTTTTAGAAGGCAGTCTAGTTCCAAGTTTGCCTAAAGTAAATGGTGTCTAGATTTATCATGCACCTCATTAAATACAGTTAAGTTCTTCCATGTATTAAGTGATATTTCTTTGTGAAATACTAACTCAAAAAAATGTCATGAGTTAGCAAAAAATAAATAGAAAGGGAAAGCAAAATACCATGATAAAAATTCATTGACTATAAAGATGGATTTGAGAAACTGTAAATATAGGTAAGTATGAAAGATATTATTCTTTTGCAGTTATGGTAGTAGCTACATGACTAGTGACATAGCTTAACAATTCCTTAATTATCTTTTACATCATTTTAATTTGGCTACTTGTAACATAAATTTATTTGATCATGTAGAAAGCATCACTGACAATAGCTATATTATATAAACACACTAACGAGTCAAAGTAAGTTTTATTATAATTTTTATATTGTATTCATCTCCACTCACAGTAATGCAGAAACATCACTAGAATTTTCTCAACACAAACTATGTCTTTTTATGTTGCAAAACAGAATCACCACAATATTGCTTCTATTTTTAACAATCTTCCCTGTGCCATCTTTTTCATGTTTCTCAATGATTTCTAAAAAAAAAAAAAAAAGAGTTCTCTGACCCATTTCTCTAGAATCTGTAGCTACCTCCAGTGGATCTTTGTCTAGCACTACAACTGCAGCATATTGCACCTGCTGACGGCTGAATGTTCACCTTCCCAGTTGTTTTTGTCTGTTTGTGCTCAATGTCAGCATTCATTTCTATGAAAAAATGACAGCATAATCTCATTTAAGTCTTCCTATAAATCCTATTCATACGAACAGGTGCTACACAATTTTATTCCAAATAAAGGAAGTTTTAATGGCCAAGCTCTCATACAGACAAACTCGAGAAAGCCCTCCTGAGAAAGTTCTTTCCCTGAGCCCTCAGAATCCTGAAGAAAAGATTCCCAAAGCAAATCTGGAATACTGAATTTGCCAGTCTGCATTTCTTTTTCTTCTCATGTATATGTAATAGTGATTCATCTGGCAGGTATGGGCCATGAACCATGCTAAAGAATCTTCCAATTGCAGCTGAAATGCACTATAATGAGTCCCATAAAAATCACTAAGTTTGACATTGGAAGGACATTGGGAATATTAAAATTGAGATTCAGGTGTCTGGAGAGCATGGGTGCACATTACCATACATTTCCCTAAGCCTGTAAACTATTCTTGTCCTGCTGCAATTTGCACAGTATAGCAATTAATTGTGGATTATCTTTCTAGGATAACGGTGAGTGTAATCAGTCAAATTTAATTGACAGCCCACTAGAACTTAAGGAGATTTTATTTTCTAGAGTTCTGAATCTTTGGAAATCTTAAATTAAAGGCATGCAATTAAGATTGATACTGTCAAAGACTGTCCAATTAATCACAATTTGTTTACGAATGCACTTTACAAGACGGTGATTGCCTCACGTCCTATTCTACCTAAGTCAATAATGTCAAATAGATGTTTTCTTACTGCATTTTATTTTTAAGACGGGCTTTCATTTTCATTCCTAAACCACTGGCAATATGGGTAGTTCCTTACAGCTTGCTGTTCTTTTTCATTCATATGCAAAGCTTCAGATATGAAAATTTTCTATTTTTTTAATATACATCCATTTTATGTGGATATCATATATAATCATTATAAAATTTCTTTCACAAATCTTTCTAATGTTTTATCCATAAAATCTTACCTAGTTCATGACTGAAATTACATCTTTATTTCATCTAGTACTCTTTTATTTGTTTACACAGAATTCACTGAAGCATGTAGTAGAAGGATATCTAATTTGCCTGTTGTTTGTTACTTCCCCCAATCATTGGGCAGGATTAGTTAGTCACCTGGATTTCAGTAATAAAAATAACAGTTTTCTTTCTTTTTCCTGGACATTCGGTTGGGTTTATGTGAAGTAAGAATAACCGTAAACTAGGAAAGCTGGAGGTGGAGTCTGAGTTGAGCAGTTCTTCAAACCATCTGGGCATCTCCTGACTGCCTACTTTGCTTCAAATTGATGAATAATAACAGAGATCTGTCTGATGAATTAATATCCTCCAGAACAATCACTGAAATCACATTGCTTCCCCAAAATTGTTCATAATTACAGGAGACTGTTGCACTGATGCTGTCTCAATGACTTATTGTGTGAGATGTGTGTGTGCTTATGCATGTGTGCACATATACATATCCCTAGTAGGGAACAACATGATTGAGATCCTCAAGGTATTCACTGAAGTCACTTAGGTTTTCAGAGAAAGCATTGTACATCTGACAATGATTATTTCCCAGAATGTTTATTTTTATTTTTATTCAAATTAAAGTAAGTCTATACCTATAATGGTCAGGTTTGAAAGAGACCTTATTACGAGAATCACACCGTTCTGGATTTCTTTTATTTTTCCCTTTGGTAGACCCATTGGAATGAAGAGAAGGGTAAAAGGGCCTAAAGGTTCAAGCCAAAAAGCTTCTTCCAAACTGCAAAAGTAATTTATAAATCCAGGAATCCTTCCACTTGAGCCCCTCCTCTACTTTCCCATTTTGCTGTCAAATGGGGCACAAACTGTTCACTTTGAAGTTTCACATCATCCTGACTTCTTGCAGGTGCAGTGCAACACTCCAATCCTAGACTTTCAGAATCCCAGATTTTGGAGCAGTCTGAAAGGTGCTGTGCTTTAGATCAACATTCAGGGCTTCATTAGCCCAAGGCAAAAGCACTTCCTGATCTCATATTCCAACAAAATGCTCAGAGAGAATTTTGCAGGAGAACAAAGAAGAACTACTTTACTTGCCAAGTTGAAATGCGTGAGGAAATGAAGTGCCAGATCTCCATTTGGTATGATTCTGCATACCTTCATTTACATGATTCATTTATTAACACTGGGACATAATGTTAATTGTTGGTGAAGGTGTTTCTAGGATGAGGGCCTTATTAAAGAAGCATTCATTTCATTAGTCTTCCTAAGCGATAGAACACTGAAGACAGAGAGGCAGGCTGTTCCTCTGTAGGCTGGTAAGGTCACAGATTTGTGCAATTTGTTGTGCAGAATCAACAATAGCTGAGACCTGCAGAAGAGATGGGTTTTGATGAGAGTCAATCACTAACCCAAACACAGATATTATGCCTTCATAAACATTACACCATCCAGTTTTGACAAAAACATGCCATGAAGTTGACAGTTTTTCTATTGGCATTTGGGATTTTTATAGTCTACTTACCACGAAGTTCATGATAAAAATGGTACTGCACTGATACTGATCCCATCTGAACTGGATTAGTGTTTTGCTTTGTTTTTTTATCATAAATTTAGCGGGGTCCAGCAATGAAAGTCTTTAAAAGTGAATCCAGATTATCATGTTAGTTTGGACTAGAAGTGAGCTTTTGAAGAAAATTAGTTGACTACCCTCAGTAATGTGTTTAGCGAGGGTGTTTGGTCCGTAGCTCCAGGTGATTCACTTTAGAGATCCACTCTTTTGGGCTACATCCTCACTAGTAATGTTGCTGTGTGGTGTCACTTCTAAGAGCTAAGAAACAAAGGGAGTGGGGAATGACAGGAAAGTGTGATGAGTTTTCTGGAGGTTTTGTTCCTCTCACCGCAACCTTTGGATTATCCAGTTTCATAAATTTCAGAGAACTAGCAGATGCAAATATTCAACAAACCTGGAAAAAGTGATAAGATAAAACTGGATCTATGTGTAGGGATGGCAGTTTTGGGTACAATAGCTTCACCTGTGCTTTATGAAGTGTTGATAAAGGTGTAATTCCATCTCCAGAAAAAAGAAGTTTTTAATATTCTTCAGAAAAAAAGGAAAAATGCAGTAATTGTGAAAATTCTTTATGTAATACTGCCTTAAAATATGAAGTTGTAAGAAAAAAAATTCTTCCTGAAAGAACAGGGGCAGAGATCTGCAAGGTGTCTGACGCTATCAAATGCAAAATACAAAAAAAATTTTTTTATATCTAGCATCCAGCTAAAGCTTTAGCACCAGGTTTCCCATATTCCTTGTTGAGTGCAAAGGGAGAGACACTTTCCAATTTACAAAAATATTGCATGGCCTATTTCAGTAACAGCATTTGTGATGTGCTTTAAGACTAAACCTGTTATGCAGCTTTTAGATCTGGATAGTGCATCCAAAGCTGCCCAAGCCCCAGTAAATCAAACCAGTGCAAAATCTTCTACCAGTGGAAAGAAACTGGTAGCGAGTCCTGTAGTAACACCTACAATATTTTGGTCTCTAGGAAAGGAAAAGTCACATAGGTTTCTCTTAATTCTTTCCTTGATTCATGGCTGCCTGACATTGTGTCAGGAGTCTTTGACAAGTATTGTATTTTAGTAAAACCCTTAGACTGGAGAAACCTACTTCAGGAAACAAGTCAGAAAAGCTCTGAGAAATCTGGATGGCTTTTAAATGAGTGTGAAACCATTTTTGCCCTCATTTTCCTTTAATCATGTTCTGGGATAAAACCAGCCAAACCAATACAAGCCACTGATTATTATAAGAGGAAAGTATTAACACTTCACAATCTTGTCCTTCGTAAGAAAATATATCTCAGCATCTACATTTAGTTCCAAATTTACAGCATGTTTACTTTAAGTACTTAAAAACTACTAATAAAGACAAGAGTTAGACATGTCCATAAATCATAAGCCTATATAGTACTTTCAAGTCTGAAACTGTTTTTAAGGATTTCTAGCAAACAGGTGTCTCTGGAATTACCTGAAATGCTCTGGGACCCAAAAACATAAGAACATGACAGGTATAGATTTCAAACTGGAGTTTCATTTTACATCTGACACTGGAGGCTATGCACCAGTGCTGAACAGTATCCACAGAGCAGTCAGAGCATATGGCCTAACATAATGTATGACAAGCCTTGATTTTAAATAACATCCCTTGAGGGCTGAAAAGAGTGCCCTATAGCAACACTTCTATAATGTTTCACTGCCACTCTGGTTGGGCATACAAGTCTATGTTTAGGTCTATTAATCAACACAATAATAGTAGCAATAATAACTAGAATTTAAAAAGGAATTTGGGAGTGACTTACAGAAGAAACACTATGGTAAAGTAGTATTAGAGTTAGTACTGTGTTTCTTAGCTTGCTTCAGTATGAGTGGCAACAATCCCTTCAAATAATATTTCAGAAATACCGCAGTTTTAATTTTAGTTAAAAGAACAGGCAGTTTATCTTATTAAAGAAAAGGCATAGATGGAGATAGAAGAAAGTAAGAGAGAGAAAGGAAGAAAAGGAGAAAGGAAGAAAAAGACAAGGGACAGGAAGACAGAAAAAGACAGGGAGAAGGAGGGAGAGAGGGTTGATTTAGATAATTTATAGCTAAAAATCCAGATTGTCTAAATGCCATAGTTGCATATATGCTAGAAAAGCAGTACCCAACACTACATATTGCCAGGGCAAGTGAAAAGTGATTGTTTCTGTGGCCTGTTCGGAAATTTTCCGTGGTGCTTATCATGCCCGGAAACACTGTGGTCTAGACAACAAGGCAATCTGAAAACTCCACATTTTTGTTTCATTCATTTGTGTTTCACACAAGGTATTTCTCTTCAGTTTCTCCATCCAATCGGCAGGCCTAAAGTGGGCCTATAACACTCCAGAAAAAAATATTTCTTTTAAAAATGTCATTATAGCTACAACTCATTTTGTTCAAAAAGCCTTTTTTCCATTACAGTTCTGAACCTTTTTGAAATCACATTTCCTATACCACAGAAGCAGCCCTTTACTTTCAGTCCATAAGCAATTTAGGGAAAAGAGAGATACGGGGCACTTCCACTTATGTTGTGAGCAAACTACAACATCAAAAATGCAAGAGGAAAAGAACCAGAAGTGTCATTCCAGCTCCACAGCTCTCTTTAAAGAGTTTAGGAACTTAATCATGTAACTCAGATACTGCAGGGGAATATTAAACCACTGAGTATTGGCTGCAAGGACAGATTCCTTTTGCCCTACTGCAACTTTGCCACTGTGCAGACAAATAGGATTGATAGGGCAGCATTGTAAGAACACAGCTCTGACCTACTCGTTAGGTCAGTCAGCTAAGGATGAGCCCTGGGTTCCAGCTGACGTTTTCTGGGGAATTCATGTACTGTTAGTAATATTAGAAGTAACAGTATCTTACTGGCAGGGCCAGAAAAAGAATGTGCCTGCTTTCAGAACGGGATAATATGTCAGCCAGCTGCCACCTAACCTTGGCGGTATGTAAATTCATCCTCATTTCAGCAATACTCCAAAAGTTCACCCAGCATTTATGCTTCATATTCACAGGACATTTCCTTAACTTCTGCAGAAATAATCACCACTCCTGACACAGTATTCTACCGGGTGTACATAACGCTAGCTACAGACTCGTTCCTTTCCACCTGCATTGCATCAAAAAGCACATTTGCACTCGCTATAACCATTTCAGATAATCATGATACTGCCCTTCTTAAATCCTCTGTGTACTAAGCTCCCGCTCCTCATTCCCCATCTTCCTGATATAGCATAGAGATATCAGGAAATCTAGATTTCTATTATTGCTGTTGACATGGATATGAATGATACTGATGTGATAAGCTGGGCATCAGATTCAGCATCATTTCCTTGTATAGAGAATATACATCAAATAGTATGATGATAGAAAGTGCAAAATGCAATGTACACTTGTACCAAAAATCCTTCAGTGATTGACATTCAAACAGAATGAATGGATTACACTTAACCAGCTGAAAGCAAGCATACTGCCCCCCCCCCCCCGCCATCACAAAGGAAACAGGCATCAAATGACTCTTGAATCCCGATAGTCATATAAGAAAAATAGTTCTCAGAAAGTTGCATTCCTTCCTTCCTTTCGTTGAGCATAATGGCAAATATTAAGTGAATACTCAGCGGCTAACTACTCCTTATCTAACGGTTCGTGGTTTTGGTACAGAAAGATTTTCAGAAACTCAGCTCTCAGCTCAGGTTGAAAACATCAAAAATCATGACATCTCAAATTATTGGTAGCCACTGAAGTCTGGGTCAGCATTCACCCTTGTGACTTCCAGTTCTCCCCATGTATCATTTTTAGTAGTGTGAAGCAACAACAAGACAACATGCAGTTCAGCACATACTTATACAGTAAATTATTACTACAGCTCTGAGCAAACAGCAGAATCAGTAACGTGATGTGCTCCTCTCCCATCTCCTACTCAGATCCAAATTCACTGTGTTAGTGAATTAGTATTTCAGTATAACAGATTCTTGCCTGGGTGTCCACACAACACAGTCACCACAATCTGAAGCAGAATGTGTAGAAAGTCTTGCAGGAGGGGTAACTCCCATCTTTGCTTCCCAGTTCCACTTGCATCCCATTACCATGCCCTTTTATGATTATTCCATGCGTGTTCATTCCACTGTGTCTTAAACTAAGGTGCAAATCGCCCATAAAACTCTATTAAGGTTGCAGGTATATATATTCCCACTCATCCTTCAAAGCACAAATCTCATTTTAGCTGTGTGTTTAAAGAATTGCAAATGGTAAAAAATGCATATAAGGAAATTATCACTACAAAATACTCAGTTCAGTGACATGAGAGGTATTCTAGTATCTTCAGATTATCTATCCAAAAATTTAAATAACAGAAATGGAAGACAAAATGGTTTGGGGATCTATAAGAGGGCATTCACTATTACTGTTACTTCTAATACACATTTGACTGATTTTCTTGGAGAAATACATCTGCAGGAAATTTGGAATGTATACAGTAAAATACAATAAAAGAATAGAATCACTTAAAAGATAAGAAGAAAATATTGTTCCTTGCATAGGTGGAAAGCTAAGAGTTTACTATGGGAATTGTAGAGAGAATCAGATTCAAAATGTACAAATGAAGAAAAATGTTATGTAACAAAGCAGAACAATATGTACCTAAAGCAAGTAATGACTCATTACCCAAGAGACGTGACTGGCACTAAATGTTAGTCGAAATGGATCTTTACTTTCTCCTGTAAATCTGTATTTCTAACTAATGCAAACTAAAACCCTAGCAGAATCATGAGTTTGCACTTGTAAACCATTGTGGCAACATCTTTCAGTCCCTGACAAACAAGCTTATTTTCTTTACAGCATCTTCCATTATAAACAATAACTGTACAGATTTAGAGGCCTAATTTCATTTGTAGGTGACACAGTTTCATGACCTTTCCTTCCAGAAGAGATGAAGCAAGGGTGAGAAGTAACAGAGAACTCTGTCCACAACAGAGGACACGAAAACATACAGTTTTGTACTAGACTCTACAGCAGAATCTAGATGTCCTGTAGGAGCCGGCAAGCTGCAGTTTGAATCCCAATCCCCCAGGCTATAGAATAGTATAGAAGAGTTGGGAAGAAGGAGCTCCCTGTACCATACACAAGCACAATTCTGCAATATACATGATGGGTGGAGAGAAAAAGCAGTTGTTTATCTGTGAATTGGGTACAGAATTGGGGTTAGATGCAATCATGACATACATAGGACAAGCACAGAATGAAAACTCTTTAGCCATATGAGCTCCTCTAAGCAATGTTTACAGAGATGTCCTTCCCACTACCTTCTGTCGTGGTTTGGGCCAAATTGGCTACTGGGGACGTGGGGTAACCCAGATGGGACCGACAGATGCTCCCCTCACCCCTCTTCAAAGAGAGAGGCAGAGGAGGGAAAAAGAGACTTACGAGTTTAGAAGGAACTAAACTACTTTAGTGAAATATTAATAATAAAATAAAAGGGAAATAATGAAATATATGCAAAACCATATCAAGCTCCCAGGATGACAATCATGACATCGGTGGCACTGGGGCAGTCCCAGGCTGGACTTAGTGATGGACAGGAACTGTATTCGGGATCTGCATTCAGGATCGGAACCACAAGCAGACGAACAGACAGAGTCTTCCTCAGGTGTTGGCCATTGAAGAAAGAGGTCCCCCGGACCATTTGATCCCTCAGCTTTTGTACTGAGCATGAGGCAGATGGGATGGAATACGCTGTGGGTCAGTTTTGGGTCACCAGTCCTGTCTGCTCCTGCCCGCAGGTGGGACCCCACTGCGTTTTTCTGCTTCCGACCCTCCATCGGGGCAAGTAACAAAGTGAGCTGCCCTTGGGTGTTACATCAATGAGTATAAGGAGGAGCCTCTCTGCATGCCATGCCTGGGCATCAGCTATAAACATAGGTCTGATCACTCTGAGAGAGCGAACAGTGTCTGCACAATATGCTGTTAATTTCAGTAGTTAGAAGAGCCCAGCTAAGAAGCAAAGTTACTGAACGAAATTGGTCCTGTTTTACCTCAAATCAGGACACCGTCGTATTAACTTTCCTAAGGAATCCTCCCATGAACTGTGAAAGAACTGGCATACTGGTAGAAGAATTAAAACCCTGCAAGAACAGAGTATTTCCATGTAAGTTTGTTTTTTTTCCCTTTTTTTAACAGAAAATCCAAGTTTAAAAAAAATGTAAGTAAGTTTGGTTGGGTTTTTTTCCTAGAAAAATGGCAATAATAAAAAACACTGGCAGAACAGAGAACAGAATTTTTCTCTTTCATAAGGGAATTCTGTATCCTCATAAATGGGTATCATTAGTCCCCTTTCTTGTTGTCTAATGGAAAACAGCAAAGTTTCTTAACCTAGTAATCTATGATTTAGTTGCCTCACATACTGTACTTGTTACTCTTAAATAGTCGTTACAGCTTTTGCATTGGCCTAGGAAACACCTTTTCACTAACAAAATCCTTCCTTGTATGTCAAGGAAAAACAGCTGTCACTTTTGGTTTTAAACTCTCCACTCTTTCTTTTCCTACTGAAATATCTGTGTGGCTGTCCTATAATGGATTTTTTAGGGATGCTGCCTGGAAAAGATATGCTCTTCATAAGTGCCCTATTCACTGCATAGTGAAAGTAAGAGGACAGGGTTTTTTTCCCCATCAGCTTCAGACAGCTCTGGATAAGAAGTGCATTTTCAAGGCCTGGTTTGGGGATATATGGAAATCCTATTGACTGTTAGGATTCGTATGACTAAGACCCACATACAGATTTGAACACCAAGGGCTAAGTCATTGATTTTTTTGGCAGGCTTGGTTTATAAACTGCTGTAGGGTTTCAGCACCCCATGTCAAGCCTTATGCCTTAGCATTAGCATATTTTTCTGTCCTTTGTTAAATCAAATAGATTTTTCAGGCTATCCAGCTGCTTCAAATTAAAGCTATGATTCCCTCATGGACTTTAGCTTGCTATAGATTTTCTTAAAAATGTCGACAACCTCCTTTGCTCTGAAGAGATGAGCTTGGGCAAGATAAACTTTGCACAGACAGAGCACCTGTATTTGATGAACCTCAGTGGATCATCTGTAAACTGCAACTAGGAAAACCCAAGTGTTTTTTAGTTTGTTCTGGACAGCAGACAGAAAACATTATTTCCTCTCAACTGTGTAAGAATTATAGTTTGAAATGAAACAATAGTTTTGGTTTTATTTCTTTTTTATCTGTTTCTCTCGATAATCTATGGTATGACAAAAAAAGCCTTAATTTCACTTATGTTCAGTTCATTAAAAACCTGAAATCTGGGAGATTTTGAATTAAGAACTATTACCATATTTGAATTTGATATTCTGGGGAAGGATCCTTATTGCACAGGTATGTTCTTCACAGAGGTGGTAATAATGATGTAAACAGACAGGAGAGTAGTCCCATACATAAATTACAAAGGAGCAACCTAGTCTAGCAGCAGTGAACGTTGCAAAGGAAACATAGTCCATCCATCCCAAACATTACAACACTGAAAGCTGTGACAGCAAGGGAAAGTTGTGTTCAAGCAAATTTATATTAAATACAAAGCTACTAGTAACTGAAAAACAAATTTGGAAAAGACCATACAGGATTCCAGTGCTTCTTTAAGTTAACACATCTACTTCTCAGCTATGCCAAAAAGTAGGTTCGCATGAACAATTGATTTTTCAGCTGGTGGCTAAATCTACAAATTGTAAGAAAGATATCACTTTAAAAAAAAAGTACTCATGTAAGAATAGTTGAATTTTGTTTAAAACTGTAAATATTTTCAGACTGGCTGAAACTAATTTTTTTTTGTAATAAATGACATGATCGTGAACATTATTAGCTATGCAAAAGCAAAATATGTCCCAAGGGCATACATTCAGCCTTAGTTAACACCTTTATGATAACATTATACAACTTTATCCCATAATCGGTGTATCTGGTATTATGGATTTGCTTTTTTTTTTAGCTTTTTGTTATGGAGGCCATCATTTAGCTTTGCTTTGAAATACACATTTGGCAAAGCTGAAGTATGGATTGATTTTGGTATCTGCTGGGCCTGGAAGCAAAATCCTTACAAAATGCCGAAGTGCATCACTGATAACATTGACAAATACGATTTATGTTTAAAGATATTCCAAGCATAACACGGTGGACAATCACACATCATGAAGTGTTTTCAGTTTCTTGAAAAAGTATGCAAAATTCCCCAAAAAGGGGATTATAAAAAGAGTAAGTACCGAGAGCAGCGCTTTCAACCTTCTATTATTTTCCTTGTATTCATTCATTTTTCATCAAGCCACTATAAATAATGTAAGCTCTAACAAGTATATGTTTGTTCTTTTTTGAGTTTTTTCAAGTTTCACTGAGATTTGTAAAAAAAAAGTATTAAAAGTATCAATTCAAAGTGAATGGGGAATCAAAACCTGAATGATACTACTAGTACAAATGGGGGACAAAGGGTCCTATTTTATTTTAGGGTGTCACTGATGAAAAATATAGCTTTATTAACTTTTATAACATTGACGCAAGCAGCTAGCATTTTTGTGCGATACTTCACAATTAGAAAATATGTTGCGTTTATGTTGTATTTACAATCTGCTCTTAAGACATATATAAAAAGACGTTATTTTGGCAAGTGGAACATTTACAGAATATAATTTCTTAGGATCCTATATGAAATTTGTACTTTAAAACTTTTTTAATAACTACACTATTTAAAATTGGAGAGAGACAAAGCAATCTCTGGATCTAGACCTTGTAAATGAGAGCCCTAGTCATAAAATAATTTTGCCCTAGACTCAAAATCCACTTGTAGTGAGATGCACAAAAGCCACTGGCACTACATGAACCCAAAATACAATTATTGCCATTTAGCTAAAAATAAAGAAAAGTAAATAATTTGGATGCTGAATTAATTTACAATATTTCACACTGCAGTTGGAAAACTGTGTGACGGGTTCTGGCACAGCATTGCTGGAAATAAATCAAAAGATTAAAGAATTCTGGGGAAAACTGGATAGCTATAGAATTATAGAATTGTTTAGGTTGGAAGGGACCTTTAAGATTATCAAGTCCAACCATAAACCTAACACCGTCAAAACCACCAAGAAACCATGTCTGCCAGCACCACGTTTACCTGTCTTTTAAATACCTCCAGGGATCGTGACTCCACTACTTCCCTGGGCAGCCTGTTCCAGTGCTTGACAACCCTTTCGGTGAAGGAAGCTTTCCTAATATCCAATCTAAACCTCCCTTGGCATAACTTGAGGCTGTTTCATCTTGTTTTATCGCCTGTTACTACCGAGAAGCGGTCTACCTCCACCTATCTACAACCTCCTTTCAGGTAGTTGCAGAGAGCGATAAGGTCTCCCCTCAGCCTCCTTTTCTCCAGGCTGAACAACCCCAGTTCCCTCAGTCGCTCCTCATAAGACCTGTGCTCCAGACACCTCACCAAGTTTTGTTGTCCTTCTCTGGACAGGGTCCATCACCTCAATGTCTTTCTTGTACTGAGGGGCTCAAAACTGAACACAGTAGTCGACGTGGGGCCTCACCAGTGCCAACTCAGTGGGACGATCACTTCCTTAGCCTTGCTGAATCTCATACAATTGATCTCGGTTCATTGATCCACCCTGTCCAGATCCCTCTGCAAAGCCATCCGACTCTCAAGCAGATCAACACTCCTGCCCAACTTGATGTCATTTGCAAACTTACTAAGGGTGCACTCAATCCCCTCATCCAGGTCATTGATAAAGATATTACAGAGAATTGGCCCCAATACTGAGCCCTGGGGAACAGCGCTTGTGACTGGCTGCCAACTGGATTTAACTCCATTCACCACCACTCTCTGGGCATGGCCGCCCAGCCAATTTTTTACTCAGTGAAGAGTATACCCATCCAGGCCATGAGCAGCCAGTTTCTCCAGGAGAATGCTGTGGGAAACTGTCAAAGGCTTTATTGAAGTCCAGGTAAACAACATCCACAGCTTTTACCTCATTCACTAAGAGAGTCACCTTGTCATAGAAGATCAGGTTAGTCAAGCAGGACCTACCTTGCTTGAACCCATGCTGACTAGGCCTGCATGTGCTGCGTAATGGCACTCAGGATGATCTGCTCCATAACCTTCCCTAGCACTGAGGTCAGACTGACAGGTCTGTAGTTCCCCAGATCCTCCCTCTGGCCCTTCTTGTAGATGGGCGTCACGTTTGCTAACCTGTAGTCAACTGGGACCTCCCCGGTTAGCCAGAACCGCTGATTAATGATGGAAACTGGCTTGGTGAGCACTTCCACCAGCTCCCTCAGTACTTCGGGCCCATCTGGCCCCTTAGACTTGCGTATGTCTGGGTGCTGGAGCAGGTCACTCACTATTTCCCTGTGCATTATGAGGTCTTCATTCTGCTCCTCACTCCTGTCTACTAGCACAGGGGGCTGGGTACTCAGGGAACAACTGGTCTTACTGTTAAAGACTGAGGCAAAGAAGGCATTAAGTACCTCAGCCTTTTCCTCATCCTTGGTCACTATGTTTCTGCCCCTGTCTACTAAAGGACAGAGATTATCCTTAGTCCTCCTTTTATTGTTAACGTTAATATATTTATAGAAACTTTTGTTGTTGTTGTTATAGAGCAGAAACCTGGAGTTTGAGAACTAGTGAAAATGGCTGCCTTCCAGTCTTCAAAGCCCTTGATCTTTCATGTAAAGTTTACCTCCAGAAACAGAGAAAGACAACCATAAACTTTGGCCAACATTGTTATCAAGACATTTCATTCAGATGATCTTATAATCATTCTACCTGGGGAAATAGATAAGTTTAATGAATAGTTTTCAACTGGCTTCAGTAGTTCATGATCACACAGCCGTCAAAACCAGATTTAGTTACAATATATAATGTAGCTGGCCAACAAGAAAAATACAGACCATGTTGTTAAACAGGTTGAGTACAATAACAAGAAGAAGCAAGGTTTGATTTTTGTTGGGTGTTTTTTGTTTTCATTTTTCTATTGAACTTTTGCAACCATTTAGAAATTTTTTCTCTGATAAGAATTTTTTTCACATTTGTATTTGCCAACTGGATGAGCCCACTGCTACCAAATTAGCAAATTAAGGTTACCTTTGGAAAAAAAAACCCTGCTTCCAGTCTATTTCTATGAGTCAAAAGTATCCCCAGTAGATACTAATAGCTACTAATTTGTAATTTTAGGGTAGAATAACCATTACTTCAAGTAACAGAAGCAGAATTGGCAAATTATTATCTATCATAAATACAGTAACCTTGGAAAGTTGTAGAGCCATAAAGTGCACATCACAAAGACAACTCTCTGGGTGAAAAAGGACCGGGTATTAACGAGCAGCAGAGTACCATCAGTCTTCCTGATAGATAGACATAGATGAATCTGCTGTTCAGTGGTTCATGACTAATCATGGAATGTCTACCTTTCTTTACACTGAAAATGCTACTCCCCTTACTTGTCAATTTTTTCTCTTAAACACGGATTAATCTCTTCCAACCTGTGGTGGTAAACTCAGTCTATATTTGCTGAAATCTAATAACTGCCTCCTAACTTTATTAGTAAATAATAATAATATATAAATATATATAAATACATAAAACACTAACTAATATTAGTATTTTTTGCTAAAAATTTTCACCAAATAGGATATTGGCGGATTGTTCTGACATTTATTTTAAATAGAGAAAGCACAGGTCTTACTTTATTTTGATAAGAAGTAATGACAATTGCATTTTTGAAATAATTCTCATACAACCTCCTCTAAAAAATATCCTCTTTTTAGTTAACTATTCAACTTACATCATCTATGTATCATGTCAGTCAGATTCTGAACACAAGTTTTAAAAGTAACCAGAAAATCTTATACCTTACATTTAAGTTCTGGAACACAACTGACGCTTTCAAACTGCCCTTTAGCAGTTTTATCTTGAGTTCTGTACAATACTACCAATTTGGAGTTGAATCTGAATTTTAATTTCTCCAGAGAATTAATTGATTTTCCACTGGCAATTAAGCCTGGAGCCCTGAGATGCTTCCACATTATTTCACTGTCACATATCTTTTCTAAAATAAATTTCAATTAGCCAAATTTGATTTGGCTTATTTTACTCTTATGTTTATTTCTACCTCCTTAGCCCTCCACTTTTACTGGCCATTCCAAATTATATGTGCATATACAACTATTTTAGAGAATTTTTTCTTAAAACTGTGTAAATATTAATGTACTACCTTTGCCAAGGTGCAAGCTGAAATGAAACTCATGTTTTATTGCAGCCGTAGTTGTCTCTTGACACCCAGTTATTTTTTTTTTGCATGGTTACTTCCCTACTGCAAACTTAATTTTGAGAATGTTCCCTATATATTATGCAAGTTTCATGTATCTAGTTAATGCAACGCTGATCTGGCTGCATTTTAAAAATGATTTGTGCCTAAGCAATACAATCGTTTGGGAAGATGTATATTTTCATACCTTAGCAAACAGTGACATTTTTTGCAATTTACAGCCTGGGTATGAAAGCACATGGTCCAAATAGAGGATTATCTTTCCTTCGAAACTTGTAGAGTTTTTGCTTTGGGGATTTGGTTGTTTGGCTTTTTTTTTCAAATAAAAATTGTCTTTTAAAAAAATGATTTTTTTTTTTTTTTGTTTAAACTGGAAAGATACCTGTCTCCCAAATTTACTTTAATATTTAAAGAAGGTAGTTAAAAAACTTCACAGTCCTAAGTCTGAGGTGACAAATCGATCCAAAAAAAAAAAAAAAAAAAAAAAAAAAAAAGAAGAAAATGAAGCTGGAGGGGGAATTATTAAAATATTGCAGAAATCATAGAATTGTAGAATGCCAGGCTGGAAGGGATCTCAAGGATCATCTTATCTAACCTTTCTTGGCAAAAGCATGGTCTAGACCGGATGGCCCAGCACCCTGTCCAGTTGAATCTTAACAAAATGGGGAATCCACCACTTCCCTGGGGAGATTATTTCAATGGCTGACTGTTCTCATTCTGAAAATTTTTCCTCTTGTGTCCAGTCAGAATCTCCCCAGGAGTATATTGTACCCTTTACCCCTCATCTTTTGCATTTCACACCATCTAAAAAGGAAGTGCCCGTCTTTAAATTCTTTAAATACTGGAATGTGGTGATAAGGTCTCCCCCAAACCTCTTTTCTCAAAGCTGAACAAACCCAGTTAGCTCAGCCTTTCCTTGTATGGCAGGCTTCCCAGTCCTTTGATCATCTTTGTGGGCCTCCTCTGGATCATCTCTGGCCCGTCCACATCTTTTTTGTATAGTGAGGACCAAAACTGAGCACAGTGTTCCAGGTGTGGCCTGCATGCACTGAATAGAGTGGGATAATAACTTCTTTATCTCTGCTGGTGATGCCCTTGATGATGTAGCCCAGCATCCTGCTGGCTTTCCTTGCCACAGCAGCAACGCACTGTTCATTCATGTTGACCCTGTTGTCCATCCCTTTCCACAGAGCCGCTCCCCAGCTGGGTAGATGCCAGCCTGTCCTACACTCCAGGATTATGTTTTTCCAGGTGCAAGACTTAACACTTTTCCTTGTTGAACATCATAAGGTTCTTGTTAGCCAACTCTTCCAGCCTACCCAGGTCTTCCTGTAGGGTGGCTCTCCCTTCCAAAGTGTCCGCTTTCCCACTCAGTTTGGTGTTGTCGGTAAAATTCATCAGGGTACACCTGCGTCATCCAGATCACTTATGAAGATATTAAACAGAAAATCGATTTTGTATACTAGCTTTCTTGTTTGTTAGTCAACATACTGAAGGATTTTCCAATTTTTCCTATTTACCTTTTACTTTCAGAGGTAAAGTAGAGTTTCTGTGACAATATGGATATTGAGTAATCATCTTGTGTCTTTGTTTTTCCTCTGTTATATTTTATGACTTGACTGGCTTTAGCCATTTCTGAGAAAGATCTTTTCCTTATAAAGTTTTATCATGCCTGATAATTTTGTCTTTTTTGTAATTTTAACTCTTCCATGTTATATCATCCCTTGACAAGGACTATGATAACAGTACTATTTTATAATTTAAGCATAAAACACAACCAAATTGCATTAAAAGAAAATAAAGTGTTTTTAGTTTAACAGTCTCTGTGAATATTTAAAATCAGAAATGTCCAACTAAGGTTGAGAGACCTGTAAGCCTTCAATATCAGCACAATTGAACAGTATTTGTGGTATTCACTTAAGAATGTTTAAAGTACTGATCTGACAGTCAGAATCTGTGACTTTGTCACAGACTTCCTGCATAGCATCTTAATATCACTGCTTCTTCTCGCAACAGTAAATGTAGCACTATTAGATGTCACATTCACAAAACAAAAATTATGGCCTTTTTCAAATCTTTATTTGACTTTAATCAAGCCCAGAATCGCCTGATGTTTGTTATATGACTACCTGCAGTGTTAATTCTCAGTATCATGCTTTTATATTGACAAGATAGTGTAACTATGCTCACTTAAGCCATTTAATGCTGTTGAATTGTCAAAATGAGGACCTTAAAAGTACTTATACAGAATTATGTTCCTAGAGTAGAGTAAATTTGGACAAAAGAGCCAGAAGTGCACTAGAGGTTTTTTGAAGATTATCTGGGAGATGCAGGGAAAAAGGTGGAATAATAGAAAATCAAGTGATAATGACTACCTGTTCTGTCTAATGATAATGGTTACCTCTTCTATTAATCGTGCAATGAATAATTTGTATGATTTGAAAGCCCAAGGCAGAAAACTAGAGAGTTTAAAAAAGGATAAACATTAAAGATTTCTGCTTTGCTTTATGCTTACCAAGCCAAAAGAGGTCTGTTGGTTTGGGGTTTTTTTCCTGGCAAATACTAAAACATTAGAAAATGCCACAAGAAGGGGGAGAATCTGTTAATTTTAAATTGTTAAATAAAAATAAGATTAAAAACTTATTTAATTAAAAAATGAAAAATTCTCGGAAACATTCTGCATGAAAATAATCTCTCATGTCCAATTATAACATTAGGTTGCATTTAGTTATGTGATGTTATGAGTTCCATACAGTTCCCATAAGACCCTTAGAGCCTTATAATGTCTTTCACATTATAGTTCTATGCATACATTTCTGATAAACATTTCTTTGCTGAGTAGCTCTACAGTAAGCCAGTGAAAAGCTGTTTAAAGCTATATTACCAGCTCTCAGAAAATCTCTACCAAACTTTTATTGTTTCCTATTCTTGTGACTCAAACCACTATGTACTACTTTCAGTTTGATGGACTCCACACATGTTCATTTTAAGCATTTCAATGAGTAATTTCTTCAAGCACCACAACAGAAATACCTGTTAAAATATTTATATAACTTTACTGCCTTAGTGATAGAAGTAAGATTCTTACTGTAACTCAATACAACAGCAGATTTAACAGGCCAGTGTTTCACTCGCATGGAGTCTTGTAATGTTTTCTTACAATGGGTTGGAACAACTTTCTGTTTTATTTATAATTTGAAATAAAATATACTTCACACTGATAGCACAATTAGATTTCTAACAGCCAAAGGTTCTTGCCAGTAATTTAAACCCTAGAAACAATCCTTTTTTAGGCTTTATTGCCAAAGCTCATGAATGGACTATTCTTTGCTCGCATGGGTAACAATCCTGCTAAGGATCACAAAATTCTGACTGTAATACTAAAGCACTCCTGACATCAACCACTGGAGCAGCAAATAACCTCAAATTTGCCGAACCATCTAGACCTGCAAACGTTTTCAGGAATCGTTTTGTCATCTATATGCTTGTGGATGACAAATAGTAATTTGGAAATGCATTGTATTTTTGCTTAGAATAGCAGTAGCTGAGAGCCAAGCATTTCAGAAGTCCCTGCCATCCAATACTCTGCAGCCTTATATACATTACTGAACGTAAGAAAAATCAGCCTCTTTTTCTCAAAAATGAAATAGTCTCAAATATTGATCCTCTGATTTGTTTTTTTTTTAATACATATTGCAGAAAGGTTAGCTGTCTCCTCTTCACTCCTCCTCACCTCTCCTAACAAGAACTTCTTGTCAAAGCTTACATCAAGATATATGGAGATATGAGGTTACCTTCTAGCCAGCCAGTTCCTAGCATGTCTTAAGGCATAGACCTATTTCTGTCCTTGGCACAGGACCTCACATTTGACTTGAAATTCCTAAGTTTGCTGTCAGCCCCCTCCTCCAGTCTGTTGAACTTCCTCTGATCAGTAGCCCTGAGGAATGTTACTTACACCTGACAGCCAGTTAGACTTTGAATCAGCAACACATGCCCTTTTAAGCTTGACAGTCCAGCCAACTTTTCACTCACCTCAAAATTCACCCATGCAGTCCATATCTCCTCACTCCGACTGGGAAGACAAATTGCATCCCCCTTGGCTCATGTTCTCTGCCTGTCTTTCCTAAAAGAGCCTATACCCATCACTTCAGTAGCAGTGCCATAATGTAAGTTATCCCACCACACCTCTGTATTTCCACAGCTCAGTGGCTGCACAAAACCTTTCATTTCCATAATTTTTTGTTTACTTCTGTTTTTTTTGTGCTTTGCCAGCTGCATTCATTTGTGACAGGCATGCGAGATAGGCCTGTGTGACCCTGCTTCATATGAAAGATCCCCTGTTGCTTGTCCTATACATATTTCTGCCTTATCCTTCATTCTCCTGCTTTTCTGTGTGCTTTGGTCTCCATCCTCCAATGAGGCTGGTTTAAAACCTTCCTCACTAGGTTAGCAAGCCTACCAGAAAAGTTGGTCTTGCCCTGCTTTGTCAGGTCAATGGAAAAGTGCTGACGTCTCAACCGTCTTACCTCAAGATTGAATGAATCAGACAGATGAGATATCCACCTGTCCTTGCTGATCACAGGGGGAGTAAGATGATCATTTAGACAGCTACGTTTAGGCAAGCTGAATTCCAGCTGTTACACTGGAACCTCAGCCTCTGAGGCAGACTTTCTACCAGTCATCTCAAAGTTTTTCCTAATGCTTGACATATCTCTTATAAAAAGGATAGAAGTTGAATTTCAGCAAACTTCCATACTTCTGGAAAAAGATAAGCATTTGGGCAAACATGATTTTACCCTGATTAAAATTGCTTATGTACCTGTATCCAGTATCTTCATTAGTCCTCAGTACTTTCTCTGTGTGTGCAGATTGATGCTATGACTGTCATCACACAATTCCTATACATTTTTCCCCACAGTATACTGAGATTTTTTCTGTCTCACACAAACCCATCCAAGATGTAATCCAGATGTTTTTGGAGTTTAAAATGCCTATGAATCCTCTTGGGCATACTCAGGTTTACGTATGTGAATCCCTTTGCTTTTATGAACTTCTAAGATAACAGTTCCCATTCATATACCACTATGATTAACGTCTTGGCTAACACTACTTCAGTTCTTTTCTGCTGGTAATTTCAAAGAAATGGCTTCAAAATTCACAAGCTCCTTCAAGCTTTTTTTTTTCAGTTATAATTTTTTGCTCTGTGCTGTTGTTGTATTCAAGTACAGCAGTTTCCTTAACGATTATTTTTCACCTGTTTCATTATCATGATCTTTGCTATCACTGAAGCTGCACTAGTGACTTATCAGCACACAAACTCAATGAATTTAAATTCTTTTAGATTAGTTCATTCTGTGTTAGGTTTAAGCTCCGTGTCCAACGAAGCATTTTTGAAATTTTAACCTTATTGGTAAGATAAAAGCTCAGTTTCTTGGTTTTTGGCACCCTGAATGCTTTGCTTTATATGGCTAACTCTAGTCTATTATTGGCAGAAGACAGAGATATGAATCCTGTTAGAGGCATTGCCGCACTAGAGGCCAGATATCAAAACAGAAAACTGTGCCATTCCTTGGAATTTACCCATAAAACACAAAAATGTCTGAAAAAACAGGTTATAGTCTAAATTGTTGCAAGGCAAGGGACGGGTTAAAGATTGTGGGGGGTTATATTTTGGAAATGTTTCTCCTGACACATAATGTTATGATATTATACATCTTTGGGCATTAGTCACATCATCACTTCTCACACGGAGATGCATGTTCAACACAACGCAATATGATGTCCAAGGTAATATATCATGTGTAAAATAATACTTATATGTGTTTTCTGGTGTCAGAAGCACAGCTTCTTCCCTTCAATTTAAAAAATACCAATTTTTCTGGGTATTTTCCTCTCTGACACTCCCTTCTTAAGTGACATACAGTTCTCCATATGTTTCCCAGATTACTCATAACTGAGCAAAGGAGGAGGAAAATATTCACTGCATCAATGGCAACAGAGAAGACAATTTTGTGAGAGGGACAGAAAATGGGGTTTGTGTTCTTGCTTATTTTGTTTGGCAGCAGTACTTTTCAGCTTTTGGTAATTCTCAGTATGAACAGTTCTTCCATCTTCTAATTTTAAGGAATTTTAAGTACAGCTGAAGGCTGGTAATATTTGGTAGCTTTATTTGTTTCCTCCACTAAATAGAAGGGCCTAAAAGTGATATTTTCAACCCTCTGATCTTGCATGGCTAAAGTTAGAACTTATCCTTGTGAATAAGTCATGATACTTTGTGTAATGACAAAGGCAGAAAGAAAACAAATTTTACTATGTCTGCTGAGCAATGGCTGATCCTCTACCGATTTTTTTTTTTTTTTTTTTCCAAAAGGGCCACAGACCTCCACAGTCCAATAGCATAGATATGTAAAGTCCTGTCCTAAAATCTTGGTACTAAGACCATCAAAAATCCGGAATGGGAAGTACCTAGGCAATAATTAATTGCTTGAAGAATGCTTGGTTTTCAGACTGATAGGAACACAATGTACAATATGGCAACTTACTTCAGCCTAAGAAACACAAAGTGTCTGTCCTGTACTCTACAGAATAATTATTAATTTCATGCTAAGCATAACATATATAAAAGTTATCAAAACCAACAAACAGTTCCTGGTGTGATACCATTTATGTGAAGATGCAAGAGCAGACATACCCTTTGATATTAATACCGAATGGACACAATTTCCAGCTGTAAATTCATATCTTCATTGTAATAGGTAAGATTCAATTTATCTAGGAAAGATAAATCCTTAGTTTCAAAACAGAACTAAGAAAGCTCCATCCTAGTGCAGTATCTGAGAACATGACTGTTATTATTATTATTTTCAGAGATAGTTTAAATGGGTATTATGAAACAAAATGCAGAAAGAGCATTTGCTGTCACAGCCTCCTGGAATATAATGCAGCACGCTAGTATTTCCCTAAGTGTCTAAACTTCAAGAGAAGTGATGCTGAATTCAAGAAGGCAGAAAAGAAAGAAAAACATCAGGGAGAAAGAAAGGTGCATGGCTTGGGGAAAAAAGCACAGAATTCTAAAAAGGGATGAGAATGTATTCTCACTTTGCACCATCTTTATTCTGGACTTACTCCAGTTTTACCATAATATGCGTGAGAATAATACCCAAGAGCCTGATTTTAAAGTGGAATACTTAAAACAGCCTTATCCACACCTCTTTGTGCCCTGAGGCTTGTAGGTGGCTGTGTGGGTACAAGTGGACCTAAGAGACACAGAGATTTCAGAAAACATTTTTCTGTACTGCAAAGGGCGATTAATTCTTATTGACTAGAGACTACTTCACTTAGCCTGATATTATTGTGTTCCTTGGTTGATAGGAAGAGGGAGGAAAAAAGCTATCATACACAAGGAGGCAAGTAGCCAGCTTGGTATCTCAAGATATTGTCTCACTTTATGAAATTACACTGACATCCTCTTCTGCAATAAAGAAAAAACAATGTCTTTTCCAATCCATGCAATAATATTGATTTTTCCCTTTTTTACGGGGAGCTGGCTCTTCAAAAATTTAGCAAAATAGAATATCACTCATCTCAACCAGCTACAGAGCTTAATCATTTGGAATAGACCCAAATAATATGAAGCAAATCCAGTTTATTCACCTAAACCAACAAGGAGTTCTGAAACATCTTGGGGAAAAAAAAAAGATACATAGCACACCAAATAAATCCTTGAAAAATAATCTGTGTTATACAATCTGTACAACTTCTAGCCTATCCTCTAAACTGTGCCACTGGGAGTGTTATATTTTTCTTCCTTCTTAATTCTGTCTTTAGGAGAGCTACTCGAAATCTTCATGCCCCAGCTCACACCCAGGCACTTCTAACTGCCCAGATACTTGCAGTCACCTTTTTCTTCCTGTAAAACAAGTTTCCTACACACAGAGATGTGACTTCAAAAAGCTCCATAGGACACTTTATTTTTTTCCTCAGAAACACTCAACCAGTGTTCATAGATGGACATAATGACCAAAAAGATCAGTTCCTGGAAAGTGTTTACCAAATCTAGAGTGGCCCTGCAAAGCTTTGCCTCAGGCACATTGATTGCCTCAGGTCTGCAACTTTTTCTCAGTTGCAGAGCAATCTTTCAATTCCAAGATCACCAAATATCATTCTTGATTATTTTTTTTTTTTAAGTACAAGCCAGGATCACAGTTTTCTTTCCTAAGATCATCACATTCTTTTGGTCCCTGACATGCTAGCCAGTCTTCTAGGCAACCCACTGATATCACTCTGATGATTCAATGCCCTCTGTAGGGAGGATGATTTTAGTGGGCCAGTTTAACAATGCAGTCTAACTTCCACCAAATAATGTATCTGCCCTGCCAGAATGGGCAGGTCTTAACTGTACCCCGCTCCTCCATCTCGGTCAAACCTCTAGCAGCCGAGGGTCTCAGCTATCAGAGCTCGTGGTCGCACAGTCATTCAGCAGGGAACTGGACCACGCTACGCAGCTCCCAACTGTACCCTCACTTCCCCATCTCGGTCAAACATTTAGCAGCCAAGGATCATAGCTATTGAGACTAATAGTTGCACAGACATTCAGCAGGGAATAGGACCATACAACACTGACTAGCGAGAGAGCCTGACTTTTTGACTCTACACTTGACTGGCAAACTCTATGGAACTGTTCATGGGAATTCTTTAAGAGTTGAATGTACAAAGGAGAAAGTTTGGTTACTGCAGTCAGAAGAGGAAATATGTCTTGGGGAGAAAGGAATACTGTAAAATGAAAGAGAAAGGGTGATTTGGAGGTCTGCCAGATAGTGTGGAGAGTACTGAACAGGAAGGACAGAGGAATACTGATGTCAAGAAAACTTTGAGAGATAAGGGTATTAAACATGATTCTTTTGACTAATTCTCACCATTCTTCATCTGAAGTTACAATACAAGCACCCTGCAAAGGGTGGGTGAGGTATTGATGCATGTCAGATAAAGACATCACTTGTGATAGGTGCTTTGCTGTTGCTGTATTCATTACAGTATGTTGATTTATCTCTGAGGGATATCTCTGCCTTATGTGACTGCATAGGCATCTCAAAACTTGGTGACAGGGAGAAGCTGGTACCCTGCAAAAATGCAGTGAGCTGTGATTTTTACACAAGATAGTGGTCTCTAACAGTACACTGTGCAGTGCCTCCCTATCCAAGGTCTGGCTATGCACTTCTGTATCCTTACGAACCATCATTATCCTAATCCTTTTTTCCTTGCCTCCATCATTTTTCTTGTTCACAAACCACAGTGTATCGTGTCCTTAATAGGAGATTGCCTGGAAGATTAGGGAACCAGGTGGCCTGTACTTTGCATCAAAAGGCCAAAAGAAATGCTGATCAAGTCTTTAATAGAAGCTGCTCTACGTGGAAGGAAAATATTTCTGCATGGAAAGAAGATACAGAGCAATATTGTGAATTAGTGCTTCAGTATTCCCAGTTCTTGCTGAGTGAGGAAAGAAAGAAAGCTGAAATCACCAGTGACTCATCCCTTTGTATGATACACTCATCCCTGATAGATACAGCATACAGCAGTCAGTCAACCCTCCCGATAAGGTTTGTGTGCAATAATGGCTGCAAGGGAATGGGTTTCCAATCCTGTAAGGATTTTTGCCTCAAGGCTTGTTTCCAAACAATGACAAAACCAGCAATCAGCAAGAAACTGACCAATAGTTTCTAAGATTCTCAACAGAAAAGAAGAAGAAACAAAAAGCATAAAAGCATAAAACTGGTCTTTCAGGTTCTCTGTCACTCATTTTATTTCCCAGGATATTCCTACCAGTTAGGCAGTGAGATCTGTTAACCATCCGTAAACTGTTTTGTGACTTTCTAGTCTCACTTTGTGAGGGATGGCTATTTCAAACCAAGAAATCCCACAAGATGGGTTTGCAGCATGCTGCACTTTCTAATATAATTGCTGCTGCTGAACAGATTAAATACTTTTTGCTCACCAACAGATGTCAGTTATATTTATTTCGTTTCAAGGAGAAGCTAAAAAGGTTATCTGTACTCGTTCAAAGAAAATTACACAAATCTTCTCACTGTGATAATATAATTTAATATACAAAGCACAACAGGACACTCAAAAAATCTAATCTTCCTCATATTCCAGAAGGCACCCACCAAGCCATTCTGGTCTTGAAGATATTTATCCAGTATTGACAGATGAAGAATGTAGAAGCTATAATTCCAGCCTACTTAAAATATTATCATTTAAAACGATATTTAAATATTATTTTTCCCCCATTGTGTGTTAATCAGGAGAGTGTGCATTTATGATGTCTTTCAACTTCTTCTCTATAAGCTGAGAGGTTATATATTTTCCTTGAAATGATGATATAAAAAAGAATGCTGTTGCAATCCCCAAGAAAACCTTTATCTTCAAGCTGTGGAACTTCAAGAAGAAAATACCAAGTAGAACTAGATTAATTTTTTTAATCATCTCCTATGTTTAACTCATTGGAGATATTGATGCGTGTGTTAAAACAGAAGAGAGGTACACCTATTTCTCATCATTTTTTGACCCTTTATGGACTGAACTCGTGCATGATAAGCAGAGAAATGAAAAGAAAATAACAAACTTCAAATGCAATCCTTCACAGTTACTGGATTTCTCCACTCCGATTTTGGTAGGTTTTGAGTTGGGCCTCAGAAGACAACTGTTATCTAACAAAGCACTACAAAGAACATGTATCAAAATAATAATAGCTCTTATTCTGGACATGCAAGTAAATTTGTGGTTTAATATTTTTTTTTATTTTTCTTTTTTGCAAAAAAAGATAAAGAACTTTTTGCACGATTTTAATCTTCTTTAGAATATCAAATTTGACATTTCCCATCAATATGTTTTGAATTTTCATGCTATGAAAATCAAACTAATTTTGAGTAGCACTTTGTGTTCCAACATTTATATCAAAATCTTTCACTTAAGTGAACTGAATTTTGTTATCAATGCATAAGGGTATTATAATGTTGCATCTTAAGGACTACTTTGAAACTTCAGTTCCAATACTTTGATGGAGTTTTGTGTAGTATAGCTGTCAGGCAAAGGACATACAGGTAATACAGAGGTGAAATACAAACTCTAACTGATTTGCCATATAGTTTAGCAAGTCATAAAAAATTGTGACAAATACATGAAGAGACAAAATATATTATTCAACAACTGTTGTTATTTACACTTTTATTCAACACTGAGGTTTAGAAAATAAGAGTTCCATGTTTAAATCCTGTCTAGCAAAGGAGATGGTTTTGTATGGGTTTTTTATATTTTTAAAAATAATTTAAAAAACTAATAATTTATTATCTGAAGCTAGTGAAAAGAGTAGCTGAGATCTTTTGCAAGAATGACCATCCTCCTTTTTTCCCCTCAATTTTCTGAAATAAGTTTCAAAGGTAATGGATCAGTTTCCTACATGTTGAGGAGAGTTCCACTGAGAATATACAACATTACAATTCAAAGCAATCCACCTTTCAGAGAAAGCAGATTTAAGGCACACTCTTATTCCTATTGTTTCCTTAGTAAATAGCTAAACCAGCCTATACGCAGCATCCTTTATTGTGTGTTCCACCCTGATTCACAGAACTTTCCCCATGTAGTGTCTAAGGAGTTTATAAATGACTTCACGTCTTTAATTCAACATAAAAAATAGTAATCTAGTTGTACATGAAAATATTTATGCGGCTCATAGAAATAGAAAACATAAAATTCTGATGTGTCTGGGGCCATGAAAACCACATTCTTTTTTCTTCCAGCAAGACCTTAGACTCTTTCTCTGCACTGACATTTCTTGCTTTCTCTTCCCAAGGGTGATGAAATTCACAAGCAATAATTCATCAGAAGCACATATGTGAATCTGAGTATTCAAATCTACCAGCACTATCAGAACTAAGGGTCCACTGGATCTTTATTACTTTCTAGTATTCTGACAAATCTCTCTGAGCAATATGAACAGATGTGGAGCAGTTTTAGCATAAGAATGCCAGGTACCCGAACAACTAAAAATCTGTGTATGGAAATGAGTTGAAATATGGATATCATCTCAAAATGGGGAAAGCTCTTATCATTGTCTCAGCACTTCAAGAATCTATTACAATAATTTCCACTGACTTCAGAGATGCCTACCTGACTAAAGAAGAGCTGATGAGTTGAAGGCTTCCCAGCTGCTAAGCTCAGCCACAAAGTCACTGATGACTTCAACAGATGGTCCTGCTTTTAGGCCATTGAGAACTTTATGAGCCATTTATCCTCCTTCAGGCAACTCATCATCTGAAATAAGGAACAGAATGATGTACTAATGTGTTTTGTAACCAAATGCTCTGGGACACATCTTTCCTGAGTGGCATCCAAATACCCTCAACTCAAACACAATTGCTATCGACAAAAAATTAGCAGAGTTAAATTAGAAAAAAAAATAAATCAGTGAGACAGTTTGAACAGTATTGCAGATACAATGAGAGCAATTGTGTTGTCATCTGAAATAAAACTAAATAAAACTAGGTTTGGACAGTTTTTATGAAAGGGACTTTAGAGAGGTTGTGAGGGAGCCAGCTCTCTTCTATTCTTTTTGTTTAATTTCATAACCACAGTAAGACTATTCAGTAAACATCATCATACTTCAAAAGCAGTCCCTGGGTTTGAGCATAGCTAAAGCTGTTCTTGCCTAGAGCCAAGTGATCAGACAGCATGATCACAAAATCTTCCCATGCAGTTTTTCATAGCATGGTTTTTTTTTGCTGACAGAAGACAAAGTTAATAAGACAAAGAGCAAGCTCTTGAATAACATGTACTGTAATAAATGTTCTTTTTTGAAGAATTTGATCCCTCTCTGAAAAAAATCAATTAAAGCCACTGTATCTTTAGTCCAATAATATTTGGTTATATATTCATAGCTGTGTCATGTGAGTATAGTATGTGTTCTAGAAAAATCTGTTGGATCACATCTAGTCTCCATTCTACCAAAGTGAAGTTCCCCAGACAGGACATTTCAACCAACGACTTGTTTTTCCAAAATGTATCTTAGTGTTTATGAGTGGTAAATCTCTTCAATGCACAAAAAGGAGGCCTCCATGTGTTCTGGGACCCTAATAATTTGGGAGGTGTGTCGAAATTAACACTTCTAAAGGGTTACTAAAACAGAACTGAAAGAAGGTGGAAAAAATCTTATTTTTAATTAATTGATTCGTTATTTGCAGCTATTGTTAGTCCAATCACAGTACGAAATAGTAGTAAGGAATGTAATAGTTTATCCCTACACATTCATTCTTGCCATGCTAGCTACACAGGCAAATGGACAATAGAAGAAACTCTACATCCCATACAAGATACTAATTTCATTATCTCTTTTAGATTAGGTCTTAATCCTTTGTAATTGCGGAAGGTTATTAATCTCAGAAGATGATGTAAGCTCACAAAGCAGTACCACAGAATAGAACTTCTTTTTTGTACTTTTTTTCAAGCACTTAAAATGCATTATTATTATGATTTAGTTTAGGATTGCTATCCTGTAATCTATTGCAAAAGCATGTGTTGTAAATGTCCGGTTCTATACCACCAGTTGTTTTTTGTGCTTATTATTATGGCCTCTGTTGAACCTGTTGCAGTAGCTAAGAGGCATCAGCAACTCTCAGCAGCAAAACTGCAACTTTCAGTGAAGTCACAAGAGCTTGTTAGTTGTGAGTGGTAAAATCGCCGATTTTTAACGTTATATTGAAGTTGCAGGTCAGCATTTCAACTCTGTATTTTCATAAATAATTCATTTCCTATTATTGAGCATTTATGAAAAAAAGAGAGAAGAATGAAATCAATAGGGATGGCAATGTGCTCCAGTCTTGGATGAAAAAATCCCAAATATTATTCTTTGTCTCTAGAGTGTGTTTGTAATAGTGTAACCCTAATCAAACTTGCTATGGGGTTTCTGACAAGCTATTTATTGCTTAATTCTTTTTCCTTTCTGCACCAATAAAAGTTTTATTCTAAACATTTGCTATTGAATAATAGAAGCCTGCTGTGAGATCATTCCCACTGATTGAAGGCTGATTATTTTCATACAGCAGCTGTCACTAGGTATTCCATATTCTTAAGCTCTATCATTAGAGAGGAATCACAGATCCATTTCTGACTGTAGATCATGGCATTCTGGTGACTGTGAGCCTGCTGAGCTAATTTTCTACAGAAAGGAAGTGGGAGCTCAGCTTAACAAATAAAAAATTGGTTTAAGTTTTAACAGTACTTAAGTGAATAGATGAAGGTTACACTTTCTATAATTGTAGGGATGTTGCAATCCAGATTTCTTTGTGGTCTCAGACCCTTGGAAAGAGAAGGATGGAGTTATAAGTCATTGTTTCAATGAAAACCCACTGTCATTCCATTTAGTTCATTTGACTGGAAAATATTTAGTAGGTCTTGCATTTTGTACATACACTTTCTTGGCTTGGATTATCCTTCCTGTACATGATTAGCCTTGTAAACATTCTCAGACTAAAATGATCGTTAATAATGACCTACTAATGAAATTTAAAAGTTATCTCTAACCACTCTACATGAATACACTAATACATATCTTAACAGGCTACAAGGTGTGTCAGCAGATTACAGGTTGTTAAAGCTCCAACAGTAAAGAATTTCTGATTCAGTATAAGTACACACCTTATAAATCTTCATGTAGGTGGGAAAAAAGTGCTTCTGTGAAATTATTTTGTTTCAGTTCTGTAGGAAATTGTCAATATACCTCTTTGAAGTGGTAATGATCTCACATAGCCCATTTTAATGATGATAAATAGGTGTATAAACACTATGGAAAAAAATCTGAGAAGTTACAAAGTGTATACTACATTGTTTCTGAACCAGAAGCTTGATAGGCCATAGATTTACATTAATTTAATCTTCTCAGTTGCAATTACATGTTTAAAACCTATGACACTAAAATCCTTTCAGAGTGAAAGTTATCGCCCGACCTCAAAGAAGGAAGCAAAGAAATAACATCTTTTTGTAAAGAGATTAGTTCAATTTATCATGTCAGGGCCAGTGAAGTTTAGAAAATATGGCCAGTGCCTCAGGTTCTGCCCAGAAATCTTGGCGCTGCATGGCTGGTAACAACAGAGGCAAAGTCACCCACAAGAAGCTGGAGGATTTGTCTGGAGGACAAATCTTGTAAGGAATGCTGAGGGAACTGGGGTTGTTTAGCCTGGAGAAGAGGAAGGTGAGGGCAGAGCTTATCACTCTCTACAACTACCTGAAAGGAGGTTGTAGAAAGGTGGGGGCTGACCTCTTCTCCTGGGTGACAGTGATAGAACGAAGAGGAAATAGGTTCAAGTTATGCCAGCCAAGGTTTAGACTGGATATTCAGGAACATTTTTTCACTGGAAGGGTTATCAAACATTGGAACAGGCTGCCAGTGAGGTGGTGAATTTGCCACCCCTGGAAGTGTTTAAAAAAAGGGTAGATGTGGTACTTGGGGACATGGTTTAAAAGTGGTTTTGTCAGGTTAGGTTAATGGTTGGACTTGATGATCTTAAAAGTCCCTTCCAACCTCAACAATTCTATGATTCTATGCCTCCATATTTTCTGCTTTAATCAATACCCTTAACGCAACACTCACTACATCCTCTTCTCCATCTCCCTTTCCACCTGCACCTCATCCCAGAGTAAACTGGATAAAAGACAGGAATGCAAATAACACAAGGAAGTGTCCACCCTAGACAGCTCCGGACAGCACAGCATATCCTCTGATTTGAATCTGTAGTTTCAGATTCATAAACTCAGATTTGGAAATGAACCATCAAGGGAGCTGCAATGGAAGAGTATTAGATGTTTGTGAGAAAACGCTCTATGCATGGGGTGATTTTTGTCCCCCAATTCCACTCTGACAAGTTCTGTAACAGTCCTGTGTATTGGTAATCCCATGTTGTGAACGATGGTGCTAAAACACACAGGAGCACTAAGTTCTCCAAGACAGACATTAGATAGAAGAAATTATTTAATTCTGTTGGCAAAATCCACAGTTTGTAGAACAAAAGAACCCAGTCTTGTTGCATGCAGCTATGGTCTACAGGTATGTAGCTGTATCTGACATGCGACATGTATGTACAAGCACAACGATCGATACCTGTTATTAGAGGACAAGGTACAATGCAGATCAGTTATGTGATCCATTAACATAACTCTCCTAGTGATGAATGTGTTCGCAATGTGCTGGGGCTCTGCTTAATGTTGAAGTACTGAAAGTGGGAAAAGACTTTGTACTTTTTTGCTATGTTTAGCTTTAGATTAAAAAAAAAACATCAGGTTTGTGCCAAGACTATAAAATTGTAGCCTGAAACCTGAAAGTTTCAGAAAGTTATGAACAACTGAGTAGACAAAGGTGTAACAGAAATGTCTGCAGACTATACGTATAGCTCTTGCTAGCTTCCCAGATGCAATGCTTATGTGGAACAATGAGACTTGTATTTCTTCCTTTTTAAAAGTTATCACAGATACTAAGAAGACATAGGAAAGTAGCAGATTTAAAAATACACACAGAAAACCAAAACAAACTCAGATCCACAACATGAAAATAAGAATAGACTTGAATTATAACTAAAGCTATGTAATTATCAATAGTATATTTGTGATTTATGCTTTTATGTAACAATGTTAACAGTAAATAATTTTTATATCAGGATACTATTGAATTACAGTTTATTCAGAAAAAGCTGGAAGGCTGGATGTGGGATTTCCTCTATCACTCCCCCCGCCCCCCATCATAAAGTCTATCCTGAAAGCCTCTCTGGAAAACCAAGAGCAACATCATGGAGTTCAGGAGGATTCTCTTCCCACATATCTAGCTATCTTTCTTTCTCTGAGGAAAAAAGAATAACATTATAGTTGGGGTTTATCTCACTTGAACCTCAGTGTTCAGCATATGACACTGAGTCTTGCTTCCTTTAGATTCAAAAGTAAGATGTCAAAGGTGTCTTACGCTATCTCAAAGTACATTTCTAAGATAAACTTGACATATTTCTCTATTGCTGAAGAGGGAAGACTGGCTGACTAATTTCAACTGGACAGATGAGTCAAAATCTAAGTGTTAGGTATATTGATGGATGCAATCACAGTAAGTGTAAAAGATCAATACAATGGCAGCAAGCAAACCCAAGGTAAATGAAATTGAGAAATTGTACCTGAAATATCATAAGAACTAACACTGTAACTTAGCTTTTTCCCAGACTATCCAGTACCACCAGCTTGAGTCCTACAGAGCTATTTCAGTTCATTCTGGAAGCAACTGCTACATCCAAGAATCCCTCTAACTTCACAGACTCAACTAGCCACCTTAATAGATTTCATGAGAGCTTAGTCACTTGGAATACGTGAAGACCTCTAAATGGACTCTGAGAAGGATCCCATAATCTCTACTGAAAATCAGAACTGGAATAATCTATCACACTAGGTATAACCAGCTCACAATTCCATTGAAAGGACTTAAAATGAAAGGCTACAATCAAAATAGTCACTGTTTTTTGAATTGCAGAGTTCAAAACCTTTCCAGGGAAAGTCCAAATGTTGTTTAGAAAAGCTGAGGGAAACAGACTTGTCACATACCTGTCCTTCATGTTTAATACTGTCCTTTTCTCCTAAACACCTGTAGGTTACGTGTTGAAAACCACTGAACTGCTAAATTTGACACTGTTTTATCCCCTGTTAAAGCCTATAGCCTGTGATCGGTGGTTTTTAGTCATTTCTTTGTACGTTTCTTTCCTTTGACTTCCAAGAAAGAAGCTTGTCAAGACAGCCTTTGCTTCTCCTACTTTTTATGCAGTCTAGACAATGGAATCCTTTGAGGTTATAAGACACTTCACTATTATTTCCCCACCACTGTCTCTTAATCGGAATCAAAACTATAAAAAGATTGGGCAGACCTGCACGTGGTATATTTAAATGCTTTTCCAACACTGTGTATTTCAGAATGCCCTGAAAAGCTGCACCAAATTAAACAATTATTTTTCCAGCAAAATAACTGTTCTGTAGGGAATTTCATAAATTGATCAGATTATTTCCAGACCATTAAAGACTCATTTATAGCATAAGTAACATTGCTTTTGCTCTATCTAAGATGCTCTTCTTGAGCACTAAACTCTCACACCCCCCCACCCCCCCCCCAAAACACCAATAAACCAGACACACCAGAAAACAAAAGGCCCAGAAAGCATTCAGTGAAAAAAGGTAAATTTCTGTATAAATTCTTGTCCATTAGGAAGAGACTGGAGTTTAATGAACTGGGTACTTTATCCAGATAGGGAATAACATGGAAAACATAGAGTTTAAAACAGTGAAGGATGGTTCTTGGGCACAGGATGGAAATGGAGATATTTTCTCTACATGAGTACCTCTACTAGAGCTGATGTGAGACAAAGAGTCAAAAGGAAGACTATGACCTACTTCCTTGTACAGAAAATAGAAGAATTCTATAGCCACTTTTTGAACACCAATTGTTTTTGTGGTAAACAAAAATTATTATTGCGGTGAGGTAGGTAAGGCTGCAGTGGGACTCCTGTTAAGAACGCTACACAGTGAATACTCAACATTCTTTTACGGTCTCAAAATAAAAACTAGGAAAAAAAAAAAATCAGCCTACACTTAGAGGAGTGGTTAGTTAAAGGGAATAGAAGGCCACTAAGAAATAATCAGATGTACTTTCTTTCTTACTCTATTTGAGTATGACTAAATTCAATGTACTTGGAGTATTGATCAATTTTATAGAGAAGACAAGGATTTGACTAGGAAACTGCTGGAAAGTCTGTTTCACTGTTTTCTCCTAAGATTTATTTATACTGTGCAGTTCAACTCACAATTAGAAAAAACACCAAATACTTGAATGAAACTGCACTAAGACAGGAAAATAATACTACCTTACATAGCCAATATCTAAGCCAGTGCATTGAGAACCTCTATACAGCTTTCCTGAGGTCTTTATTGAGTCAGCAAGAAGTCTAGCTGAGAAGAGCAACAAAGAAAGAACGTCTCAGCTACAGCACTGGGTTTGTGGTGGTTTACTTATTCAGAAAGTTATAGTGGAATTGTTGAGAGCTCATACCGTAACAGCACAGTGTCTATCTAGCTACAAGGGACACGTTTGTTTATCCTCTTTCCCAATCAGTTGTGTAGGACTGTAGCTTTCAGAGTTCTTTATTTACAAACATTAAAACCACTCAAAAGCATCCTCTACTGAAACTCTTTTTGTGTTTGTTCATCTATCCAAGTAGAGAGGATGGCATTAGGCCAAACACATTATCCAGAATGTGTTAGTTTAATGCCAGGCACAATTTAAGCCATTTTACAGTTTGGTTCCATTTGAATTTAACACAAACATAGCTACTCTTTGCTGGTCCAATGGTTTGCTTGGCTGTTACGCAGAGGAACATTATAGCTCTGTGAGTGTTAAAACCAAAAATGTTAATCTTAATATAGTTAACTAAGAGAGAAAATATTTATTTTTACACCTTCTGACACTTTGAGACTCACTTCATCCCTTAAGATGCAAAATTATGATGTTTGTTTCAAGCAAAAACCCAGAAAGGACTTTTTGTTATTGGTGGAGTTTTTTTGGAATATAAAATAATGGGACACTATTAAAATAACTAAATATTAGGAACAACACGTAGAGTTACGGGAGTGTTTTCTCTCTGCAAGCTAGAATGGGGTTTTGAACAATGCAGACTTTTCCAATTCTGTATTTTCCTTTTATACACTGCCATTTTTTTTTATTTTTACAAATAATTCTCAGTATTGGCATGGATGAATAAATCAGATCGTTGCATGAACACCTGCCTGAACATATAAATATGAATCTCTGATATTGCAGTAAAGTCTGACAATCAGATTATACAGCCTTCCAGATTTCCCTCTAAAGGTCACTCTAGTACCAATTTTGTTTCTCTCTAGAGAGCACTGAGCTTTTTTTTCAGATTACTCTCATGTCTTTTATTGCAGTCTGGTAATTACAAGTCTGATACTTACAAAAGTGGTGATATTTGGGGGTGGTGGTAAGTTAGGCCTGTAAGAAAAGTCAAGGCTTAAAATCATGATTTAGTCACAGAAATCCATTTTGGCTATCACTTTCTGTAATAAGTTTCTTGCATATCAAATTGCTGCTACAGTAAAGCTACTATGAACCTACGGTTTTCAATGAACTTATATAAGCTCAGCAAATTCAAATTTCATTATTTTATTACCGACACGTCTTTTTAGTGTGAATACATTGGTTAAATTGACAGAAATTTCAAGCACTAATAACTTTTATGTGTCATTTTTGAGAATAATTTCTCCAGTCAAATTATACTTTAATTACATCTCCTTTGATCATCTGTGGAACTAAGGGCTGGAAGGCCCTTCTTGGGTCATTGAATTTCACTTCCCATCAAAGGCATCCCATACTGGATATGGCTTCTCCTGCTTCTTCTGCCTGTTGCTTTTTATTTTGTTTATCAATCACAACTAAAAATATTGTTATGTAGTTTCTAAATACCCCTCGTTATAAGCTTGAAAACCTTCAACTTCTGCTGATTTCTTCGCTGTTATTTTATCTGGCTTGTGCAACGTGGGAGGAAAGCAACGTAAAGCTAGAGGTAGAGACCTGCCTTGTCCAGTGGAAAACATGACACATATTAGAAGAAGGTTTGAACTACATCTTGTCCTTTGTGATCCCAATTATACTCATAGAAAGAGGATCTACTCATCCTTGGGACAGCGTAAGCTGTTCTACACCAACGTGCTTTTTAGTTAATAAAAGGCAGAAAGCTTCATACCTCTCAACTGTCCTTGCTGCAGTATTCTGTTTCCTTCTGGGTATAACTAGAGTGCAAAATAAGGTACTTTTTAACGTTACTTCCCGTTCTTCCAAGTAATGGCATAAATGTTGGACATATCTCCCCTGAAAAAGCAGTGTCTTCTCTACTCCACAAGAAGTCATAAAAACAGCCAGATACATGCCTCTCTCACTAAAAGATTAGTTAGTATCATTCCAATAAAAGCTTTCTTTATTAGGTTATCCTTGATATTTTCATCTTCTAGTAGTAGATATTTGTTTGTTCCACAATCCCACTGAAAGTAAAAGCCCAAGGAAATCAAAGTCTCTATTTGAGTCATGAAATAATGTCATTTTTCCTCTATAAGGAAGCTGGTTAAGCATCACCTTGCAAATCTACATGACTCTTCTATAAAAGGGGAATCTAGATAAAAGGGATTCCTAAAGGGGGATCCAGATCACACACTCATTAAAAGGAGTGGAAAAACTTCTAAATAAGGTCCTTGACATTATTCTACAACAGCTTTGATCAAAATACACTTCCATCTGAATACAGCTGTTGCAATGAAATATTTAATGCTTTTAGTATCATTAAACCAGCATACTCATTTTAAGATGTAACTTCTCACTCTATGTTATTCTATAATATTCCCGTATTGTACTTATTATATCTTTTCCAAAAATAACTACTATGATTCCTGTCTTTCCACTGAATTAACAATTATGTAGTTTGGTTGACTTTATGAAGGATTCGTGTAGCCATGATGACAATAATTTCAAATGTCGTTTTTATCTTTGCAGCCACCTCTTCAGTCAGAACACCACTCTAAATTGAGCTAATTTTCATAGAATGGTTTAGGTTGGAAGGGACCTTAAAGATCACCTAGTTACAACTATCCCTGCCATGGGCAGAGACACCTCTGACTAGACCAGGTTGCTCAAAGCCCCATCCAACCTGGACTTAAACATTTCCAGGAATGAGGCCTCCACAACTTCTCTGGGCAATCTGGGCCAGTGCCTCACCACCCTTGGAGTGAAAGATTTCTTCTTAATATTTAATCTAAATCTAACCTCTTACAGTTTGAAACTATGCCCCCTCATCCTATTACTACATGCCCTTGTAAAAAGTCCCTCTCCAGGTCTCTTGTAGGAACCCTTCAAATACTGGAGAGATGTTATAAGGTGTCCCCGGAGTCTTTTCTTCTCTAGGCTGAACAACTCCAACTCCCTCAGCCTGTCTTCATACAAGAGGTGCCCCAGCCCTCTGCTCATCTCTGTGGCCTTCCTCTGGACTCGCTCCAACAGTTCCATGTCCTTCTTATGTTGGGAGCTCCAGAGCTTGATGCAATATTCCATGTATGGTCTCACAAGAGCAGAGTAGAGGGGAAGATTCACCTCCCTTGACCTGCTGGTCATGCTTCTTTTGATGCAGCCCCAGGATACAGTTGGTCTTCTGGGCTGCAAGCACACATTGCTGGCTCCTGTTGAGCTTCTCATCAACCAACACCCCTAAGCCCTTCTCCTCAGGGCTGTCCTCAGTCTATTCTCTGCCCAGCCTGTATTTGTGCTTGGGATTGCCCCAACCCAGATATAGGACCTTGCACTTCACCTTGTTGAACTTCATGAGGTTTGCACAGGCCCACCTCTCCAGCCTGTCCAGGTCCCTCTGGATGGCATCCCTTACCTCCAGCATGTGTAATGCTCCACACAGCTTGGTGTCATCAGCAAACTTACTGAGGGTGCACTCCATCCCAACATCCATGTCACCAACAAATACGTTAAATGGTACTGGTCCCAGTACCTGTAATTAATTTGTGGGCTGAAAAAAAAGTTGAACTGTTCTTAAAAATAATGATAACTTGCAATATCATCCTTTTATTGCTTTTCCAAGTGTCTTTTTTAATGCTGTCCCTAATTCCCTTTCAAATATATCACTCTGGAATATTAATATAGTATTTTTGTTAAATATTATCAATAGATATTTTGTAAAGTCAGGAAAATGTGGTTTTCTGTTTGATTAAAATATGAAGTATTATTTCTCATACTGAAAGGCACCCAGTGTATCTGTCTTCTGTTAGTAAATGAGAAAGAAGATTCATCCAAGATGCAAAAGCAAAAAGATTTTGTCTTACTTTTCTGATGCATTACATAGACAACTACCCTAACTATTCTGTCAGATGTTTGTGACTGGGTTATAGCCGAATTCCTTCTCTGAGCAGGGGGTAAAGCATGAATGAGCTTATAAAGAGAACTTAATTTCCAAATTGGCATTGGCTTAGTCCCCTGTGATTACTGGGAACACTTCAAATGTACAGAGACTCCTATAAATTCAGGCAGAAAGCCAGCAGAGGAAGTTGAGAAGTTTGTAAGTTAATTTTAATATCGTACTTGTGTTTAAGTGATAATGAGCTACAGAGAGTGAGTAAATCAATTAGGAACATGAATGCTTTCCATTTTTAAGTTCATAAAAATAGGAGGTTTCCTACACTCTTTGTTTCTAACGACCAATAACTTTCAGACTCATCATTGACTGATGAATTATTCTTCCTAAGGGTCTATGTTGATGACATCAAGGGAGAGCAGTGTCCATGTATTTGTGGTTAACTTCAGTTAACGGTAGTCCTTCATTTTGAACTCTAAAGTGTAAAATACTCCTGACAATCCAAAAGCACCACCTGAAAAGTTTGCAGTTATGTTTTCAGAAATCCATCTAGTATAGCTATGCTGACTTCTATTCGTCTATTTCATTATACAGTGCTAGAAATGTATGTGGATTACTGCTCTACTATATGGAGTAAAGTTGCATAACAATTTCACCTTAACTCCTATCTTGCATCCCCTTAGGCTCCGAGTCCTGTTTCCTTACCATGTTGCAGGGCTGAACACAGGGACACCATAAAATCTCTTTGTTAAGCCACTGGGCTTCAAATAATCGAGAGCCTACGTTTAGAAATCCCTCAAAATTTTGCAGAATACTTTATGTCTCAGTCCCCTTTGGCGTTAAGGGAAAGATAAGAGAACAGTTAGATTTCCTAACCACAAGAGCAAAACAAGCTTGAGTTCAAAGACACAAATAAATAGCAGTGTTCCAGCCCTGAACTGAAAGAGATTTCTGTGTTGCCCCTAGGAAACACACCCATCAGAAGAGTGGTCTATAAAGCATACGGCTGTAATCACTTTAAAAACTTAAGATTGCCCAAAAATTCTCTATTCCTGTTTTTGCTACATACAGGACAACAGATAAGAAGGCTTTTGATTCAGATGCTGTTCTGTTCCCTTCTAGACCACAGTGCACTAATATGGAAAAATGTTCTTGGAAAAGCCCTGGAAACTAAGTAGTTCCTTGAGGCTAGTTCAGATCTATAGGCTGGGGTTAGTCAATATTGTTTTAAGCACGTTAAAGTTGCAGAATTGAATTCCTAGCAACAAAGAAGCTCAGAAAATATAACCTCTGTTTTACAAAGAAAATAGTATTCCAAAACTGTTATCATTTGAAACTAAAAAACAATCCAAATTTTCAAATCTTTACATCTGCACCATTGTTAAGACAGATAAACAGAAAAGTCATTTTATTCAGAAACATTGAAACAATTTGCTTATATAGTGTGAAAATATATATATATATAATATATTTCCTACTTATTAAATGAATCAAAACAATGAAACTGGAATCAAACAGCAATACTTCCTCAAACAGATGATTCTCATCTTGGCAAATAAAATAGTTTCAACATTATTTTAAAAAGGAAAAAAAAGTAGAGAACTCTTTCTTCTCTGGCCTTACTCAGAGTGGTTCAGCAAATCTCTGAATACAGATCACCTCCAAAGCATTGCAGAAGGTATGGACTATGCATCACAGGATCTCCTCTGGCATGTATGCTGGACTTGTTCCCTGTTACTTGTACTACTGCACTGCCCCATGGGTCACAAAATATACTTAATCTTCATCATCATAATGACACTCTAGTGTATGCCTTCTAGATCTTACTGGTGAAGTCGTGTAATTGTCTGATACCTAGGTAAGTGAGTATGTGCTATAAATTTTCTCAAAGAAGGTTTCCTGGTAGCAGGAAGCATATCCACTTCATCAGTAACACCTGTGTCTTTATACTGCTGAAAGTGTTTGCTCTCAAAAGACATATCTCTTTTTTTCCTAAACACCCCCTTCCTTAGAATCATAGAATCATTTAGGTTGGAAAAGACCTTTAAGATCGTCAAGTCCAAACGTAAACCTTAAACTGCCAAGTCTACCACTAAACCATGTCCTTAAGTTCCATGTCTACACGTGTTTTAATACCTTCAGGGATAGTGACTCAACCCCTTCCCTGAGCAGCCTGTTCCAATGCTTGACAACCCTTCCTGTGAAGAACTTTTTCCTAATATCCATCTTAAACCTCCCCTGGTGCAACCTGAGGCCATTTCCTCTTGTCCTATCGCTTATTACTTGGGAAAGGAGACCAAAGCCCACCTCTCTACAACCTCCTTTCAGGTAGTTGCAGAGAGCTATAAGGTCTCCCCTCAGCCTCTTTTTCTCCAGGTTAAACCCCAGTTCCATCAGCTGTTCCTCATAAGACTTGTGCTCCAGACCCCTCACCAGCTTTGTTGCCCTTCCCTGGACACGCTCCAGCACCTCAATGTCCTTCTTGTACTGAGGGGCACAAAACCGAACACAGTATTCGAGGTGGGGCCTCATCAGTATCAAGTCAGTAGGATGATCACTTCCCTAGTCCTGCTGGCCACACTATTGCTGATACAGGCCAGGAGGCTGTTGGCCTTCTTGACCACTTGGGCACACTGCCGGCTCATACTCAGCGGCTGTCCACCAACACCCCCAGGTCCTTTTCTGCTGGGCAGCTTTCCAGCCACTCTTACCCAAGCCTGTAGCACTGCATGGGGTTGTTTTGACCAAAGTGTGGGACCTGACACTTTGCCTTGTTGAATCTCATACAACTGACCTCAGTTCATCAATCCAGCCTGTTGAGATCTCTCTGTAGGGCTGTCCTACCCTCAAGCAGATCAACACTCCTGCCCAACTTGATGTTGTCTGCAAACTTACTGTGGGTGCACTTGATCCCCTCATCCAGACCATTGATAAAGATATTAAAACAGAACTGGCCCCAGTACTGGGTCCTGGGGAACACCACTGGTGTTTGACCACCAACTGGATTTAATTCTATTCTCCATTCCATACATGGTTGCTTTAGAGGAAATTACCTTCTACCAAGTTTTCCTGGGTTTAGAGCAGTTCCTGTACCCTGATGCAATCAGGAATTAGGAACTGAGGCTTATCAATGTCATTCCAGAAGAGGCTGTTTAAGATACTGTTTTTAGATGCTCTTAATGTCAAAGGAGGAAAAAAATGACGAGTATGAAGCACAATTGGGGTAATATAGCTTGAAGTTTATAGGAGAACATGTTTGTTTTCAGCTCAGACAGCTGATAACGTGCATTTATTTCATTTAAATTTATTACACAGAATAAAAGTGACATGAACCCTATGTACTATATCGCAATTCTCTCATTCATTCACTACTATCAGCCAATTCTGGCATTTAATACAAAAGTACAAAGAAAAAATAATAAAAAATTGGTATTATAGGCCTAAATTGCTTACTGTAAATATCTTAATTGCATTGCATTTGTTCCTGTTTTGTATCAATTTTATGGACTATATTTCAGAATGGATTCATATCAAGCATTGTCTGCTTTATACAGGTACTATATATTGTAGATTTAGGCAAAGGGCAAATCCAGTTAAATGCCTGTGGATGACTGATATTTTGCAGTGCCATGTATATGCAACCAAGATATCAGCAAGGGAATCCTAAGACAGGCATTATTTTTGCATCAGGTTTTAATCACAATAATTGATGCTGGCTGACAGTATAATCTGTTTGCAGATATTACTTAGCTCTGGGTATCATAACTCTCTTGTATTTCTATGTTGCAAATTACTGTTGAGAACACAAAAAATGCCAAGCAAGCACAAGTTCCATCCTGGTCACTTTCATAGCAATTCTTAGTGATACTCATCTACATATGGTTTGCAAGTGTCCTATCACTGAGCTTTACAATCACTCTGGGAAGTATATAGCATTGACACCTTCTTCCCACTGAGAGCACATTGACCCATCATCCTTTATGAGAACAGTTATTGTCAGAATAGAAAGGAGGCTGTCAGATACATGCATACTGTTCATGTACAAGCACTGGGGTTAAGTGTCCCACCATTTCTTTGTGCTCTTTGCCCTGAGGATTCTACACACACCTGGATGTAATCAAGAATAAAACACTAGGATAGTTGGGGTCAATACTGATTTCAAGCCTGGTGATGTATCACTTGTTAAGTTATACTTAGACATTTATGACAACTCCTTTATGCCACCTCTAACTTCAGAAGATCAAGTATTCAATTTTATAAAGCAGAAACTCCAAGACCATATTGTTGCTTTTGTTATTTTCAGTTCTAAAGACTGGAGTGACAAACGTCAATACAATCTGATTTTGCTGTCTGTTCTGAACTAAATACTCTAAGAAAGATCTGGTTTCGGTGGGTTTTTCTTTTTTTTTTTTTTTCAAATTGTGTGAACTGAACTATTTTCTTAGCCCACAGCACCTTCAGACTGTATTACTTTTCTGTATCAAAATATCCATCTTCTTCTAATTCTTATTAATTCTTATTAGGTTAAAAGAAAAGGGTAAGAAAGTCTTGTATCACGTACTTCAGCACTTTTCTGAGCTCTGGGTGGTCTAGGTCCAATGCCCTTTTCCTGGGAAATTTTTGGGAAAGTTTTGAGTATTTCCAGAGCAGAGTATCACGCAGAGCACAAGTAGGAAGGTGATGCCTCTGTAAATACCTAGTGATCTCAGAGAGAAGATATTTACCTGAAACTGAGGCAGACAGATTAACAACTTGAACCAGCATGTTTCAACTCAAATGCCTTAACCATTCAATTAATGTAACAGACATTAAAAAAAATTATTTCCCTGCTTTGATTTAGGTATAAATAACTCTCCGTCTGAAAGGTCTATGAAAAATATTTTCTTTCCGCAAACTATACTCTTTTTCTAAACAGGAAAGTAAAAAAAAAAAAAAATCACAGTAAAATTTCCTTCCCTAGAATACATTTTCTGACCTTCATATAATTTTGATAAAAACCATTTTCCACTCAGAAGACTGCCTCTAGTAGAATGGTGTGTGACGCTTGCCTCCAGGGGTAAGGAACACAACCCCTTGGGACAGACACAGGTCCAGCAATCAGGCATACTATGTGACAAGATTTTTCTATCCTGCATGCATGTGAATATTAAAGAATAACATTTGAAACATTCTGCTTACAATGAAGATGGTGAGCAAGACACTGCTCAGATAATGATACCAATGAAGATAACGATATTCTTATATCATTATTCAAGCGACAGTTATTTGGTCACTTCAAGATGCCTTATGCTGAGATTAAGCACAAGTTTGTTTTTACCTTAATTACCTTTTTATAGTTTTAATCAGAGATGGATGACTTTCATTTGTGAGATCTCAGAGCTGTTCCAGCTTCATGGACCAGGATTTTCCACTGAGTATTGAAGGATAATTTGTATCTCAGTCTGGCTTTGTAATGTTAGGGAGGCAGGGTGAAAACAGAAATTTGCCACTGAATATGTTACAGCAAGTAATGTATTTTTTTTTTTTTTTTAGAATCTATGCATTAACTGTGAGGTAACAGAGTTCATTCAAATTAGGAATAAAGTAATAAATATAACTCAGCAAAGACAGGCTTAGGAAAGATTCAAAATGGGTACAATTTGAGCCACTGAGACGAGGTGTTAAGAGATACCATAGCCTTATATAAACGCTTCTCAAGGTACCTCTCAGGGCCCTAGGGCATTAATAGGCCTTAGTGGCCCTAACCAGCCTCACCTAGGACCCTCACTCACACAGACTTGTGGCTGACCCTAGCTGCCTTTGGCAGGCTTGCCTTGCTCAGCACTGCAGGGACTGCTCCCTGCCCTGCTGACCATGTTCCTGTGCTCAGATCCCCATGCCCGAGGGTGCAGCTGGCTCTTGCTGTTCCCTGACAGTACCTATGGACTAGACTGAGGACCACAGCGTTTCAGAGCAGCATCCTGAGCTGCATCAAAAGAAACGTGGCCAGCAGGTTGAGGGAGGTGATTCTTCCCCTCTACTCTGCTCTGGTGAGACCCCACCTGGAGTACTGCATTCAGATCTGGAGGCCCAAACAGAGAAGGACGTGGACCTGTTGAAGCAGGTCCAGAGGAGGGTCACGAAGATGATCAGAGGGCTGGAGAACCTCTCCTACGAAGGCAGGCTAACAGCTCCTTATAGCCTCTTCAGGTACCTAGAGGGGGCCTATAGGAAAGATGGGGAGGGACTCTTTATCAGGGAGTGTAGCGATAGGAGGAGGGGTAATGGTCATAAACTGGAAGAGCGGAGATTTAGATTAAATATTAGGAAGAAATTCTTTGCACCGAGAGTGGTGAGACACTGGAACAGATTGCTCAAAGAAGTTGTGGAGGCCCCATTCCTGGAAGTGTTCAAGTCTAGGTTGGATGGGGCTTTGGTCTTTTAGACCACCTGGTCTAGTGGAAGGTGTCCCTGGCCATGGCAGGGGGGTTGGAACTAGGTGATTTTTAGTGTCCCTTCCAACTCAAACCATTCTAGGATTCTATAGTTCTACGATTAATGATTTAGATCAGAGCTAAAATATCATTTGATATTGCCTAATTTTCTCCTTTTGCTAAAAGGCAGGATAAACTAGCTAGTCTTTTAACACAGATATCTTGGACACCAAGAATCAAGGCCTACTTCTTCAACATTACTGTCTATCCTACAAAAGTGTACGAACACATGACAAACATATCAGTTAATGTTAGGAGCACAGCCAAATAATTTGCCAGTGACTAAACTTTGGCCTGGGGTTTAATCAACTTAACAGGAAAACTATTGAACATGACATAAGAAATTCCTGAACACAACCAAAGTAAGAAGCTAAGAAAAGTTGCAGATAACATTGTGAGGGAGGGCTGGACTTCACAAGCAATTAAGGGGGAGTTATCGTCAGAAATGGCTAAATTTCACAGGCAATTGAAGGAAAGCACTGGAGACCTTTGCACAAGTCAAGTTTTGAAGTGCTAGCCATGTCCAAGAAAAAGTATCAGTAAAAGCATGTAAGGATGAGGTTACCTAGGTAACTGTATCAGAAATTCCAAATTTAGCTATGGATGTAGCAAAAGTGGAACTACTGAAAATGGAGGCGGAGGGAATAACAGAGGTAGGTTGTCTATTTGTGTGAAGACTTAGTCAAAAAAAAGGATGTATGAGGTACCAGGACAGCAAAAACGAGGGTTGATAAACAGGAAAAAGAATAATAAATGTATGCAGGTACTTACTCACAAAATGTGGAGCACAGTAATAAATCAAACCTCTTGCTCTGACCATACCCCCACCCAGGTCAAAACTCCCCTCTTTGGTCCTTCTGAGCAGGAACGAAAGCAAAGTGCTTTCACTGGGTAGTAGAGGAGAACCCAAGACAAACAGGGCTTCCTGGTATCATCATATCAGTCCAGACCTGACAGCATCAGCTTTGTCCCAAGCACTTCCTAACAGCAAAGCCTTGTCAGTCCTTCAGACAATATTCGTACATACAAAGAAATGCAATACTCAACCCTTGCATCCTGTGTTCAAATTCAAGATCAATCACACATAGTGAACATAAAATTAGAACAAATGCCCGCTAACCGATGTGAATCAAAGCAAGATAAAATAAGGGTGTGTTGCGTTCATTGAGGGAATAAGAGGGAAACAACCAACACAAAAGTGTGTCAGAAGCAAACTACACCTGGGTTTTTCTTGTTCTGAAGGTGTCAGACTTCTACCTCCTTTCCTTTGCTGACATTTTACTCATGTGCACTTCCTTCACATTGATTTACTTACTGCTAACTTTTACTGCTGCTTAATATCACTTCTGATTTTAGCCTGGGATAATTCTCTGTTGTTATATGCCTATTTGTGATTCACAGCTATTTTCTTCTCCATATATATCCATTGCAGCATGCAGCTCTAAGGGATTTATCTCAAGAAAATGCAGTCCCCAGAGCAGCATTACAACCCTGGAGAACAGTGAAAATGATTCATAAAAAAAGTTAGCAGCTACTATCAGCGTTGTTAAGCTTTATCCCATGCTACTGAAAGGAAAATTGAGGATAGAATACTGTTTATTTGCCCCACAAATCAATGTACACAGGCACCTAAGACACAGATATACAGAGGTTTCCTTGTCCGTTTGCTAGTGTCCAACTAGAAACTTTCATTCACACAATCCTGAAGGCAATCTCATTTGGAGAGTATTACTGAAACGTAATCAATATTGCTAGTGATACTGTGAAATACTTCTTACTTGTTTCCATAAACCCAGTTGTGTTTTCAGAGCCATGTAAAATATTTACAGCATCTGTCAGAGAAAATTCATGATTACCCCTGTGATTGTCTTCAAGACTAAATTAAATCTTGCGGCCACTGTGCAACACCCTTGGCTGGTTAGAAAGAAGGACTGTAACATCAATGATATTGTTTTAAAATTATGCTTCTTCTCGAGCAATTTCCAAAGAAAATTACCTTAACATGCTGCTTTGTGCATTTTGACCTTCTGCATCTTGGATTTTGTAGCTTTTTCTGTATTCTATTTTTTGTTAGAACTGGAGCCCTTCATAACACAGTATTTCTTATGTGGTAAGAAGACAGGTATCTTTTTGCAACATTAACTTATATTGCAAACACTCTATTCTAATTTATATTTTCAGATTAACTCATAATCCAGAACGCTATAACTCAGAATTGCTACACATGACTTCTACCCCAGCCCTATGTGCAACCACAGCCCTAGTGAAGCTGCTTGCAATAGCATAGCACTTACCTGTCACCCAGTGGGACCTTAAATTCCTGCGTGTTTCACTTAAACCCAAACTTGATGCCTCATCGTCCACTTACAAAAATGCAAAGCCATGTGTCTTGTTAAAGCTCAGTCACCTAAAAAAAACCCCTTGAGAGACTGCCCAAAGAGGAAGAAAAATATTCGATCATCTATGAAACCTCCTTCATCGGGACAAGAGCAAGCTGAGCGTTTTCCAGTCAGGGTCAACCATTTCTTTAATGGCTTAAGAGCATCTTACTGTCAGAATGGTTCATAATGAGAGATCCCACTGGATCTGCAGGGTGAATGACATCTCGCTCTCTCAAGAGAAGCAGGTTAACAGTTCTAGTAACTTTACAATACCTGGGAACTCCATGGATGGGACTGCTTCAGCTTCAGGCACGGCAAGGGTGGGCAGTGGTGCATGCCAGTGCCTGGCCAGGTTTGCAGATTCCCGAGACAGGATGCAGATGAGCTGGAGGGAGTGGGAAGCCTTGCCTTGGAGCAATGGTACTTGGGGGTGACTGTGGAGGTACTCCTCAGGGTGCCCTGCAGTCTGGAGTCTAAGAACAGAGGTGCCGCCATTAGTGGTGCAGTTCAAATAGGCAGGTGGCTGCTGACAGCCAGTGGTCTCTGAGCACGCAGCAGTTCTGGGCTCTGTTTTCAATGCTGGAAGTTACCTTTGGTTTTGAGCTGCTGCTGGGGAGGTTTGGAACCTTACAAGCGAGGGTCAAACAGCAGAGGGGGACACAGGAGACACAGCAGCGGTTAGCATAGCATGGTGTGCTGAGGACTGTCCCTTCCCCACCAGACTGGGTAGGGCTGCTGGAAGGTCATGCAGCAATGGTCTCAGTACACCAAAGAGAAAACTTTTCAGCACCAAATGGTGCTAATTGTCTTGGCCTAGATCTGGGCAGAGCTGGGGAGGGGTCTGGTATTTGTTGAAGGGTGGCTTTCAGAGTGAGAACAGCTGGAAGCTTGTGACTTCTGGCAACAGCTACAAGAGCAGGTGCAACTTCAGACGAGTACTTTTCCCCGGTGACTGAGAAGAACAAACAAGGATTTATCAGACACAGCTGAGTTCTAACCTTGTGTCTTCACAGAGGAGAAAAAGTGTGTGATAGTTACTGGAGACAACCTCCACCTGGGGATGGAGGCCCAATCTTCTGACCTGCCCTGATGATATGTTGGGAGGTCTGGTGCTTGACATGAGGCCAGGATCGACCCAGGATGTTGCCAAGGCTTGTCCAGTCCTTGGACTATTACAGATCTTCCATGTGGGCACCAACAGTATTGCTGGGTAACCTGAGGCATGTCAAGAGTGACTGCAGAGCTCTAGGGGCATGGGTGAGGCATGGGGCCTAGGTGATGTCTCCTCAGTCCTGCTACGGAGGCTGAAAGGCTCAAGCACAAGTCAACTCATCTGACAGGACAATGGTTGATTGTGTTGCTTGTGGTGTAATCAGAGCATTCACTGCTGTGACCACATGACATTCTCTGGTCATGTACAAAGTAGTTCAGATGCACAACAGCAAAACTAGCATAAGTATACAAACATAACAATAACATAGCAAAGAAGTTAACTCCTCCCTTTCTCTTCTTACTGACTTTGATTTTTTTCTTCTGAACTAAAAGGTGCTGTCATGCTGCAGTGTAATCAGTGCTCCAAAGCCGCCCTAAAGCCTTTAGACCTGAACTCAAATTGCAACATATTTTTAGTGATAGAAAGTAAAAGATATTATAGAGAAGCCTTTAAGAACTGAGTAGAGCTTTTTGAGTGAAGGTAGTTGCTCAGGAGTCATCAGCAGAGCAAAGCAAGTAAGTGCCAATACCAGTCACAGCAGCTGTAAGAGTGCCATGGGCTGTTCAGTAGCTTCATGAGACCACATGAAGCAGTGAGCTCAGATAGAAGGCAATAGCATATATGGAATATATATGAATCTTGTTTAAGGAAAAGAAATATTGTTCACAATCATCTGTGGTTGGGTGCTATTACTGTGTGCGCAGCATGTTGCTACCTGTGATGTTGTATAAATACAAGGGGCTTATAGAATAGTGTTACACCTCAGGAATCACATCTGCAAACAGGAGGACATCTGTAAAGGGCTTCCTTGGGGTCTCACAGAACTTGTCTGTTGCAGCAATTTGAGATACATATAGCAATCAGGTCAGTGGCCTTGAGACTTCCCCTGAGCCTCAGCTGCATTATAGTTCAAGAATGTACAGACATTCTTGATCTCTGTCCTGAAGAAGGTCTGAAATGTGATACATGTGAATCACCATTGTTTGAGGAGGACCATACAATGCAGGGAAGAAAAAAGAAGTGACTGCATATGATGGAAAAGAGCAGTCTTTCACACTTGATACCTGTTGCTCGGGCATAGGTTTGCTAGGGAGAATATACCAGATTATACCCATGGAATATGTTTTGTGTCATGCATTTGGCTAGTGGATCCTGTCATAGCTTTTATACATTGATCTCTGCGACAAGGATCAGGGATCCCTCTCAGGTAATGGGTTGTAGGTTCACAATGGGAGTCATTAAATAGCAATTCATCCCAGCTGCAACTGCCTTCTTCATTCCCTAGCCATAGGTTCTGTGCTGATAAAATACTCTAATAACCTTAGAGACCACAGCAGCAAAGTTTGTATTTAGGTATAGCATTTGAAGGAATGCCTTTATACCTTAATTTCCAAACTCACCTGACAAGCTGGTGCCTGACATGACTTCCTTACATCAGAGAAAGTAAAAGTGATTGTCCAAGGGATAATTTTTGGTTTTGGAAAATAAATTGATTGTCAGCAGAATTCCAATAGTAATGTGACTTGCATCTTACTTCTTCCATCTAATATGCTAGAATCCATTCTTGTTTCCTTCTGTATATCAGTCCCTGTAGGGCCTATGTAGGGCTCAGATTTTCTGTTGTGGACTATGTCTCAGGTCCTAGCCTAAGTGTACAGTACAATTCAAGACAAATGTAAGTATGCAGCAAGAAGCTACGAATACAGAACATGTGATACGCCCAGGTAGTATTTGGCAGAACAAGTCTAGTCCACCTCTGTCAGAAGAGGAAGACTTTGTAAGGCAAATGTTTTTTGATAGAAGTATGAGAGAGTAGACCATGAATACAAACAACATCAGAAATCTCTGGAAAAGATACATTGATGGGACAATTGTTTTGGGATGGGACAAACGAAAGCAGCAGTTTATTCTTGTCTTACACACATGGCACAACATACAGAACCAGCACAAATAACTTACAAAATCTCATACACCATGCTTCCTCTCAAATAGTTTCTATTAAGTTACAACACCATAACGAATTGGGTATTTAGTTACGACAGATCCCCAGATGTGGATAGTCTCCCATTCAAGGAGTTACTATTTTTGTAAGCTACTTAGACAAACATCATTTTTTTACATGTTTAATACAGTACAGTATCCTTAACAGAGTTCAAGATATTCACAATGAGAATTGAGTACTTTATAAAACAGCAGAATTTCTCATCTTGTTACAGGTCTACATTCGCTCCTGCCTTGTCTGGTTTACAGATGTGTTACAAGTCGTCTTTACTCAACTTTCCAAGCCGAACATTGCTTTAAACAAAAAACAAAATTCTATTTACAGGTTATTTTTAGATTTAATAAAAATGTGTTTACTTCCCGTTCCCATTCCTACCCAATATCCCCAACAACTGCCATTTAGCTGGTAGAAATAGTAACCCTCAACCTGTTATAGAAACTTGACAAAGAAATTGGTGACGACTTGTTGGATGAAAAATGAAAGATGGTCACAGCCCATTATTAATTCAAAAAGGTGGACTTTTTTCTCCTAATGTCAGAATTTGTGTCCATTGGAGGCAGATGACTCCTGTCATCTCATTTGTAGAGATAATGTACTACTTATGGGCCAACATACAAAACTTCATTTTTTTTTAATTACAAGCTGTCCCACTCTCTTTCATGCAATCACTTTCAGTGTGAAGTTCTTTCTTTACTAAAAATTGTAAGAAATCTGTTTGTGTGGTAATGACTTAAACTCTCCCGGCCTCCATTAGATAAAATTGTGTATCCCCTTATCCATGGTCCCATTGATATTGCTGGGTTGACTCACAAGAAGAGTTTTGTTCTGTGATTGCACTTCAAACCCCACTGAAGCCTGTGGGCATCTTTCCTTCCACTTGGTGGCTTTGGATTAGCTCTGCTTGAATGTGGCTGGCAAACTAGCCCTTAAGCAGTTAATCAGCTTTCTAAAGAAATAAGCAAAAAAGATTCCTCTCCTTTATACATACAAGACGTAGGTTTTTTACATTGAGCATTATCATAAAAAGCATGTTTATGTTATTTTGAAAATGTATTTTTACAGAACATTATAAACACTGTTATATCAAACACATTCTCAAAAACTGGAGAAAATACTGACACAAAACCTGGAAGAGCCTCAATAGCATTCTTCCAGTACTATTTGTCTACTTGCATATTTCATATTTCAGTGTCCTTTACTGCAAACACAATTTGGCCATATAAGAACAGGTAAAGTCGACAACAAATCTCCAACAGTTTTGAATAAGACCTGGATCTGTTGTTTAATGAAGGTAATTTGACATCCAATGTATGTTTTCTCATCTGGCATGCCCATTCTGTTACCTTTATTCGCATTGAGCAATACCTTAATCACCAAATAGTCTCATTCACTTCAGTGGGATTACATGTGACAAAATGACTTATGCAAAAATACTGAAAACAGTTTTCCACTTTTTAGTCCTTCTTATGTCAACAACTAACATCATTATATTCTTCTTTGTACATACTGTAGTTGAAAGTGATGTAAGACTAATATTTGCAAACAATTCTGTATTAGAAATCAGTGTACAAACTTTAGGAAATTATCTGCTTATAGTTGTGCTATAGTTCTGACAGCCTAAAAATCTATCTGGTGTGACCAAGAGTAAATTTCACAGGTCTAAATGCTTTATTTATATACTTGTTTATGTTATATTTGATACTGCCCCAGCCTGGCACAGTTTAAATTTAAACATATATATGTCACACTAACGTGAAATCAAGATGTTATTTTCCCTTACCGCCACCAATTTTCAGTACAATCAGTAATGGCCATTAATGCATATAATCTAAGTGAAATGCACTTGTCAAATAGTTTGTCTAATATAATTTTGGATAAATTATAATATGAGCTTTGTTTCCTATTCTGTAAAGGTTTAAAATGCGTTAAGCTTTGTATGTTGGTAGTAGTCCTACTGACTGTAATGGCATTACTCACAGTTCAGGAAGTTAAGCAGCAGAATAAGGTTTTGTTCTCTGTCTTAATATTTTGTTTGTTCTTTAATGAAATAAAAGAAGAAACAACTTTTAAGTATTACTGAATGGCTTAAAATATGATTGGTGAAAGGTCATTGCTTGTGATGTCATGTATGTTACCCCATCTCAATAGAAATGCTTTCGCATTGCTTGAAATGCTTAAAGTGTAATCCTTGCTAGAAGAAAAAAAAATGCAAGACATATCTAACCCCAAATTCTAGCTATACTGTAATGTTGCAGTCACCCGTAAAGGAGCCCTTTTAACAAAACAATGTATGTTAACTCGCTCAACGATTTGTAGAATGTACCTATTTTGGTCACTATAATAAAACAAGTTACGTATATACATGTTAAAAAATCCAAGTGTAAATAATTATACTGTAATTCTACACATAAAACAACTAGTTGCACATGATGTGATATGTAAAGCAAATTGCTGAAAAACTCTTCAGTCTTTGGGATGATCAAAGTATAAGTAACCAAAACTTACAAATAATGATTGAATTTTCATAAAAGAAGGTTTTTGATGGAGAGGCAGAAACAATTCCCCTCTTACTCACACTCATTCCCCATGGCTTTTACAGACTCAGCCCCTTCCCCCGGTAAGCCACGTGTGGTTTTTTGTTGTTTTTTTTTTTTTTTTTTTAGATCTAGCAATATATTTTAATGAGGTTATCTTCTTCTTTATAACAGTACTAATAAGGTTTCAAGTGACTTTTTCATAAAACATAGTCTGTTCTTATTGAAGTTTATACTGCTTCAGAAGTTTCAGGATATTTAAACTCCAGAAGAATATGAATTGCATCCAATTATGTTAAAGTCTAATGAAATAGAAATTCCTATATTTACTGTGAAAATTTAGTTACCTTCTGTTCTGATAATTCAATCCATTTTTTTTCCCCCACCCCCCCAAAAAAAAGTCTTGTAGTTACAAGCCTGTAATTATACATAGCAAAGAAAGAAAACTGCTCCTTGCCTATGGAAACATATATAGTTTTTCAAGTTCCAACCCCTGTCTAAGCTGCTAACCATCACACAACATATGCCATTTGGCAATTTGTCTCCTAGGATATTCACAAATCTCTTTCCAGTGCTCTCCACCTGTTCCTTCTGCTGAAGATCCCAAGGTTAACCGGCCAATGACCTCATTCCTTGACCCCCTGTCTGAATCTAAAACCAAAAATTCAATGCTGATGTCATCAAGACCCTCACAAGGAATGTCAAAGACAAACAATTCATTGAACACTGCATTTGGGGTGCATTTCTTCACATGGGTTTTCTTTTTAGAAATTCTCTTCTTAGCATGGTACAGGTTCACTTTGACATAAGGGTCTGCAATGAAAAGAGAGGGCACATATCAGTTATTGAACAGTGTCATTTAGAAATTCCTTGATCTAGTTAATGGTAAATTTTATAACTTATGAACATAATTACATCACAATGAGGAGACCTTTCTAGTTATTAAAGATTATTAATCTCATCCAATATTTGTGTTTACATCTGAATTAGTCCTTTTAATCTCTATTTATGATCACCAAAGATGTAATCAAGATAGTCAGTGAAGTTTAGGGCATGATTCATCTGACCAAATACAGCTGTCTCCTTCATGAGATAAATCCTGCCCATCAAATCCTGTCCATTAAACCTAATAACAACTTTACTGCATGCAAACATGGCCTGAAAGTACACAAAATTCTAATGGACTCTGACAAATATGTATCATTACATATTTATGTGTAACAAAAGTCTGCTTTTCATGCTTTCTACCAGTAAGGGATAATCATTAGTGTTAATAAGACCTATGCAAAGAAAAGCCTCAGAAAGGTAAGCACATGCTGAGAGAATGGATGAATGGACGTAATTCATTTTCGTTGTGGTTCTACCAAAGTCAATTAGCTTGATTAAATTGCTCCCATCAATTTTTATTGGACAAATTTTAACACTAAACTTTAAACATAAGGGTACGTTTGTTGTTAGGATATGTACTTGACTTCATGTCTGTACTGTACTACTATTGAAGAAGGGAAGGGCAAATGTCCATATTTTTAGCTGTCTACCAACTTTGAGTGTTTGCATTCCTCATAATTATTCAACTGTTGCAAGATTACTTTTCTATAGTCATCAACAATGGTGCTATTTCTTCCTGTAATGGAATTCTAGACAATTATTTAAAAATCATCCCTATCAAGTACCTTGGCATTTATTTCAGTGCAAATGTGGGCTTGTTTCCAAATTCACATGGTGCAAAGGTGCAGTACAAAATCCTTTCTACTGAACCTAGTCAAACAAGATAGTCTATGCAAACTATCAGCTTATAAGCATCAAGAATAGTTGAATACTTTTTTGAAAAAGTAAAATTAAAACTGAGCCATATTTAAAAATGCTGTGCCAAACTTACCAGACTGAAATGGTCAGATAATGAAAAAGGTTTTTGTTTCCTTGAACTGACACTAGTCTAAGAGGACTAAGATAGGATAGACTACATCTTCACTTTCATACTCTGTCACCATAATAAGCATTTTAAAAATAGGGTTTAATGTTATTAAAATGTTCATTGACTCTGGAATGACTATATGCCACACGAGCATTAAAAATGTCAGGAGCAATATCCATCAATGGATTCACACTGTTGCTTGTTTCTGTTTAAAGGACATTTTCTGACTATTACTTCTGGCCATCTACTAGATAGGGCTAGAATGTTCCTCTTGATTTTATAAAATCTATGAGGAGACCTCAATACCAGTGATCAAAGAAACCAAGGAATTGGTGGGAATGGAACAGCTTCTGAGTAATAAAGTTCCCACCTTCCTAAGGCGACTGAGTTAGGCAATTGTTTAGCTGATCCCATAGAAACACCATTTCACCCTCCTTTTTGTCCAAGTTTTATGTTGGGCTGAGGGGAAAGTCACAGAGGAAATAAGGACTGTCGTGAGAGCAGCATGTTACTGACACCCAAATATCTATTGAACCTGGCCTTGCTGATGAACTGCAAATAATGAAGGGCTGTCTAAATGAACTAGATGTCCAGGTGTAGCACGGCTGCCCATATCTCTTAGAAATATTATATTCCTCTTATAGTTAGCAAGATTGTACTGAGGGAAGTGGAAAGAGCAAAGAGAATTTACAGTTTGACTCATAAGAGATACAGTAAGCAAATGTGTAGTTCGGATATGCAATAGGGTCCAGGTAACAAAGTGGTGAGACTGGGAGGCCTTTTGTCTTCCAGTTATTTTCCCACCTCGGTGAACCTCAGGCAGACTTAGTCTGTTGAGATCAGCTTGATTTCATGCTGTCTTTATGAAACCTCTACTATCTGCTGTGACTTTGCAGTTGATTATTAAAAGTGCGTATGCTCTTTTATAGTGGAGTGAACTGTTGGGCTCCACTTATATCCTCTCTCCTTACGATATGAGAATAAAACTGAGATCAGAAGGAGAAATTCAATGGAAGTCCACCCTGTAAATGGGAGTTATCTATAGCTTTTTTGTGTTGGATCCAGGATGGGTTATCTTTCAAGGTAAATTGCAATATTTCTTGGTATGAGAAGTAGAAAGACTATTATTGGCTGTAGTAATTATGATTCAGTGGTTCTCCAAAACTACTTCCTCTTCTGGTTCTTTTAAAAAATCCTGTGTCAGTCCTATAATCAACAGCAGATATGTTACCGTTTGTATAGTCCTTTGTTGTATACTGTTCTTTTTGTGTGGTTGTCTTATCCTTTGTATATTGTACAATAAATTTTATTCTGTTTTTATGTTATCTAGTGTTAATGTGCATCTAAGTGCAATTCTAGTATTGGCTTCAAAGGAGGTTCCACAGAATGCAAAATAGCACAACAAGGCCAGGAGAAGTGAATGCAAAAACTGCTCCTTCTTAGTGCACCCCAAGTACAGCTCATGATAAAGCACAAGTGTTATGTTACAACATGCTTCCAGTACTGGCATAATTCACCTTTTCACCTGCCAAATAAATGGTAGTGTTCAGTGGGCCAAATTCAGCACAGATGTAACCAGTTGCTTTTCTTGGTACTTAGCTGAAATAAACTGTATGATGAACTCACTCAATACTGATCTTCTATGAATAAACTGATTTTCTGTCATAAATAAAAACTTTTAGTATCTGCAAACAACATTCCATACTTATGGCAGATGGGTTCTGTTCAAGACAATCACAAAACTCATTGGTTTGCACTGCTAACAGATGTCATGTTTTTTTCAATGTGTGATTGAAAAACAAATTTGTAAAATACATACCCTGGAAAATAAAGCATTGACCTAGATATGAATAAAATGAATAGGCTGCAAATAATAGAGTCACCATTTCTGCATTTATGGACTATTTTTAGTCTTTGAAATGCCACATTTCAGCTGTCTTCTGTCTGTTTGTTTTATATTCTTAGGGCATATTCATTAGTAAAACCATTACCTGATAATCCTGACACGTCAGATTTAGGTAGATGCCTGGCTTTTAAAACAACCACAGTGAGCGTGTTTGTCGTAGACTGATAACAGAGAGAGATCAGTAATTCTCCACGCCCAGAGGATTTCTGAGGAAATGAAAGAAAAAAAATGAATGAGACTATTTATGAGCAATTATATTGACCAAGCTTTAAACCAGACTTAAGAAGATTTATAAAATGCCACGTAATAGTATATTCTGAAATGGTGGAAAAGTATATAACTTATGGAGCTACAACACTTTACACAGCAAATATAATTTCCCTCTACTCTAGTTATATAACTCTTCTTATGGTTGGTTATTAGACGGAACAAGAATAAGTAATAAGTCAAAATATAGGTTGACATGACATCATTAGCTTCAGAGATTAGAAATTAAATCCTGCATCCTGAGAAAAAAATCTCAGTGAAAGAAAAGGATCTCAAGTGAAACAAAAATTCTGTAAGGATATATTGAAAAAAAAGAAGAAGAAGGGCAAATTAAAAAAATCTTCAGTAAAACATTTTGAAACAGAAAGGATTCAGACAGAGAAATCTTATCTCTGACACTTTGTAAAGTAGTATAATATACATGAAATAAAGATGAGAACAAAGACTTTCTCTATGATTATTAGATTTGAATTTGCAGGAGTAGTTTATTTGACAGAAAGGAGGAAGGCAAGGGAAACAAGCAAAAATAATACCTTATATACCAGATAACCCAATAAGTTATCAACAAAATATCAGTGACATGGTTATAGTTGTTGTAATATAGTAATAGAATTGCAAAATAACAGTATTAGTTATAGGTATGTTGTCTGGTAGACATTTATTTGATTTGGCAGCGTGCTTGCTCTTTGAAAACAATCAAATTGAAAGTCAATACACATTCCACTTCCTTAGTAGAGATTAAGAGACGTGTGTGTGATGCATGTGCATTTCTGTGGTTCAGCTGTGATGGTTGTAAGTGATCTTTACATTCTGAAATGAGACAAAATGGTATGAAGTATTTTTAGCCCAGTGAAGTCGGTATGATTTGCCATTGACTTCAGCAAGGCTTTGGCTTCCCCCTCACATCTTACTATCCTTAGTAGGGCTGCAGCCTGTGTCACAATTCTTGAGAGAGAAGGTAGTAACAACACTGAAGTGCAAGAACATACTACTGCATCAACAATATGTTCTCTAACAGGTTCCAATTCCTTAACGAAAGACTACACTACATTCTTTAAGAATCTGCTATAAAACCCATGTAGTTGAAGTGAAAGATTTACATTGACTTCAATAAGCTTTAAGAAAGAATGATTTCAAACAGAAAAGGAGAGGGAGAAAGGGAATAATATATATATCTTTGCATTCTATGCCTTTAAAGCAAATTAATGTGGACTGAAGCCACTTGACTTAACGTAAATGGGTCCACTCAAACCCGCTGGACAAGCTGAATAAGCAAGTAGATGTTAGGAAATTAAGAATTTCTTGCAATGCGTTCATTGTAATGTTCTTTTATTACATTTGTGTAATTGCATCCTCACACTGCCATTATGAAAGCATCTCAATGACTTGCATGATGGACCTATTCCTTTTTCTCTCCAAGATGTTAGCAGCATTACGCAAGAATCACACCTAACACCAGCACAACATTTTTAAAGTTTAAATAAAAAATATGTTACCCTAACATTTCTTTTGATGATCTCTCTGTCCATTAACAGCCTTCCTTCTGACAATTCAATTCCTGCGAGTGGAATGAGGACTTCTCCAATGACATCATCTCTGGAAAATCTGTCAAAGCTCAGGATCATAAAGTGAAGTGTTAAGTCTTGAATTTGGCTATAGGGAATTCCATAAAATGTGAAGGTCTCATCGAAAGCTGGATCTAAGGTTTTTCTCAGAACTCTGGTTTTCACCTTGTGCTTTTTCTCAGGCAGGATTGTCATTTTGATGTAGGGATCAGAAGTCATTGACTGTTCATCCATTGCCGGCAGCCCACGTGCTTCTTTGATGTTCACTACAAATGCCTTTTTCTCAAAGTTGTACTCTAAGGAGAAAAAGAGAGTTCCTAGCTTGTCTTGTTTATCTTCAGATGACAGGGAAGTGATGGATTTTAAGCTATCAGGGGATACTGAATCTTTCTTCCTTTCTGCAAAGTCCTTAGGAGACAGATTTTCAAGATCTGGAGAGCTCTGGATTTTAGAGGTTGTTTTGGGGAAGTTGCCATTTAGATCTCTCTTCTCCAGGTCAAGATGGAGAGAATTCTTTGGCGTTGCTGATTTGTTCTTTGCTTCACTTTTATCAACTGCTCCAAACTTCTTTTTACTGTTGAGATTCTCAGGGTAAATATCAACCCCCTTCAGAACATGGACAAACTTATATGGAGGGGTCTTATTGGATTTAGAAGATTTGCGTTGACAGCAGATCCAAGCAAAAAGGGAGACAGAGAAGACAAGGCCAAATGCACTAAAGATCCCAACCACTGTAGGAATTTCATCTGCAAATCAAATAAATAGCAACAAGCACATAAGTGTCAATGCCTTGGACTCTGCATGATGTGTGATAAAGTAATAATTTAATAAAACCAAATGATACGAGATGGTAATAGCAGCAGGATCGACAGACTGAAAGTGCTTTGCATTGTACATATTGCTCGCCACCTGCAGGCATGAATGTGTAGTCCTGTACTAAGGCACACTTGTTACGTTAGTATTTTTCCATACACACAGTGTTTGGGAGGAAAATACTATTCTCATCCTAATAGTAATAACCATTAGTAATTGCTCGACTATCTCATCCCTCTGTGTGTAATTTCTGAGTCTATATGTCAGTGAGTAATACCAGCTTTCAGAAGGTTTCAGCTTTGAGTTTATGGAGCTTTGTTGGTTAGATAAAACAGATTCTGAAATATGCATTACTTATAGATACATTGTCTGCTTTACACACTGCTTCCTAGAATACTTTGTACACTCAATTAACTCATTTTTTATGGTCTGATCCCATAATTGCCTGGAGGTATCTCTTGAAAGAACTGAGTTTAATTGGAGGTTATAACACTCAACAGTTTCAACGGGATTTTCAATACTTTGCAGGAGGAAGTCTATCAAGAAAATTTAGAATAATTATATACCAAGTGTCTTTTCAAGATGGATGTGACATTGGGTAGTCACATGTGAGTCCAAAGCTGAAAAAACTATTAAGTGTATCATTGATAACCACTAAGCTTTTCATTTAAGACACTATGAATCAAAGCTATGGGGAGCGTACAAGAAGGGTCACTACTCTGTAGGAGTATATAAGAAAAACATTAAAACATAATTCTCTTCCACTTTAATATGAAACCTATACTTAAACTGAATAAAGAGAAAACTGAGCAAGTGTTACAAACTCAATTGTCATGTGGATACATTAGTTACATATAGAGTATCATTAGCCCTTCAAAGCATGCATCGAAGGGGCAAATGAGCACAACTAATTGGAAATCCAATTTTGCCCATAAGTAACATTACTAAGTGAGTCTAAACCTCTCACAATGTAACAATCAGAGCTTAATCTTTATTCCCAGCAACAGTGGAAGACCAGTAGAATATTAATGGAATGACATTGCTTATGCATAAAGGCAATTGTGTAACAGTTCTGGTTCTCTCGCAAATGATTAGCAGATCGTTCTGGATGAGGAAAGCAAAACAATCCCCCTCTATGTACTACTAAATCAGCTTCATCCAGGTTAAAGGTGGGCAGACAGGTGTTCTGCTGCTATACCTTTGCTTTTTAGTAGAATGATTCAAAAAAATCTACAATACTATCAGAGCAAAGTAGGACATAATGTTCCAGCACAGGAAGGATCAGGCCTGGCTATTAATTTCTTCTGGTAATATTCATGTCACTTTCCCTTTGCCTACAAGATGTATCTGTCTACGTACTTAATTGTAAGAACTTAATGAAATGACTGAAAATTACATATGTAACCAAAAAAGTATTTTTTCAAAGTTAAGCACATGGGTCTGAGTTTCAAGAATACCCTGTGCTGCAGAAATTTAAATATACATGGTATAAAGGTACAAAACAAGGAGTAATTGAAAACTTATCAGAATATTTTAATAGATTTTAAGAACGATTTGAACATTTACAATACTTTTCATGAGATGACAGACTTTTTATAGTAATGGAAATTACACTATATTTTAATTCTACAGCTACTGAAAGCGCTGGTAGAATCAATTTGGTGTTTAAAATATTAATTATCTTCCTTAAATAAGTAATTAGATAAGCATGATGTCACAAGTGGGGTTAGAAACATCAAGTGGGTGGGGTGGGAAAGAAGGTGAAATGGTAACAAAAATGGTTTATATTTACAACTAATTATGTTGAAAGCCAAATTTCTTGCTGTTGTCATAATGTAAATCAATTGGTTAACATTCAAGGCAGTGTATTAATAGGAAACATTACCTATTGATCCTGGGAGAAGTTATTATTTCAGTTACGTGATATAAATCTAGAGTGAGTTCACTTAAGTCAGTGGAAAGATCCTTGAATTAAACCACTGCTAAAGCAAATATAATCGAGGCTAGAGTCAATATTGATAAAGCAGAGTTCAGAAACATTTCTACTTACTGCTTTTCTGAGTAAAGCTATTTATGTACCTATTTTATAAGTGCACATATATGACTGTTTCTGAAACTTTTGGTATCACAGTTAATCACCCTACATCCAGTGCATAGAAATAACACAACTGAAAAGTTCATTGTTATTGCTATTGTCAATGAACCCAAATTGATCAAGATGAAGCTGTTTAGCTAAAAACACTGGGATCCTGCATTTTTGTCTTCCTAGCAATGTCCTTTACAAGACCACCTTTCACTTTAACTAACAGTTGACAAGTCTTTCTCTACAACAAGAAAAAAAGAATGACAATTATTCCAAGAATGACTTGAACAAAGATTTTTTCTGTGGCACAGGATGCATTTACATCATTTAACTCTGAAGACACGCTACTTTAACCAAGACAGAGAAAACAACCCCAAAACATCTCTCATCTGAAAACACACATACACAAACCTCCTCATCTATCCCGGTGCTTTCCCGGTGAGGTGGAGAGCGGGTAGGGAAGAAGGAAGAGAGAGACAGAGATGGGGAGGAAAGCAAATTCACACAACTTCTAACATCGAAGAGGACTGGGGGAAATCAGGTTCCTCCCAACCAGCTGCGCGCTGGGAGGCGCAGGGTGGCTCAGCGGAAGCTGCCTGCCCGCACCTCGCCTGCGGAGGGGAGCAGCCCCCAGCCCCGCGGGCGGGGAGTTGGGGCCGGGACGCGCTTACCGAACTGCTGCCGGCTGGCCGCGATCGGAGCCATGTTGGCGGCGTGCGCTGTCCGCGGTGCTGGAGCCGCTGTCCGCGGTGCTGGAGCCGCTGTCCGCGGTGCTGGAGCCGCTGTCCGCGGTGCCGGAGCCGCCTTGCCGGGTACGGAACGACCAGCCCGGCGCCCGAACGCGCTGCTCTGCTGTCCCCCGGCTCTCCGCTCTCACAGCGCCCGGGCAACCGTCTTTTCCAGCTTGTTTGGGGCTTTTTTGGTGTTTTTTTTTTTTTTCTTTTTTAAAAGAAAACAACAGGAAAAAAAAAAAATAAAAACCAACCCAGAGACACCAACGGTTGGGAAGGTGGAGGAGGAGGCTGCGAGGGGGCTGGAGGAGAGGGGGGAGGGGAAGCTTCGGTCCTCCCCTTTGCACACTGATTTGCAACCCCCTTCCTGTTTTGGCTCTTCTGACTAGCTCCGCTCTGAGACTGACGACGTGGTTGAAACCCAAATTGACGCAATCCTGACGCTACAGGGCTGAAATCAGCACCTTTCCCACCTCCCATCCCCCCTCCTCTACTACCACACCCTCCCTCTCTCTCTCCCCCTCCCTCCCCCCCACCCCCCCCCCCCCCCCCCCCCCCCCCCCCCCCCCCTTTCTGGGGATTGAACAAGCACTCATCGATTATTTTAACTGCCCTGCTGCAGGATATGAGCTCCCACCCTCCATCGGACACAGACAGTGAAATGCTAATGTCTGTGATTCAGTGCACCTTGTGTAATACACGGGTGTGTCTACTTTTCTGGAGTAAGATTTATTTATTTGCTTATTTATCTATCAGCTGGACAGGCTACAACAATGTGAAGGAAATGCCAACTCAGACGGTCCAGACACCTTGGCTCCAACTGCAAGGCACGTATTTCTCCTGTGACTGATGTGATACACTTACTGGATTTGAATCATGAAAACTCCTGATGTGGCTTCTCCCTGTACTTCCTCCCTGCTTCTTCCCACCATCCACCCCACAAAACCACTCAGCCCCTGCTTTGGAAATCCTCCTGCCCTTTCTGTACATCTAGGAAAGAACCAGATCTCCCTAGATACTTCTGGATTTTACTAGGTTTAGGTGTCTGTCTCCCAGTCTGGACTAAGAACATGGCGGGGGGGGGGGAGCTGGCAGGCAGAAGGAATGGGGGGAAACAGGACAAAAAAGCAGGGCTGCCTGTAATTAGAACTGATACAGCATATAATAACTTAAGCTAAATCCTGGTGCAACAGAGCTGCAAAAGCCAGCACTTGGCATCTGATTCCTCCTGGATTCAGAAAGAATCATAGAAGCCAAGTTTGGAGCCCAACTGCTAATTCTGCTGCATAAATGGAAAACAGGTGTTGTTGCTCTTCTAAATAACAGAATCCAGATGCAGGCATAGTCTGGCGTGACCCTGCTCCATGATGGGCCACTTGGAAGCTACTATGTCTTGGCCCACTGTAAACCATGTTCTTTCTTCACAGTGAAGCTATTGAACTTCTTGGATTTTAGAAAAATTAAAATAGGAAGGCCAAGGAATCATGGCAAGCTAGTGTCAAAACACAGCTCAATGAAATGCCTGTCTTATCCTAAGAGTTAAAATCCTATTGGTTAATATTGTTTTTGCTTATCTGTTTCACCTTCAGCAAATTGGCTTTGGCATGCACCTGTACAACGCGTACAGGAACAGCCATATCCACTACCCCAATCTTCATTACATCACATCCATTTTAAGGAAACACAGAGAATAGCTTGCCACCACTCTTCCTCTTACAAACACCTGGACTACAACAAGCTCAGGTAGTAGAAGACTGCAAAAACGGTTGTTTAGCTCTTGTTTGTGTTTTGGCAGCACAATTTGATATGGGATGTTTGGGTTCATATGTTGGCACCAATACAAGCCAATCTGGCTCAACTTCTCTCTTCTTTCTGGCAGGCCTGTTTCCCCTCAGCCCTGCTACCCACTTCCCTTTCTCTCCCCGAAAGCCAGCCTTGCTCAAAATGTGCATCCACTGAAAGTAATTACATTTGATTTTAGACTACATTTCCAAGTGTACGAGCCTCCAGACATGACTGAAATAAGCAAGTTCCTTAAAATAATTTAGAGTTAGACACGTTTAACTGGGATGTTAAACTACTGTAAGTTGTTACTGTGTCTGGACTGGAACAAGAATCAGTATATGGTATGTCTTGGTAGTGTGTTTATCCTATTTGAGCTGGGATATTGTGAGCATATATATTATGTTGACACTTGAATTATTGTCAATAATTTTTGAAGCTTTTTATTTTTATTTTTGAGTGAAATCCAAGACATTCTTTGTTGATATATACAAAATTTATGGAGCACATGGAAATATAATAATGATTGATTCACATTTTCTTCCCTTTAGTTTTTCAGATGTCCCAAGGATATATAAAAAGCTTTTACACAATTTATATGTCTTTATATAGTGCACAGAGACAATTTCCTTCAGCATTCAGAGGTTTGTTTTTTTTTTTATTTTCTGTGACAATCCTGATGAAATGGACAAGATATATGTCCTTCTTTTTGTCTTTTTTTCTTTTTTTTTTCTTCTTCTTTTCCAAAATTCCTGGTAGTTCATGCTCAATTTTAGGCACTGGTTAAGACCTGTATGGTGCTGGGCGCTGTACAAACATATAGTAGAGAGTCTTTCCTTTCATTTCAGTTCTGTGCATGTGCAGCTCTTTAAAGCAATATAGAAAAGGTTTCATGATACCAGCTCTCTGTCTTTAGAAACTTGGAGCTGCCAAGACTGTGTATATACATAAGCATGTGTAAACATGTATACAGATATGCAAATGAATCTTTTTATCTCTTTATTGCATTGGTCAGTGAAATAGAAAATAGCCATTTTTTTACATCACTTGTGAAGCTTCTGTATTTAATTACGTGACTCCACTTAATAGAAGAGAGTGCACATCACAGAAAATACTCAGCGAGGAGGTGGAGCATTGAGTTGCTGACACATCTTGAGACAGACGCACTTTTTGCTCCCTGTGTTGTGCAAGCACCATCTAGTGTACGTCTTAGACCCATCAGCACCAGATGACTAGCATACACCCATGTAGGTAGTACAAACACAAAGATACACAACCAGCTCACCGCTGCTTCATTACATTTCTGACAAGTGGCCACAGGGAAAAATTCATCATCTGAACCCTGTGTGTTTCTCAACCAATTAAGTGACTATCTTTCAGCTCAGTGCCATGCAACAGCAGTGACTCTGTTTTTGTGGCTATATACTGTTCACATTTCCCTCTGCTGTCAGAGAACATCCTGGATACTTTAACAAGACTTCACGCAGTTTGCAACTGACTCTGTAGTAAAAACTTGGACTAGGAACTCACTGCCTGGGTAATATTCCCTTATTTTTTCCCAGCAAAAAAGATACAATAGTCTTAAATATTTCCAGCTCAGAGACTGAACATTAAAAGGAGCTGGTTCAGATTTTGCCTGTGCTGAATTGAAATGGACTGATCATCTGCAAAATATCTCTGTATGTGATCTGGCTGACTATCACAACAAGGCCTTCTGTGGTCTGAAAACCAGATTACCAGTGCACATGCGTACGCAGAGCATCCTCCTGCTGCTCTGAGAAGAGGGAGGGTGGTTGCTAAGCGACAGAGTCCATACACTTACCAAAGCAGATAGTCCTCAAATAAGCCTATGGGGCTGGAAAAGGTTGTCCCCACCTGCAAATGAACTGTCACCATTCTTCAGATCCTAAAGCCTGTGTGTGAAGAAAACTTAACCCTCTGCCTTTAAAAAAAAAAAAAAAAACAAAGTTATTCTAAACAAGATCCCCACCCCTCCCCTCCCCAAAAGTCAACCAACATTTAAAAATAAAACTTGGTGATTTATATGTATGAGGTGAAGCTAGTGAAACAGCCCCTTTCTGTCTCTGTGAAATGTTTCCCTGGAGCTTAAAGATGGAGTTTCACATTTTCAAAAATAGCATCTAATTTTGAGTCCCGCACTTGCCAGGTGCCAAACTACAGACATTAATTAATGCTATTCAGCACCTATGAAAATCAAGCCCTCCAGCCATTACAAAATGAAACTTCAACGAGAACACAGGTACAGGTCCCTGATTTTGGGAAGTGCAGACCGTTCAGCACTTCTGAGAGTCAAACAACTTCAAAGGGATGTACAAAGGGATATAGGTCGTTACACTCTGCTTAATTACCGCTTTGGTTAGCTCTGCAATTAGTCAGTGGAAAGTGGCTAGCAACCCTCCCTGTCTCATCTCTCAGTCTTTGACACTCCTTGAACACCTAAAGGCGTGGGTGCCAGACACATACATAAGCCTGGATTTGTCACCTGAAGACTCAGCCTGCTGCTTATTTGGCCTTACAGACTTACTCTTCCTCTCTAGGTTGTAACTGAATTCAGCTTCACGCATTTTAATGTGCAGTGTAATCCTTCAGCACCACCTCCAGTTTCTGCTGCAGAATCGTGTACATTTTCTGGATTGTGTTTACCAGTCCCATGTGGATACATCAGATACTACGGAACTCCTGAAAAGGCACAAAAGATATAGATTGAGGTAACTGAATCATCCTCTACCTCATACACCACATCTCAGCACCTAATTTCAGGCCTACAAATCTAGAGGATAATTCCTCTCACTCTGGGGCTTGTTTGAATTGCCTCTGAACATGTGTCTAGAGTCACTGAAAAGCCCTAAACTTCCGTACAGAACTAGTGGGATACAATACAGGGTGAACAGGAGATCTGGAGCAGCAGCTGAAGGTGAGGTAGAAGTGCCTGCTAGAGTGTTTGGGCTAGGTAAACTGCCTCAAAAGTCATTATATGACTTAATTTGTGCAACTGAATAAATTCCCTAGCTCAGCTACAGTTGTGTAGAAGTCCAAATTAACATTTTAAACATGAAATTGAGTGATGCACAGGGATCAGTTTTAGGCTGAGCAGAACCTTTGTCTAGACTCCACTGGCTGTATTGACTGGACGTTCTTTTTCTATAGTGGGAATTTAGAACACCTTTTGAATCTACAGACATTAAGTTTGTTATGTTAGTTTAAAGGGTTGACCTCCATTCCTAGGGTTAACTGAGGTGTCTAAAGTTACTGTTGCATTTACTCATTTAAAAAAAACAAACATAAAAGCAAGTATTTTTCTTCTCTGTAGTGACACCATGTAGATCAGTGTCTTGATGAGACTGTAAGATTAGGTGGATACAATTTCAATAGTTTAGTGGTGATGTTTACATTAAGGAAACATCACTGGTTACTTGACTGATGACAAGGCTCTTTCAAGAATGAGAACTATCCCTGTCCTTTCAGAATTTGAGGCAGTTTGGACAATGTTGTGCTAAGTACAAAATGACATTTATTTTGTTGTTTTCTTTTTTTTTTCATTGTAAGACCTCCCTGCAATTTCACATGGTGGATGAAGAGGGGGAAAAAGAGAAGCCCTTATTGTTGCAATTAAATTTTTGCAGCAAAGGCTTCAGAGTGATTTCAGTCCATACGTACTAGCATGCACGGTCTTTACAAAGTGTTTGCAGATCATGTCTCTGGAGCTTACAGACACTTTTAGATAATAAGGTATCAAGAAAAAGACTTTGATTTTGGAGCCAGCAGCTACTAATAATTCCTATGACATTTTTTACCTTTTTTTTTATTTTTTAGATAAGTTTTTCCAGGCAATATATCACTTCAAGTGAAAGTTTTATTTCAATAACAGATAGATTCTACTGGTTTTAGTGTGATAAAGTTCATGAATGGTAATGTGTGTGAGCTGGTAAAATTACTGAATATGTATATGTTTTAAAGGCTCTGCAATCCAGGTTAGTAGGAACAACTCTTACTCTTTCAGCCAGCACTATAGATATGTCAAGAGATGGAATACCCTTTCATCTTGATAGCCTCTGCCTGTCGAGGAAAAGATAATTTAATTTCCTCTTTAAGTATAGGTTTTGGTACCAACAATACTGAAGACTGAAAAGAGAATCAGAACCTTATTTATATCTATATTTATATCTTTTGCCTTTTTCTTAGCATTAGCAGTTAAAGTATAACTCAAATGAAGAAAAAAGGCATGATTAGGGAATTAGGCTGAGATTTTAAATCAGTATTATGGTATTAGAAGGTTCAAATTAATTTGAATTTCTTACCTAATTCATTCAGACTTCCTCAGAAATCTCAAGCCTTAATTAACAGACAGGACTTTTATGTTTTTTATTTAATTAATAAATATAAGGACTGAAGACTATGCCAAAACAGGGATTTAGGTGCTTAAGCCACACCTAACTCCAGTTTTATGAGCTTTAATCTAAAATTCAAACCCTGAAATCCCTGTTGAACTTATGTTTAAGACTGGGAACATCTTAAGAGACCTTAGAACAATAAAAAGGACTTCCTGTAAAATGTTTTCTTTCCTGACCACACTCAAGAAAACTTGCTCTGGTATGTGAAGAAGTTAAATTTCTTCACCTTGCTCACTTGTTTTGTATCCATTCTCCAAACATGCCTGATGGAGCAGACACCAGACAAAAGCATCTAAAAAGCCTTATACCTTTCTAGGACACCAGAGATTAGAGCATTCCACCGTAAAGTTCATAACCAGGTTCAAGTCTTTCCTGTGTTCTAATTTCTTGCAGGAATATCCTAAGCATCATTCTTTAAAGGGAGAAATGGACCTATTGACATTTTTTCCAATGTAATGATGTACTGAGTCAGAAAATAACTATGCAACTTGATTGCAGTGCTTAGCGTAATCCACTAAGGACGGAGGCCTACTTTCTCATCTTCCTTCCGAGCAATGTTTTAGTACAGGATCTATGGCAGTTGAGTATCACATGCACAAGGGCTTCACTCCAGTGGGAGGTTCAATATTTTGAGGCTCACACAGTGGAGAAATTCTCTAAAGCTCAGACTAAAGAGTCTGCACTATAGAGGGATTTACCAAGGGCAACTAATGTGCTATATACCACATTCTTTCTTAGGGCTGCTTTTTGGACTTCAGAAATTGCATGGTACAATTAAGTAAAGATACTACTCTTAACATTTGTAGAGTTTAATTGCAGAAATGCTACAACAGTTACTGTTATGCACGCACATGCACTGGGACACACATAATACTTATGAAACTGGAGTCATAGTAATAAGAGAGGAAGGGAAGGAGAGAGATTCTGAAGAGGATTTATTAAAAAAAAAACAACAAACCAAACCAAACCAAAATAAACCTGTAAAAATGCAGATCTAGAGGTAACTAATTGATCCCAAATATTCTGCAATTAGAAGGTGTCTTCATCCCATGTGAAAGCTCTGACTGAAGTTCTCAAGGCTAACATGTCTCAACATAAGCATGCAGATTAATATTACAATTTGTGAAGCTTAGTTTTTAAAGATCAAGTACTCCCAAAATTCATTGAAAATCTGATGTTATACTGTTACATATTGTGCTCTCTTCTGAGTGATGTTTCCGCAATACAGCATGTGCACTTTGGGGAAGTGAAACACACCAAGTAAGAAATTGAAATACAGTGTCAGTAAAATCTAATTTTTTTAAGCTGGGGTGGAGCTTCTGGAGCCACCAGAGAAGTAAATGGAAACTGTAGATGAGAAACAAGCACTCCATCCAGACAAAAGCATTTATGAGAAGTGCTTTCATTTAGCTAAATATAGCATTAGGAATCCGGAGCCAAATTATTTCTACGTCAGTACTATGAAGAGTAAAGTAGATGCCTTTAAAAGAGCAGTCTGGAGCCCTTTTTTTTTAATTCCATATGAATCTGCCAAATGGTGAAGATTTCCATTCTTCAGTCCTGTCAGAATCTGAGCAATTTCCCTCCCCTATTTCTATGACTATTTCTTCCCACTATAATGTGTTAATGAGCTTCCTGTATATTGGTGTATCCAAATGACTCAAATATTAATCAGCAATAGGTGGAAATGAAGATTTAATCTTCATTCCATCTGCAAAATTTTCTGAAATGTGGTTTGGATAAAATCTGAAGTGTAAATTTGGACAAATTTTATTTCATCCTAATTCAAAAGCAGAGAACAAGGAGGGAGAGAGAATGAAAGTAGGGAGGAAAAGAAGTTGCTCTGCTCTGTAGGACAGCAAGGACAAAAACATTAATAATGTAGTGATGCAAGCAGTGGCTGACATGCCAAAAGAGGAAACTGTGACTACAATTCTGCTCCACTGAATTTCTGCTTAATATGGTATGCATCACTTCTCCAGAGCTGGTTTTGTTAGAGATTCTTCATCGTATGAAGAATACTTGATGCAGCTTTCACTTCATGCAGATAAGTTTAAAGGAGACAACTGCTGCAATATTAAAAAAAAAAAAAAAAAGAAAATAACAATCCAAACCTTTTATGGTGAAGTCAAGACAATATTTGAATTGCTGAAAAGGATAAAAAAAGTCTTTCTATGTTCTCTCACCAGATTTTGAAGTAAGATATTAATCTCAGATGTAGAGACATATTGTTAGAAAAGGGGAACAATAAATTTTATTTAATTCTATAAGAAACAGTATAAAAGCAGTTTATGCCTTTTATTTTTGTTTTCCATTTTCATAAACAGCAGACAATATATTCTCCACTATTATGTTCTTAAATGATGCCCAATATTTAGGTGTACCATCTGCGTTACATCTCTGACACCTATTAACTTCCTGAATAGGGAGATATGAGTTCTCCTAAACTTTACAGTGTTAAAGTTACCATTCCAAACAATACTTCTAAATTTTCTGATTAGGTTTGAAGAATTGGAAATATCCATTAATTTACCCAGGTTCCCTGAATAATTTTAAACCAGATTCTTAGAATGAGATCCTATACTCATGGAAACTAATGAGAAAAACTCTTAATTCCCATCTTGGAGTTTAAACAATAACTAGACAAAAGACTCAGCAAATCTTGTTCACTCAGCACTCAATATTCAGACATGCTAGAACTCAGGCTATCTGTGTACCTGAATTTACTTGTCTTGTGCATGTTTATATACCTTACAATACTATACAAAATCGTGTCAATCCATAGGACATTTGGCTCATTTAGAATGGGCACTGCTCATTTAATGAGCAGTAGTTCTTGTTTAATGCTCACTGTTCCATGTTTAGCCCCAGGTCTGTCTTACTGGATGCTAATCAAACCTTGTTCTGGAAAAAAAAATTATTAATTACTTGGAAATTTTGCTCAGGTGCTTATTATTAGAGTACCCTGCTACTTCTCTAACATTAATTATTTTCTCAATACTCCTCTATGATAGATTGCCTTGGCTTTTCAGGTGCAAAGGAGAGGCATAGAGGGACTTAACAAAAGGACTTACGTGTTAACTTCTGTGCTATGATACTCAAGGTTCCGTAGGGTTCATCACAGATGCAATGACAGAACAAAATCAGTCAATACCAAACAGGGCCAAGATTTCAGATTTTCACCTATTCAGGTGTTAATCATACCTTTCTGAAACCAGACTCAAGATCTGATTTTAAATATCAGGATCATTTTTTTTTAAGCTGACAGCAAGAGACCAGCATGGTTAAGTCAAGACCTGCTGATCAAACTAAAGGGCAAGAAGGAAATGCACAAGCAGTGGAAGCAGTGACAGGTATCCTGGAAAGACTGTAGTAACGATGCCCGGTTGTGTAGGGATGGGGTCAGGAAGCCCAAGGTGCAGCTGGAGCTGAACTTGGCAAGGGACACAGAGTAGTAAGAAGGGATTCTATAGGTATGTCAACCAGAAAAGGAAGGTCAAAGAAAGTGTACACCCTCTGATGACCACAACTGGCAAACTGGTAACAACAGACGAGGAGAAAGCTGACATAGTCAACACCCTTTTTGCCTAAGTCTTCACTGCCAGCCTCTCTCACCACACCTCTTGAGTGGATGGACCACAAGGCAGGGACTGAGGGAGTAAAGTCTCTCCACCTGTGAGAGATCGTGTTCATGATCACCTGAGGAATGCAAACATACAGAAGTCTATGGGACCTGACAAGATGCATCCCAAAGTCCTGAGGGAATTGGTTGATGTAGTTGCCAAGCCACTCTCCATGATATTTAAAAGTCATGGCAGCCAGGTGAAGTCTCCAGTGACTGAAAAAAGGGAAATATTGCACCCATTTTTAAAAAGGGTAAGAAGGAGAACCCTGGGAACTACCGACCTGTCAACCTCACCTCTGTGCCTGGGAAAATCATGGAACAGATCCTCCTGCCTTAGCTATGCTAAGGCACATGGACAACAGGGATGTGCTTCAAGACAGTCAGCATAACATCACCCAGGGCAAATCCTGCCTGACCAACATGATGGTCTTCTATGATGGAGTGACCACATCAGTGGACAAGGGAAGAGCTATGGACGACACCTATTTGGACTTCTGTAAGGCCTTCGACACAGCCCCACACAACATCCTTCTCTCTAAATTGGAGAGATATGGATTTGACAGGTGGACTGTTCAGTGGTTGTGGAATTGGTTGGAGAAGTCCACTGAGTAGTAGTCAATGGCTCAATGTCTGGATAGAGATCGGTGAAGAGTGGTGTCCCTCAGGGGTCCATACTGTCACCAGTATTGTTCAATATCTTCACCAATGACACAGACAGTGGGATCAAGTGCACTCTCAGCAAGTTTGCATTGACACCAAGCTGTGTGGTGCAGCTGACATGCCTGAGGCATGGGATGCCATCCAGAGGGACCTGGACAAGCTCAAGAAGTGGGCCTGTGTGACCCTCATGAAGTTCAACAAGGACAAGTGCAGGGCCCTGCGTCTGGGTCAGGGCAACTCCTAGTATCAGTGCAGGCTAGGGGATGAAGGGATTGAGAGCAGCCCTGCTGAGAAGGACTTCAGGGTACTGGTGGATGAAAAGCTGGACATCAGCCAGCAACATGCACTCGCAGCCCAGAAAGCAAACTGTGTCTCAGGCTGCATCAAAAAAAGCGTGGCCAGCAGGTCGAGGGAGATGGTTCTGCACCTCTACCACACTCTGATGAGACCTCACCTGGAGTACTGTGTTCAGCTCTGCAGCACTGTGTTCAGCTCTGCAGCCTTCAGCACAGGAAAAACACAGACCTGTTGGAGCGGGTCCAGAGGAGGGATACAAAAATGATCAGAGGGCTGGAGCGTCTCTGCTGTGAAGACAGGCTGAGAGAGCTGGGGTTGTTCAGCTTGGAGAAGAGAAGGCTCCGGGGAGACATCATTGTGGCTTTTCAGGTCTTAAAAGTTGTTTCTAAGAAAGATGGGGACAAACTTTTTAGGAGAGTCTGTTGTTATAGGGCAAGGACTAATGGTTTTAAATTGAAAGAAGGTAGATTTGACTAGTTATAAGGAAGATTTTTTTTTACCATGAGGGTGGTGAAACACTGGCACTGGTTGCCTAGAGAGGTGGTAGATGCCCTGTCACTGGAAACATTCAAGGTCAGGTTGGACATGCAACCTGGTCTAGTTGAAGATGTCCCTGCTCATTGCAGGGGGGTTAGACTGGATGACCTTTAAAGATCCCTTCCAACCCAAACCTTTTTATGATTCTATATGTCCATGCCCTAAAATATTAATCATGTTTTCCCTAACAACAGTTTCCAACATTATCTGATGGATATTTTAAAGTGTCTCAGAAACCTACTTTTAAAGAAGAGAGTAATATTTCACTAGAATAACTAATTTGAGATAGCACGACAGACATTTTGATTATAGGCACAAAATATGATGATGCATAACACAGTCATCAAAAGCTGTAGTAAGTATATTACATGTGTATTGAGGGTCATGCATTAGTACAGATCTACTTTGACCTTCCAGCATTGTCTTATTTGCTTGCACCGTTTATGTAAAGCTCCACTTTTAAATTAAATTAATGCAAGTATGTTCTCTGTCTAATTGGCCATATGTACTTGACTAGCTTGGCATGTTTTCCTTAAGGAAACCCAATAGAAACTGGATTGTCTCTATCTTTCTTGAAAACAAGGTGGCACAAAACATGTATTTCCTGCTGCTAACAATGGATGCCTTTCCCTTACCCATCTTCTTTCCTCTTTCCAATGGCAATCAAGAAAAGGTAAATGAAAAAAGACAGCATGAATATAGTAAGATTCTCAATACCTACAATTGTCTAACGTACATCTTGCTTTAGAAGAGGAATGAGACAACAGCATGTACTGTATGAACATTTACAGGAAACTTGTAAAAAGAAGCAGTCTTAGAATAATATCAGTGTCATCATGTGCCCAGGGACTGTTACCCCTAGTCAGCTGATCAGTAGTAGCAGGACAGAATGAACCCTGTATAGCTCCTGGGAGTGAAAAGTATGACAGGAGCATGAGGAAGACAGAGCACTGAGATTGTGTTTATAATTTGACTGGCTATAGGCTGTGGTAATAACTGGGAGGATGTAGTTATGAGTTTTTAGATGAGCAGATAGACACAACCTCCTGCTGCTACTGTTGTGACTGACCTTGACACTACTGCCACCAGTTCCAGTCCCACCACCAAACTGTGCTGGAGAGCCCTTGTTCTATGGAGTGGTTTTCTTTAAGGACCGATTGTGTATTTTGCCTTGAGAAATCACGGAAAATTTAAAAGAAATAAATATGATTAGAACCTTCAAATTCTTAATAACTTAATAAAGACCCCAGTTTTACTCAGGTAATAAGCAGTAAAAAGTAAGCATAGTTTTTCAGAACTGTCTTCCTAATCTTCAGATTCTAAATTTCACCCAAATGTCACTTCAGGAACCCAAATGATTTCGTAAATGTCTGCCAGAAAAATTCAGGCCATGAGTCTGCTCTAATGCAGTGTCCCACATGGGTCTCACAGGACCCATGTTTTCAGAGTTCTTAGCACTGTATAATAGTTTATATGTTTTTAAAACACAACCCTTAGCTACTGCAGCTCTAGTAGCCATAGCTCAGCTCCACTGCATTTCATTTTTGAAGTCATACTTAGATGATTGAAGTGATGTGCCCACCATCATGTAAGAAAGCTGTGGCAGATTCAGTGAGGAAATTCTCCAGGGCAGCAATCAAATTTTTTAATACTGAAAGCGTCCCACATTTTAGTCTGATTTCCTAAGGGGACAAACCTGACGTGATGGCAACACTTTTATCTCTGTGACTGAGCTTTTCTGTCAGCCCTCTTTCTCACAATAACTTTTGATCCCTTTGGCTAATAGCAGCCAAACTGGACAGAGGAGTAGAAGCCTTAAAGATATTAAAGTACTCACATCTGAGCTGTACAAAAATGCAGCCTAAGGGTTACATGTGGCTGCTAAAAAGGAACATGTTCTGTCTGGCCAGTTCAGTTGCTGAGAGGCAGATGACCAGTCACCACATTCATAGCACTACCTGTGGCGCCTCTTGCCTAATCGGCAGGCAAAAAAGAAATAGCAATATGGAAAATTGTAAGGAAGGGTGCAGGGAGGAGGTAGATGGTCTTTGGCAGATAGGAAGCATGGAGCAGAAAGAGGAAGGTCTTGTGGGAGTGGTAGTGGGGTGGAAGTGTGGCCTTGCCTTGGTTAGGAGAAGTCTTTAGTACTTGGTTGTACCTTTTAACCCATAAGAATGTAGTTCTAGAATGAGTAGTCAGACAGTTGTCATAGGTAAGATGGAGGCTCTCAGTGAGGAAAAAGCTGGATTGTAAACTCATTTCCTTTCAGAAATTACAAAATTCATGTGTTTGCTAGCACTATGGATGTCCTAAACACAGGAGGAAGAAGGGGGCAGATTTTGTGCTTTGCTACACATCAGGGAATTTACACCTCAAAGAGGATTTGCCTCTAAGAGTTTTTTTGACCACATTCAATATGCTTGAAATCTGTTGTTCAAAGCCTTCACAGTACCTCTTCCTTCTGTGATTTTTTTTTGAGGTGTACAAAGAGGTAAGCTCACTTTTCAACCTTCAGTTAATTCTGTTTACAAGGTCATTAGTCACCAATCTACTGCAAACAGGACTTCACTAAATTCTCAGATTACATCTTTTCTCTTTCCAGTCGCCAACTTTCTTTGCTATTCACCTTTCAACTTTTGAGATGGAGTCTTACAAACAGCAGTCTGCATTATTCCATGAGCCTGATCCCTAGGATGCATCAATATTCTGAAACAAACAGGGAACCAATGGTAAATAATCCCAACATTAAGTAATTCCCAGGGAGGGACTGAATTAAGGTGACTCAGGCAGTTTGCTAAAGCCATATCCCTGCCAAATGCACAGTCTGTATTAAAACACACAGCTGTGAAAAGAAAATGCTTGCATTTTTATGCTTTTAACTATGAGATATCTGTGAACAAAACAGAATAGCTGTTTCTCTAGCTTACCTACTATAGAGGATATTTGGGCTGTTTTGGCCAGAATGTTTCTAATAATATTTTAGTGTGGTCTGGCTGCACATGGAGTCCACACACAAAGCACTACATGTACACAAAGTTTTTCAGTCCACAGAATTATGGGCCTGTAAAGTTGTGAGCAGCTGTAAACAAGGTCTTAAAATGCATAATGTCATCTGCACTTTACAGCAGGTAACTAAGCTGTTGTGACCAATAATATCAGCTTGTCAGAAAATCTGGCAAGGGGGGGGGGGGGGGGGGGTGCATTTTTTTTTGCATGGCAGAGATACTGCAAAGTAGTGGAGTACTTCACTGGGTTTGTCATTAGGAAACATTCCAGTATTTAATGTATCTTAGTTTTAAGACAATATGCAGTGCTTTAATCTTGCAACTTTAAAGCCATTCAGAAAATCTCTTGTGACTGTGTTAGGATTTTAGCCACATTTAATCATATTTTGCTTTTTTCTCCTCTTAAAGCGCCTAACAAAAGTGTCTAACTACAATACAAAAATGCACAACAGCTAATTGAAGATTTCTATTTTTATTAACTATGTCATGACACATCCAACACTTTGGGCACATTATTGTTCCAAATATTTCTAAATATTAACGCTTATGGGATTCTACTAACAACAGAAAAACTAGAAGTGAAATGTGCCAATGAGTCAGCTTGTTTAAACATAAATGCCATTTGCAGCACCCTAGAAATCTGAGACACTCAGTTGGACTTGGCAGTATGACACAGGACCTAGGAGAGACACATACCCTTTTGAAGTGCAGCTGGAGGTATGTACGTAAAAACCTTAGTGCGTCTAAAATGACAAACGACATTAGACAATTGTGTTTAAGTACCCATATCATGTTAAGTAATAAAGTTAAATTATCTCATATCCTGAGCAACAACAGTTCCTTTCAGAATGTAGTTAACTGCAGAAACAACTGCTAATTTGCATTGGTCATCTTAGGTTCTGAACTTGTTTTTCAGAAGATGGGATTTTCCCTTCAGATAACACAACCTATGGAAGACAGCCAAATGGTTGGGAGTGTAAGTTAAGGAAGAGAACTTTAAATGATATAATTTTTACAAAAATCTTTTGCTAATGTCTCAGAAAGAAAGTCACCTACTGATCTCCATCCCACAGTGTACAATGGTGAAGCCTCTATAAAATCAGGGACTGTTTTGCAAAAAGAATGGAGCCTTTCAAAGTCTGACTGAACTCATTGTCTCTCAGCAACCTTTGTCCAACAGACTCTCTATTCCCCTGATTTTTATATTCCTAGAGTTGTTTGGTGGCAACTTACCAAAGGAAACAAAGGGAGTTATTACAACTTTGTAATAGTTGGAGTCACTTTTAGCTGCAGATTGCAAATGAGAATTTGCCTTGGATAGTAACTTGTATCTGCAATCCACCGTAGTCAAGGGGTATCTGAGTAGTTTGAACCTTTCTCATATTGAGCAGAAGTCACAGAAAGCAGCTCATGGCATTCTAGAAACAGAGGACAACAGTCCCTATGGTCTGGGACAAGCAAATGAAGACTGTCTAAACAGTGGCATCAGACTTCAGACAATCTGAACTTTGCAAACCTGATATTAGGGGTCATGCTGCACTGACTTCTCTGGCTATAGTGGAAAGAGTGAATCACCAGAGATGGCTCATCATCATACCTCTGTTTGAAAGTCTGCCAAACCTTGTGCAAGACAGTAGTATGACTAATAGCAATCATCACAAGAAAAGTATGTCATCGGATTGTACAGCCTGCCAAAGGGTAAACACGGGCAGTTTTAAAGAGTGTAATATTTTTTTCTCCAAACATACTGCAGACTGCATTCTATTAAAGAGAGTGAGAATCACCTTGGGGACATAGTTTTGGAAAAAATCATGCCTGTCACAGAATGATTAACAAGTGCAAGCTTCACTTGCGTTCAAACTTGACTTTTCAAGTGGCTGTCACACAAGCTTGACTATATCACATTGTCAGTATTTGTTGTTTTCCAAACGGATGGAAATTATTTTGTGTTTTCTGCAAGTCAACTGGGAGATGCCATCTCTTTGCACAATGTGCAACAAAATGTAACATATATAAATAAATATAAGCTACTTTCTGTTAGTCATCTGAAATTAAAATGTTCCTTCTATTTACCAGGAATCTTCTTATTTGTTCTGGATATCCGTTGATATTTATGGAATCAATATGTAATTTAGTATCAGTATATTTAATCATAATCAGCCTGAGTGCAGTGTTTAGCTGAACATATAAAATGTACTATAATGACTTTAAAATGTTTAATTTAAGAATCTCTGCCTCTGTGCATATGAATCAGAGACCTGTGTTTAATTATTGATAGCAATTAGAGCACAGAAGCAGACAAACAGCATCTGGTGGCAGGAATAATTTCATAGCCTAGCCCTTATTCAGTCTCCTTTGGAACCAAAGCAATGCTTCACTGATTGATTCTTTGCAATGTATGAATTCAGATTTTAGTTTCTGAACAACCCTTTGGAAGCTGTCTGTCATTTTATAAGTCCTGCTAGGTTTATACATCTATGTGTGGAACAGATGCTGCACAGGGGTATGGTTGGTCAGCTGTTTTCTTAATGTGATGAGAGTCAGAAAATTATTCCTAAGTACTTCCCTGTTTTCATGTATGCTCTGTCTTGTAAATGCTAGAATTTTAATTATATATTGGTATTCAAGTCACAAAGTCAGGGAATTAAAGCAGAAAGTTATTCTGGCAAATGCCAAATATGAACTTTTAAATGAAACTTGCCAAATGCTACAAAATAAGACAAATATTTTTAAGGGGAAAGGGTTTGATTCTGTACTTGCTGAAACCAATGAGAACCTCTCAAATGAAGCACTTGCATCATAGTTAAATTTCAAATTTCCTATGAATCACAGGGTTACACTGTCTCTCATCAGTGAATAACGTGAAAAAAAAAAGTCACTTTTTTTTGAAAATGTCATGGAACTGGAAAGTTTCAAATCATTAACTACAGATAGAATTCATCTATATTGGCTAGAAAGTAATACATTAAAGAAGTGGCTATCAACTTTTAGTGAGGCTCTGTCCATTCTCAAAATATTCTTAGGGAAGCACAGACCCTTTGACAGTGAATAGCTTCTTGACAAGAAGTTGACTGCTCTTGCTATCTTTTGAGCAGCTCTTAGGAGACCTCGAGGATTTGTGGACCACAGGTCAAATAAACATTAGAACCAAGATAATAAATGATGTGTTTTTCTACAAATGCTAAGAAGTACTTTATAAAAATCTGCTCTGCCTTTCAAGGACGGTCTAGCTTCCAAACATAATGAGTCTGAATTGTACAGAAATACTCAACATATAAGAATTTTGATCACACAAGAATTATCCTGAGAGTCTAAGCAAGGGTTTGAAGTGGGTGTTAAAACTAGACAAAACCCAGGGATAAAACTTAGACATGGGTATTTCTTTTTTCTCATATACACTTAGACATACTGCTGCCTATGCTGATTCTACTAATTGTCCTTCTTAATCTCCCTTAACACTGTCTCAGAGGTCAGGCTTGGAGAAGTTGTTATTCTATATCACTTTGCTTTATAGGCAAGCAGGTGGGATGGAAAAGCAGAGATTGAGCAGACATTTGTTATTACTTTGGGTAGGAGTGCAGAGAAAGCAACGAGCAGCGTATGATCATTTCCACCAGTAAACAAGATGGAAACAGGTAAGGGATCATGACTCACAGACTGGCACTGACTTGCAGTCAAAGCCAAGAAAAAATATTAGTCTGACTTGAAATGTGTACTACTCCTGCTGGAACCAAAGTTCTTGGTTTTACTGTTGTTCTGCTTTTCCAAAGGAAATATAAATGAAACAACTATTCTCAGTGTTAGAGCTCTGTTTTCCACTCCAATGGGGGAATGAAGAGAGAAGCTGAAGTGACATTGTTCAGAAGTATCACACAGTCTAAAGGGCCCATCTATGTGATGACATCCGCATCAGCAGCAGGTATCTTCTCCTTGTAGGATGGAGATAATTCTCAGTGCCACTGTGCATTGAGTAGCCACCACCAAACTGAGGTCTCCTGAGCCTCTGTACAGGGTATAAACCAGAACTAGATTTGTTTCATATTTTACCAACTCACAGGAGGAGGAGAGAAAGGACAAGACCGTTCTTCAGTCAAGATAAAGACATGCAGCTCTGCTGATTTTGGTGGTAAAGCAGTGCTGTGACAAACGTGGATGTTGTCCAGAAAAACTGACATGTGGGTGTCTTCAAGATGTCAAAGATGCTTAGACTTTGGAAAAAAAGTTAAAGAAATGATGGCAGATAGACAAATGTTTGAGAAAATATGCTTTTCTTCTATATTTTGAAACAAAAAAAATGCATACTCCAAACTCATAACTACCAAACAATGCTGCTTCTCTAAAATGTAAGACCTCTTTCTAACTGAGCAATCCTGTGCTTCACCCTGCTCTCTATTGTGTATGTATGTGAGGGCTCAAGGAAACAAAGGTTGTTTCACATAAATAACTTAGGGATGGATGTAGGGACAAAAGTGCTGGCATTACTGGACTGAGAGGAAGAAAAAAGAAAGAAAAAGTTATGCCTGACGACACATGAAAGATGGAGAAATGCACACTGGGAAACGTAGTTTTGTATTAAAAGTGTAGGACAACCGTTTCCCATATTCTGCAGATTTTAGAGCTTATGCCATTTTAAAAGAAATGTATCAAACAATATCTAACATATTTAAAGAAACCACAACCCTCTTAGTCAACAAGTTAGTAGAACTTTATTTTCTTTCCTGCAAGAAATCGTTAGTGAATGATCTCATATTGTGTTATTTCCTGCAGTGTTACAAATAATCTATTGGATCCCTTATGTAATATTCCCTGAATAAAACGTACTTATTTTTTAAGCAGTGAATTAAAATTTGAATCTCTACTCACACTGTTTCCATATATGAAGTTTTTGATTAAAGAATATTTTCTGGAGTAAGCAGGTTATTTTCTGAATTCTGCTAAATGCCTTAATTTGGAAAATACACTTTAGAGAAGTAGCCCATGATAAAATGATATATATAATTACTACAATGCACTTTATTGGAAACATTATTTTATTTAATAACCCTTCTGGGTCAGATAATAATTTTCACTGTGGCCAGCTTACAGTACTCTAAATAATTAAAACCAGCTCCTTCTGCTATTAGGATATAAGCAAATAGTGTATCTTATGTAAAAAAAATAACCCAGCCAACCAGCATCCATGTCTCCAGGGTTGGCTTTTTAACTTGATCTGTGACACAGCAGATATAAATTAGATTGTACTTAAGTTTTGTTTCTCTGCTTTCAGTTTTTCTTATATAATGTCAACTTGTTCACCAGAAACTTCTCCCATTGCTTTTTGAGTTCATGAAGTACTACTTTCTGTACCTGCGTGCCCAACAGTTGTATTTCTTGGGGCCTTCACTCCCACTTGAAGTTCAGCCTTGGCCCAAAATCTTGCTCTCCATTTCTTGGAGAATGTAAAGATCTGGGATGTACCTCTGGAGTTTCAAAACTCCCTTGTGAGGTTCTACGTACTCCCCCCATCTAGCTGTACTTCATTGCTGAAGATCCCAAAAATTAGAAGGGAAGTAGTGTTGGTAAGCTTCCCTGACTTTCTATGATTACATGACATGTAATCTATTATCTCTTTTCCGTGATGAACTAGTCTTGTCCTTTCCACTTCCTCCATTTGACATCTTTACAGTCTTCTCTCCCTTCACAGCCATTTCTAGTTAGTGTCATTCCTGTAAACCACAAATACATTAGTGTAGCCTTACTTGCCTCTCTTCCACCTTGTCAAATCAATCTTTCATACACAATTTTTAGTTTCATTTCCTTAATTCTACATTTCTCTCCAGTTTTATTTTCCAGAAATAAAATGCAGAGTGGATTTTAGCAAGGCACCAACAATTGTTCTCTGATAATGCTTTTTCTTTTTCCTCAAAGACGTGTGAAATACATAGAGTTGAAACATGTGCTGCTCGCATGCAATAAAGCACAGATTTAGTGCCTTATTCAACTATCTGGAACACAGCAGAACTGACTGGTTAGACTTTCTTCCTCTTCCTGTCCAAAGTAATAATAAGCCATTAGCCAAAATAGTTTTTAAAATATGTCTCCAAACTGTCTTTCTGAAGGACTGTATGAACTTGGGTGCATTGGGAAGGAGGCAGACAGAGCCATTTGGTTGTTAAAATGGGTAAACTCATCAGAATTTATTAACCATTTTATATACACACAGACACACATGTATTAAAATCCTATATTATGTATATTATGTACATGTACATATTCATATTTATAAATATAAAGAAAATAAATATGTATATACTATACAGTGTATATATTTCATTTTTGGGAAGACTTTGCTTCGTAAGCCCTTTTTCTAAATTCTTGACTGTGCTTGCATCTCTATGAAGTTTTAAGACAATCCTGTCAGTCATCCAGACTGAAAAATACCTCCAAAGGTTCCCAGAAGACAGAAATTCTTCTTTAGCCTAGCTATAGGAAGTCTAGTTCTCCACTGTACTACTACGTAGAATTAATCACAAAACACTGCTTTTGCCATAGTGACATTGCCAGTATTGAAAAAGAGACTTTTAAAAGGAAGGATGAAAGCAAAGGGCTCTCCACATCCATCTGTAGTTTAGGAGGTTCACAGAAGTGTGAAGTGGCCAATTTGTCTCCATGAAATGTTCCCAGCTGAATGAGAAAACTGCATGGAGATGAATTTAGTCTGAAGCAGCAGCTTTTAAATGTGTGAACTGCTTCAGTCACCTGAGCTGGTTCTATTATTGCTGCCTCAGAATCATCAATGCTTCTGTTTCTGTGACATGCGCCTGGTATATGCCCTCTTCACCCAGCCCTTGTCTGAATGCAGGATCCTTGACAAACGAAGTTTCAGTCAGAGGAAGCCAGTTGGAATTCAGTATCGTGGGAGAGTGGAAAAACTGGGGAAATTAGATACTTTTGGGAGGTATTCCCAAACTCATGGTTTGTGCAAGAGTTGAAACCAACAAGGATCAGTGACAGATTCGTGTTAATGACCCTAAGATACTTAATTTAGAGCTTACTATCACACTTGCCCTCTTTTTTTTTTTTTCCCCGCTCCTTCGTCCAACCTGAGACTGCAAATCCATTTGTTTCTCCCAGACCCTTTCTTCTCCTATAATCCTGCTCACCCACCACATTTCCATAGCAATGTGATGAGATTCTGCAGAACTATCTGCCATACTGCTAGTGTATTCTCACCACATACACACACGCTACCCAGAAAGTGTCACCCAAGTCATTCTTCTAGCATTTATGCTAGAAGTAGACATTGAAATTATCACCTATGAGCATACAGTAATGATAAATGTCCAAACCAGGCCCTCTTAAGCTAGAAATATCAAATTGAAATTGGGTGACTCTTAGCTAGAAATTCTACTTTTGTGAAGTTCATTCTGTTCAATATGTTGAATATCTGAGACAAACTTAGCAAAACCCAGCTTTTATTTTAAAAAACATTTATGAGATTCCCCCCAGAATTGAATGATTTTTTTCTGCAATCTGGCTTGGTTAGAAGTTGAGTATGTAAAACAATCAGAGAATTGTTTTAAGCTCTAAGGTAATTAGAATAAATCTTGCAGTTTGCTAAAATAAGAAGAAAGGTGCTATTCAGGGAGGAAAGCTGTCTTAGGTACTTCTTGCTCAAGTAACTGCAAATCTGAACTACCAGTCATCTTTTGCCACCATAAGGGAACACAAAATTTCAAAGGTGTATGAACAGTCTTTTCTATTGTAAAGATCAGAGAATAGACAACTTCTAAAAATAGCTTTTCAGCTTCAGGCCCAGCAGGATTGGTTTACCTCAATATCATCTCTTGTTTGGAGATATCCAAGACTGGAAACAAAGGCAGAGAAGTTAAGAAGGGAGGGCAAGCACATCCACTTTGGGACACTGAATTTCAAAAGACATTTTGAACAGCTGAAGGGAGTCGAGAGGAAAACAAGCACAATTTCAGAAAACATTTGCTAGAAGGAAAGATTGAACAGCTTGCAGTTGTTTTGCTGGAAGAGTAACAGCAGAATGAGCTGATAACAACCTTCAACTACATAGACAGTGCTGCAAAAATGAAAGAAATTATTTATTCATGGTGTCAGAGATCATAATAAGGCAATATTTTTGAAACCTTGGCAAAGATTACCTAGAAGTCAGTGATACCTTCCTCACTAGAGACCTCTGAAAATAGATTACACAAAAAGCAACAAGGAATAACACACATACTGATAATCTTGCTTGTGTAGAAAGACGATGAACTAGATAATAAATTAAGATCTGTTCCTTCTGTCCTGCAAGTACCTAAGGCAAAGATGGAAAAGCAAACATCACAGTTAAGTGAAAGGATGCATAAAAGCAGAAACGAGAAGGATGGTCAAAATATGTATAGTTCATCCATTTCCAAATATAAAGCCACAAAGTAGGAATGGGAATAAACTCATGACTCTGAGATGTGGTGAGAGATGAAAATTTGGGAACTGGTGTTACGTGCAGTGATATTTATGCCCTGAAAAAGTGAAAAAGCATGTAGTACATGCAGTTACCAGAAATGCAAAAGCTTCCAGGGAAGGAATTGTAGCTGCAGCATAATGTTGGTAGATCCAGAGATTCTCCACTTGCACCTCCTGCAAAAGAAAGCCACCCGTCAGTCAACAATTGTCATGTACTCCATGGGGCCACCATTTCTTTCTACTCAGCTGAATTGTATTGACAGCCATAGTACAGTACCAGCAACACTGTTAAGCAGCAGTATTAGAATGGCAAATTGTAAAAAAAAAATGTGTTGTTCCTGAGAACCTGTTTTTTCCTCTTGTGCTTTGAATGGCACTGCTACACATCAGTGCAAGATCTACTACTGCTGAGATTTTCATTTGATACTGACAGTCAGTACCTGAATATCCTCAACAAGAGAGAGGAGAGAGGTGTCATTGTGGACTCTTCAGCATTCAAACAGAATATAAGAATATACCTCATGAAGATTATCCTCTATAGGGAAAGATGAATGTAGGAGTAGACTTAACTTGAAAACAGAGTTAATGGGGAACAGCTACTATACACAGAACACTGTAGTGGTGCTGGTCACCTTGTGATTACATGGAGGACTCAGTGAATTTGTCTGTACCTGGGCCAGCCATAAGTTTGACATTGTCTTTGAAATACAGAGCTAAAGTTCCCAGTGTATTCACTGAAGGAGAACTTACCAAATGCAAGAGGAAGAAGGGTAAATGCAATCAGCAAAGAAAGCTCAGTGATAAAGTCAAGGGGACAAAACAGTAACTAAACTAAGAATCAGTGTTAACCCAAAACAGAACTCTGAGAATGGAAATATTCTGTATCCAAATCAAAAAAACTATCCTGGGTTAGATGGATCTGTCTCTCAATACAGTAGAAGTTTTATCCTGGATTTGAGAACCTTTTTTCTTAAAACTATGGCATAATTTTCTGTAAACACTTTATTCCCCCTGTGAAAATGTTTTTTTTTAAAACATCTGGTCGGGAGTTCTGACTGCAAGCTCTAGGTTACACATCATACCTACAGAGAACAGGCTCAAAACTTTATTAAATGAACCTTGAGCTATTTGTTTGACTAATGTCGAAGTGTGGGAAGAACTCTTAGCAACAGTAAAAGGCCAAAGGACAAAATAAGGACGGAACAGAAGGGAGAAAATATTCTGACCAAGACGCATGAAGTTAAGACAGCTGGTTTGAAAACCATTTTTGATTTTTGGTAGTCATGGGTGTATTTAGACATGGGTGTTAGTACCCTTTGGCCCAGAAAGGTACCAGAGTCCAAAAAAAGGCACTGAAGTTAAAGGATCATTTCCCCTAACTTTGGCATCTGAAGTTAGGTGCTTAGTCTAAGCCATCTGTCTAGTGCCTAGAGAAATACTTCTAAAAGGTATATTGTGCTGTTGGTGGGAGACCCTTGGAAAAAATACTTTGCCCTCTGTAAGAGAATGCTTTTCTCTGTCTACTGAGACAGAAGGTTCAATAATAACTAGTTTGTACTAAACACCCTCCTTTTAGACAGATAAAATTAAACAAGAGAAATCACACATAAGCAATTTGCTCATTACCAGAAAATAATTCTGTGCATAACCAGGGATCAACACTTAGATCCCCAAAGTCCCTAGCTCAAGCCCTCCCTGCTTCCTTTGGCAGGCTAGCTGGTCACTTGGTTTTAACCCCAGAAACGTTAAAATTAAATATTAAAAAATAATTTCTTTACTTAGCTGCTTCAATAACTAGCAGACTTCAAAGCACTAACACAGATAGCAAAGAGATAGCAGAAGAGGCGGCTGAAAGGTCTGGTGTGGAGAGCCTGGTTACAAAGTCTCTCCTCTGTCACAAAAAAGGAGAGACAGAATGGTTTTCATTGGAGGAGAATAATTCAAAACTGTGGAATCATTCTCCAAGGAGCTGTGTTGGTATGTAGGTTCATGAAACTTGTGTTTAAGTGACAATCACTGTTTAAAAAGAATTATTTCATAACCCAAAGCCTTACAAGAAAATATGGTGTTTTTTTAATCCCTGATAATTTCAGAGATCCAGTTAATATTAACGACCCAAAAATATTGCAGTCGATATACCTGTGCCCAACAGTGAATACCTAAGGGACTGGTGGCTGAGAGGCGTTGGAAAAGCAGCTGACAAAATGAGTATCCATAGTGTTATACCCTTGGTACTTTGGCTTTTCAACTGAACATGAGTTTAATAAGGTCATATTATATTTAGACACTTAAAATATAGCTAAAGTATTAACTCTTTTGTAGATGTACTTTTATAGCCTAAGTAGGCAATAGACACACATAGATTTTGGATCTCATTTTGTATCTGTATTGAACAAGAAAATTTTATGTATCTAACTTGCATAAGAGACCTGTAAATTTTGGTGATGGCACAGACACTCAGTGTCAAAAGAAATTTGCCTCCATGCAGTTTTCTGAGTGTCACACACAAGACATCTGGGGTTTGGAAACTCTTGAGTCCTATACCATATATAAAAAAAAAGAAAAAGAAAAAGAAAAAAAAAATTTTGAAGTCATCTTCTCTGAAAGGGAAAAAACAAAACTCTACAGAGCTCCTAAATTATAAAAGACCCCCTCCCTGCATGCACACCCTGGTGCAACCACACCTTTAATATATGTACCTCTTATAATATGCAGACATTTAGAAAAATCTTAGTTAGACCAAAACAGCAGGTGTTAAATCAGTCAGTTTTGCAAGCAGACTATACAGGGAAAGTAGGAATAAATCGTTTACAAGGGACACAGAGTATCACCTTTTGCAACGCTGGCATTACCATTTAAATGGTCCTTGACAAGGATCTTATTTTGCTCCATTTTACATTCATGCTTAGCAAACAAATGCAGAACATTCATTAAGCAAACCTGCTATAACAAATGAAAAAAGAGACTTCAGGAATGTTATCGCACTCTGTGTTTGGAGTGTGATAAATAATTAAAAACCTGTTGGCACACTGGTGTGTGTTTTTATGTTTTATGTATGTATAAGACTCCATATCTGCAGCAGGCAGGGAAACTATCTTTTCGTACAAGAGCCTATCACTCGTGGATTTGGAAACCAAATGCTGGGGTCTTCTTTGCAGTTAATCAGCATTGTTTTATTGAAATCAGTGGAGCTCCACTGGCATACACCACTGGAATAAGTGTTCCCAACTATTACATTACTAACATTTTTCCAAAAGACAGGGAGTGATGACTGACTTTTAATTGAACTGAATATTTTTACATACGATTCAGAAATAGACATCTAGTTAATTTTTATTTTCAATTTATATGTATATTCACAAATGCACTAAAAGATGAAAGAAACCGCAGTATGCTTCAAAACAGAAAATTTTATCATGTTTTGGATTAGATAAGAATAAAATTACATTTGTGTGACTATATACGGTTCATATAAATAACACGAAAAGTGAAAAAGAAATGAAATCTCTGCAAAAACTTTCACAATCAAATACAGGTTTTCCAGCACTCCCCAGTTAGAAAGAAAAAGCAAGTTCAGAGACCCAAACATACACAGTAGGAAAATTATTAGAACTACCCTAAAAATCTTTGAGAATTTTCTCATAAATCTTTGAGAATTTTCTTATTTTAAGTATGAGTTACATTTGTAATTATACAGTATTCTAAGTTGAAAAAGATGGCTGTTTTTCCACTGGGCAATGTCAATGAAGAACTATTCTTTTTTTTTTTCCTTCGATTCAGACAATTAGATGAAATTGTCTCGAATTCACAAATTGTTTCAGTTAATCTGAATGTACAGGTTATTAAGACAGTTTTTGACTGATAAATGAGACACAGCTTTACTTAGAAATTAAATCTCATTTAAAGCCTACAGGAGCTTCAGTTCCTAAATCTTTTGTGTTCTTCTGAAACTTGTATTTTTTCAAGCTAATAATGTATTTTCATTTTGATTGTGTACAGAAGATAAGATTTCTTTTGTACTATTAACCACCTAACCTTAGGCATTGTGCGGTGTATAGGACTTTGCACTCCCTTTCTGTAGCTTTCAGTTACAGAAGAAATGCCACTTGCCAAATTATATGCAATGTAATTACTAGAAGCCAGAGGGCAAGTTGTTCATAGTAGAACAAGCCAGGGAACAGTTGGGTTAGTTGGATTTGTTGCTCACTTGGCTGTATTCTTTCCTCTTATTCAGTAGAGGGTTGTGCAACTTTTTTTTTGTCTGTATAGACTGTTACTTTTTGTTCTTAAATCCTTTCATGACAGAGTCAAAATTGTCTTTTCTGTCTAAAAGTTATATGAAGGTAAATTCTTCTGCGCTTAAAAAGCATCATAGATAAAAGGTATATGTATTATTCAAGTGTGTACATAGTGTACAGACATATGTATCTTTAAATAAGATATTTCTTTGCTTGCTTTTCCACTTGAATAGTCAGGGGATTTGAGTTTCAGGGAGTTTTAAAGCTTACCTGGAGAAGTTTAAATTTAAACTGAACTGGACTAAATTGACATCTCTGTATCATGGAAAGGTATGCATTCCGCTTTCAAGTGCTATCTCTTAATTCCACTGTGGTGGATTAGCCTTGGCAAACAGCTAGGACCCCACCAGCTGCTCACTCACTCCCTCTCCTCGGTGGGATGGGGGACAATATAGCATAAGAAAGCTCAGGGGTCGAGATAAAGGCAGGGAGACTACTTACCATTAACCATCACAGGCAAAACAGGCTCTACTTGGGAAAATTAGTTTAAATTTTTGCCGGTTAAAATAGATTTGGATAGGGATAAACTTCAACCTCTTCTCACAGTGGCCACCCCTGCAGCCCCCCACTTCCAAAACCTGAACGTGGACATCCAATACATCTACTTTAAACAGAAACCGGGGAAAAAAATCTGAGAGGGCACAGACTGTTGTATTATTCAAAGTCACCAGAAGGCACCATGACAGTTAATCTGACAGTCTGTTGAACTGTATGAATAGGCAGTTAGATCTGGAATAAATGTCTGTTTGTTGTGTAATTCTTTTTTACAGGCAATGAATATCACCAGAAAAGCCTGTTTTGTCCAAGTCTCTCTTTGACAGAATCATTTATTAGATGCAAAGCTGCTGCCTGCAGGTTATTATGCATACAAAACAAATAAAATAATTGCATATTGTCAAATCATGGCAATATGAAAGGATCTGGAAATGTAAAAGCAGGCTAAGAAAAATGTATAAGTGACCAAAACCATGGGGTTTGCTGGAGTTCAGCTGTTTAGGAGAACTGGAAAATACAAACTCTCCACAACACTGAAGGCATTCAAGCAGCTTTTCAAATTGTTTTTCAAGTATGCCAAAGTTAAACAGGGAGAAAGAAAAATACCCTTTATGTCGCATAAAGGGTATTTAAATGTATAACTGTCAGGGCAACAATCACAGTTAAGGGTGGGAAGAAGAGGCACGAGGAGCTCACCCAAGTCTGGTTAACATTACCTGAAAATGTTAAGCACTTTTAAAAACTGTGAAACCCTGCTGATACCAAGTAAGGGCAATGCCCCTGACTGAGACCTGAGTGACAGATGAAATACTAGCTAGTTTTTCCAGAAAAATCTCTTTAATGCCTGTTTTTCCAAATGAATATTTCTGTACCCGTGGATCTACTGGTGGAAATCCCTGTGTTTATGCTTCAGTGGTGTAAACTAAAAATTGCTACCACGCCAGCATGGTTTTAGCCTGTGCCCGTTAGTGCTTTTCCAGCCAGTGCGCAAGCACAGTTTGCAAAATAGAAAGGGACAGGGATTTTTCCCAACAGTTATCATGGATAAGGGTTTTTTTTGGGGCAGGATAGGGCATTAGGAAAAGATAATTTAGCCATATGAATGCAATCTGTTCCACTTCATAAAGTCCTTGGCTCATTTTATTTTCCAGTATTGACACAGTTAATGGACAAGGACACTAGGACAAGTGCCAGTACTAGCAGAAAGGGTCCTGGGGAAGAATCTTATCCATCTCTCACACCAGCCTTATGCTTAAACACAAAACAAACACAACTGAGGAACCTTTTATGTTTATATATGATATTGTAATTCCATTAAGAGTTAAGCAACTGTGAGTTAAACAGCAGCTTGAAGTGAGAACTTGAGGGGAAACTTACCATGCTGATTGTAACCACTCTACAACATTAGAATACTGTGTGAAAGTGGCTAGTGATCTAATCCACATTATAACAACTTCAATCTTTTTAAAAATATTGGGTATTTGTTCTGGTTTTGACATGTGCTGAAATAATTCCTGCCCTCAAAAATTGTGGTTGTCACATGACTAGTTATCTTAGGTGGACAAAGACAATTCTAACCTTTAAGTATAGTGAGGACTGAGAACTTCTTTATGCCAGATACACCAAAATTAAAATGTTCATTTGAGTTGTTATAGAAAGGGGAACAAAGTATGGATAACAGCCCAGACCCCAAGATTTTATCCTTCCCAGAAAGAGTGTCTAAAAAGTTGACAAATTCTAACTACTTCTGTTTGCCCAGCTTCAAATTACACTTCAAATTTTTATACTGCTCACTATTACTGCTCACTATTACTAGTACAGCTTACATGTGTGTTTCCTATTGCTTGGGGGAAGTCAAAATAAAAATTAAAAAAAAAAAGAGTTGGGTTGTATACAGGGAGTGTGTAGGTAGAGATTTTCTGAGGATATGAGTTTCTATCCAAAGCAGATAGGAGAAGATTTATGTAGTTGCTCTCAGCCTTCAATGTTTAGCTGAAGCCAAATCATGTTCGGCTCTTGAAAGGCTGTATCATTTGTTTGTGGCATACTACAATTCACCTCTGTCAGAGGACTCTTATTTTGGGGAACTGTAATCCGAGCACATCAGCATATCAACACAATTGGAGTATTAAAACACAAAAATAAATACACGTAAGAAAGTTTAAGAGAAAGATGGAAGACCAAACAGTAGAAAATGAGAGGGTGGACTGAGAAAAGACAAACACCGTGTCAGAGGGGAAGGAGCATCATAGGATGTTGGGGAGAATAGATACAAGAAGCAAGGCTGGACCCTCGGAACCGCATTTGGGTACATATGACAGACTGAGTGAGAACAAAATTTGGCAGGGTTTTCTGGAGCACATTCTTTTCTCTGCTCAGCATGCTTGGATCTAAACTGAGTAGTACTGCTTTATGGAGTGTCTGAGTTACTGCATCTACTACCCCAGTGAGCCAAGATCCTTCTGAAATAAGGAAGAAGACTAAACTTTTCTGCCTACATTCATATAAACCAGCAGCTTAACTGAAATCTTCAAAAATAAAAGCTCCCAAAAAATGTCTTTCTAGACGAGATGAGAAAACCAAAGAAATAAAGATTCCCATGTTTGCATCTGATTCCTACCTTAGGATGTCTCACACAAAGTCTTATCTCAAAAACTTGGTTCCCATGCACTCCAGCGGAGCCTCTCCGTGTGTCAGATGCAGCTGCTGATCCTGGTCTGTTGTCCACAAAGACAGGCTGCATCTAGAACAGAATCATGGAGGAAAAGAAAGGTCAGAGCTGCTAATCCTTAAACTGCAGGTGCCTTAGACAGGATATTTTATGATGAATCGTGATAGTCTCCTCTATGTAAAGCCCTTCCCCTTGCCAGGACAGCTTTCTTCTCTCTACACCAATCAGCCATCGTTTCTCTTACATAAGCTACCATGACTTAGGGTGATGGAAAGCAGGTTCGTGAGAAGTGTGAGACATGAAAATGGAGACAGAGCAACATGAAGGAGACAACATGCGGCAAGGGGAAGGATACAATCAGAATGGCCTGGGTAAAACAAGGCCCTGCAGCACCGCTGTGCAGGCAGGAAAGGCGTAGTGTTGTTGAAGGTGTTCCATGCAGAAAATCAAACTTTGTAACAGAGAACCCACTCAACCAGCTAAAGCAAGTGGTATATGAGTGCAAAACCACTGCTCTCAAACAGAGTGGAAAACACAACTTTGATAATGGATTCTGACATAGCAAGGGATTAAGGATAGAAAAAAAGGGAGGATGGTGAGGCAGGAAGCTCTATTTGCAACAAACAGTGAAGGAGAGTGGAGAAAAGGTCTTACTTATGTTCTTTCATATGCTGAAACAGTGTCCTTGCATGGCCTTGTGCATGGTCTGTGAATAGCTACACATTCCAGGCATTTGAAAATATAACCATAATCCCCTGTCCACTATAACAAAAGGTGCTTAATAAGCACCTCACTTGGGTAAGTCAGTATGAATTTGTGATGCAGCTGTTGTTATAGTAACTGCATGTTTACGTAGTGTTTCTATTTAACAAACATGAGATAAATTATCCTTCTTTCAAGAAGAGTAGACAATTACAAAAGCATGTAGAGATGAACTGTGCATTTATAGTTTCTGAGTTTAGATGTAATCTGATGTATTTTGCATCTGTATTTTCTCATCATATTCCATATGAAACTGATAGCAAAAAAAGGTATAGAAAGTATTGACTAAAGCGATGGTTGTTTAGAAAACATGGAGTTCACAATCCACAAAACAGATAGCCCTGGTTACGGAACCATACTGCTTCAGTGATGGTGGGAAATAAAACTCAAAAACATGAAACAAAAATGTAACAAATACAAACAAATGACAAAATAAATAGTTTGTTCAACGGCATCACTGCAGAGAATGAGATGCCCGTACCACATGAGTCTGATTACTAGCTTCATGATCTATCTGAAATAAAAACATTTAAGCTCTGCATACTAAGATAATTTGCAAGCAGGAATATTTGATTATTTGACTGAAATAAATAATAAAGAAATAAATAATCACTTTTAAGAAAAATTTTAATTTTAGGAAAACCTAGATTTCTGAAAGTGTGCTAGCAAGGTACTGACACTCATAAAGGACGAGCTGAATAGTCCTAGTAATTATAGTCCAGTTACCCAGACATCAAACTCAGACAATATAATAGAAAAGTCAATATGATTTTCCATTAATAGAGAATCAGAAAGAGAGGACTGTAATTCATGCTAGTCAATGTGGTTTTATGGAAAATAGGTTTTGTCAAATAGTTTAGATTTCATTATTTGATAAGATTACAAATTTGGTTGATAAAGGTAGCTGTGTGTATGTAATACATATAGACTTCCATGTGGTATTTGACTTGTATCAGATGAGGAGATAATTTTAAAAAAAAATTACAAATATCTATAGGTCACATGTTAAATGGGTTGTGAATTTTCTAATTAAAAATTTTTAAGAGAGTTTGTTAATGGAAAATCATGACTGGATGGGACAACATTCAATGTACTTACTTCCTGTCCATTGCTTGAAAACGGAATTGCTACAGAAAAAACTTTTAGTAAAGGTGGGATAGTACATAATAGCCAGGCTAGCTGGCAGAGTGAGCAGAGTTGGTTACTTAGAGGTGCATTTGAGTTAGGTACCACTAGGAACAGTCAAAAACAAACTCCTGCCAGCTTGTGGTAAAAATTCCTAACAATAAAGTGGAATAATATGATAAACCATAATTATATGACCTCTGCGTGTGACAGTATTGAAACAGGTGATGGAATATTCCATGGACTTCTTGTGCTTATACCTTAGAGATGAAGTTACAAACTGGTGATGAAATGAAAAAGGAACAAACCATTTTGAGATCTACCAAATGTGCCTTACAATGGAAAGTGTAAGAGTTTAGATGACCTACTTTATCAAAATAAGATTGAGAAAGATGACATCTACAATTTGTAAGCCTGTCAAGAAAGCATAGTTCATAACAGGAGATTTGCTTAGTCAGAGCCATAGCAAGAAACAGCGGCTAGAAGAAAAAAGTGGGGAATTTAGCTTTAAAAATTGTGACTAATTTCCATCTTGAAGGGTAATGATGATCAATAATCATTAGTGATCAATGCGATTGACACAGAATGAATAGGTCAGAGACAGACAGAAAGCAAGATGAAATGATCCATAGTTAAACATTGAAGGATTTGGCTTGATTTGAACCAGAATTTGTCATAGCATTCCATTATTTGAACATCATAGAAATCGCATGTTATAAGAAGCTCAATATACGTCGTAAACTTAGCATGTCTCTAGCAATTGCATTTTATTTGTAATACTGACTCTTGTCTGAATTATATAGCAAGAAATTGTACTTCCTGTTGTACTTTGCATATGGCTGTTTGTCTCTAGTTAAATCACAACCATTAATCCCCTTGCAAGATTTATCAAATATGACATAAAAGGAAAAATGTAGAATCAAAGGTTAATTTAATGTTACAGAGATTTTTTAAATGGTGATTTAGTATTAATGATGGCAGTTTATGAACCATGTTTAATTAAATGAATGTGGGAGATAAAAATCACCCTTGTATTTAGCTTTACTTCAGATTATAGCCTCTAAAGCTCAGAAGAGGTTATGAATAAACTTTCTTCTGGTCTCTAGTAAGGGCTGTATTTAACTAACATTGAACATAGCTTCTATAGAGTCTATCAGCAGATTAAACCTGATCTTCACATAGCTTAAAATTGGTGTGGCTTCACTGAAATATTTTTTTATTGAAGGAACTACAGCAAATAATGTCAGCTTCAGATCTGGTCCATTTGTTTCTGTGTCGGGTTTGGAGAATGGGTAAACTTTATTGACCTGCACCACACATTGCACACAAAGATGGTGCTCAGGCCATTGGAACAGCAACGTACCTTCGTTCCTTGAGAGGAAATGCTGAAAATATATTTGCAAGATTGCAACCCCTGCCGCTCCAGTAACATTGGAGAGGCTGCTTCCAAAGAGTTGCATTTAGAATTTGGTCTCACAGGGGTGGTGATTTAAACATTGAATTTTAGCACTGTATGACACATCTTTGTAGAATGTACCATTGCAAGATCACAATACAGAAAACTACTGCGATAAAAATGATATACAGCATTTACACTGAAACAGTAATTAACCAAAATAAAAAAGGTTGAACTGAAAAGAAAGATTAAAGCTATCTTCTCTTCACTTTTTACTTGCTTGTTTAACCAGGAAGGAATCATCATTATGAGATACATTCTGTGAATATGCATCACCATTTTGTATTTCCTCTTTTTTGATTTTATGTCACTGATACCATACACAGTTTCTTAACTCCGCAATCATTTTGGTGGCGTTAAACTATACACATACAAAAGAAGGGTATTGATCTCTCACCACAGTCCTGTACTGCTGTTTTTCTACTCCCAACAGATCTATGTCTCAGTCTCTCTGTTTCTGAGCAATTCTGTTCAACTATATGTCCACTGTAAGGAATATTTCAGGATGACCATGAGCCAGCAATGTGCCCTGGTGGCCAAGAAGGCCAATGGCATCCTGGGGTGTATCAAGAAGAGTGTGGCCAGCAGGTCGAGGGAGGTCATCCTCCCCCTCTGCTCTGCCCTGGGGAGGCCGCAGCTGGAGCACTGTGTCCAGTTCTGGGCTCCCCGGGTCAAGAAGGACAGGGAACTGCTGGAGAGGGTCCAGCAAAGAGCTACAAAGATGATTAGGGGACTGGAGCATCTTTCTTATGAAGAAAGGCTCAGGGACTTGGGGCTTTTTAGTCTAGAAAAAAGAAGACTGAGAGGGGATCTTATCAATACTTATAAGTACTTAAGGGGAGGGTGCCAGGTAGATGAGAATAGCCTTTTTTCAGTGGTGCCCAGTGATAGGACTAGAGATAACGGGCACAAACTGGAGCACAGGAAGTTCCATCTTAACATGAGGAGGAACTTCTTTACTCTGAGGGTGGTGGAGGACTGGAACAGGCTGCCCAGGGAGGTTGTGGAGTCTCCCACACTGGAGACGTTCAAAACCCGCCTGGATGCCGTCCTGTGCAATGTGCTGTAGGTGTCCCTGCTGTGGCAGGGGGGTTGGACTTAGATGATCTCCAGAGGTCCCTTCCAACCCTGACGATACTGTGATACTGTGATACTGTAATACAAACACTCATCATGTATAGAAAGATGTTTGCTTAATGATATCAGATACCTGGGCTTCTCAGTTCCCCAGACTCCCATTTGTTCCTGAGCTCCAGACAGTTGGTGCCATCTTGTACCTCTGTTTGCAACTGGGTACATATATATTTCCATATGGCTATTTAAAGGCTCTTCTCTGAAAACTTCCCTCCAGATCTCATTTTAAGCATGATACGGAATTCAAGTAGGATATGAAGTATTCAGAATACTTCAAAATGAATCGTTCAAAACAGACATTGTAGTGAAAATGAGAAGGTGACTTATACAGTGAGATTACTGCTGTTTTCAGAGCTTGTCCAAATTTTTAATCCCTTATTTTAAATTATTCATTATATATATATATAAAACGAAATTAAATTTTCCATTACATATAGACATATACCAATACAAAGAGTAACATTTTTAGGATTCTACAATCTAGTGTGCTTCTAGTAGTTTATTGAAAAATTGTTACAACTTAGACATCACACAATTCCACTGACACCATCATTGTATACCTTCTGTTTCAGACCGTTGGATAAAGAGGAGTTGTTACTCTGGCGAGTAACAATTCTTAATTTAGTAACAATTTAGTTAATTTGCTGGAAGGCCTTGGAGAATTCCTTTGAAGGTTCTGCTTCTGCTTACCATGGGACAAAATTGACGTGACTGATACTTCCCTGCACAACAGAGGTGTTGTGATCTTATGTTTATGCTTTGAGGCCCTAATATGAAAAGAATCAGGAATAATTTAGGCATCTGAGGGGAAAAAACACCAACAAAGAAACAAAAGGAATACTGCAGTACACAGATTAAAGTACAGAAATGCTATGTGATCTAATCACAGTAGAGTCTTTACATATTGTTTTATTTCTTTAAATTCAGTTACTGAATATTGATTTTTTTTATTTTTAAGCAACTGGGATTTCTCTCTCCAGCTATACTGCCTGCTATGTTATCTCTACGGAGGGATTAATAAAGAAGAACTTTTTGTTGGTGTCATATTTACTGGTGCAAACATGTAATCTGGGAGACAATATAATACCTTCTGGAAATAAAGCTTGTATATATGCTAAAGAATGCAGGTGATTTGCAGTCTCTCATAATTGATTTCCAGCCTGCTTACACTGCAGTACACGTGGCACCATGGGAAGTTTCTCCTCCAGCAAGGCATACCCAAGAGCTCCATCTGCAAGAGAACATCCATCTCTCCTGTCAGACCGAGGATGTCACTGCTTGATAGTGCTAAAAGGAGAGCTGTAGTCAGTACTCAAGGAGAGTAACCGCCCTATAACTCTATAGCTCTTGATACCAGTCTTGCTACCTTTGATGGGGGTCTTTCCAGTGAACGGTCTGCATATTGTGCAGCTGAGAGATGAGTGCTTGTTGGCTCAACACCAGAAACACTAATGCTTACTGACAGTCCAGCCCTGCAGAGTCCATGTGCTCTGCTGGCTCCAGGGCTAGATTTAGCAGTATTTCATATGTGAGGAGACCATACAACAACATTCTGTTTTCCCCTTCAACAATATTTGTTTTCTCTTTCATTTTCAAATACATATACATAGTGTAAAGGGATCAGCTCTTCAAATCTGTTATCTTTTTGACAGAAGAACAAAGAAATGAGAGGAAAACATTGAAGTCATGAGTCAACATTTCACCACGATGTACGAACACAGAGAAAAAGGAACTCCTTGCAACTCAACTTTAGCTCCCAACTCAGTCACTAGCCTAGTTGTCACTAACCCCCATGGATGTTTCCAAAAATATGTTTTCTTATGAAACAAGAGAAGAATCAGGACAGAGATTCTTAGGGCTGGGACTGAAAAATGAGGATTCTAACCTTGATATCTATGGTCATTTTTTGACACAATTCTGTTTCTCATAACCAGATTCATCCTTACCTGGATAACCTCATTGGGATAAACTGGAACAGCAATCTAAATAAATGGGAAAAGTGGTATAACTTGTACCATCTTTTAGATTGTCAGCCTAACATTAACCAATTAAAGTCTGCAAATTCTGGCTCAGACACTCACCAGTACCACGGGATATTGAAAATAAACTTTGTTATGAGTCACATCACCGTTGCCTTTTCCAACGTTGGTCCTGCTCTGCATGAGTGTTTGTAATGAATTAAAGCCCTTAAATGTCACTTCTGAGTTTAGCCTAGTATGATGTCTGTATTCCTAGACAAAGATTAACTTAAGATGGTGAATGAAGAATTAACTGAAAATAAGTTATGAGATTTTTGATTATGTACTTTCTGGTTTCTGTTCTTACTTATTTTACATTTTTCTACCATGGGTGCTTTATAAATACTTCTTGGTTTATGTAGCTAAATGTCTGCTCATCTTTGTTATCTATCTCTGAAATTATCTCTGCGCTTGTTGTGAGGGGTGACTACAATTGAAGACAATCTTTCAAGGGAGTGAGTCAGTATTATCACAGTGATTTAAACAGTAACCTTTGTGGACCGAAATAACCACAAATCAGTAGAAGTCTGATGAAAAAAATCTGGAGAAATTTCAGCAAATGTATGCAATTTATCACATTTTCTAGCTTTGGCCAATTTTAAAGAGAGACTAGAAACTAGGTGCACATGACCATTCTTCTCATAGCTGTAAAATCAGAAATAATTCAGTCTGCTGTGGTCACTGAAAGCAGAGGTGGGGAGATTGCCCCAGTGCTGAAGTGCTCCCTCCAGAGACAAGAGTAATAAGCAGAGACACATCTCTCTCGGAATACAGCATTGCTTATGCCTCTTCCTTCCCTCTAGCTCTTCTCTGGATTAAAGAGAAAGCTTCTCATTTCCAGTGCTGTCAATCTGACACCTTTCATGAGTATTCACTTCTCAAATAAAAATATCATAGTAGTTACAAAATACAATAAAATGGAAACATTTTCTGAAGTTGCAATGTAGTTAAAAAAAGCTGGAGAGCCTCAAGCACTGTATCTTTGCCCTACATATTGTGTTTATTAGTTAACTAATAAACATGGTCACTTTGTAATACACCTTTTGACAGAACTGTGGCATTTTTTGGAAGTTATTTACCCGCTACCAAACTTGGTGGTGTCCTATGAAAAGAAGCTTCTTTGTATTCTGTTGCAAATAAGGGAGGGAGGAGGGGTCTTAGAAGATTATTAAGAAACCCTGGTACTCTGAAAAGCCCTGGGTATTTTGTTCAGAGGAATTTGACAGATCAAAAATCTTAAGGAGTAGACATAATTCAGATTGTTAAAAGATTTCATATCACAACAGCAGAAATGTTGTAGTCTGCAACTCCTACTTCCACAAATCCATAAAAAGAGCTCCTTTATACAGGAAATTTGCACCAATGCAATCCGGTGTCTAATTATAAACCAATATAGCTATATTGATCCGAACTCCTCCATTCATTTTGGCAGAAGCAGTTTTTTATTTGTTTCTCTGTTCCAATTTTAAACAGATTAACAAAATAAAACACTTCTAAATCAAATGACAGGGCTAAAACAGGTTGATGCCAATTTAACAGCATTAATATAAAAATTAATTTAAGTAATTTGATTTTTTGCACAAATTCTCATATTCCCCAGCTCTACTGAGGTTATATCATTCTCCTTTCCTCCTTTATTTATTAAATGGATACGTTTAAAAAAAAACAAACCAAAAAAATCTCATCACCTAAACTTTTGCTTGTACAACACTGGCAAACTGATTAAAATTAAAGAAAAAATTGGCAGATTATTTTACGTAAAATGATACTTTTATTTCAATAACTCCTTAATTGAAACATTTTTATTCAGTTTGCAAATGCAAACACATTTCTCTTCATATTTCCTCCTGAATAAATTATAGTTACTCTACATTTGCCTTTGCCCCAAATGTATTTGGCAGTTCAATTTCGAAAGTGTATTGCAAGGAGATGACTGAGTCAGGAACCAAACTTGCATTCCTAGATATTTATTTTGGTGTTTAGCCATACATCCAGGCTCTCTAAATATAGAGAAATGCTTCTGCTAGATCAAACCTGGTGCTCATCTAAATCATTAACTTCTCTGAAGGTGACCCATGTCAGCTGGTTGCAGTTCTAAATGTACTTCTCTACTGCACCACGTTTTGCTGGATGTTATTTTGAAATCTCTCGGTTTCATCTCCAATGGAACTAAGAGTTAAGGAGCTTCACAGAAAGATGATAAACACAACCTTAAAAATAGTGACGTATCAGTTTTGAACCACACTTAACAATCAGCTTTTTTAAAAAGCTCTTGGTTTTACTTAATGAAATGGAGTCAACACTCCACTCCAATATCATAGAATCATAGAATTATAGAATCATAGAATGGTTTAGGTTGGCAGGGACCTTGAAGATCATCGAGTTCCAACCCCCCTGCCATAGGCAGGGACACCTCCCACTAGACCAGGTTGCCCAAGGCCATGTCCAGCCTGGCCTTGAACACCTCCAGGGACGGGGCTGCAACAACCTCTCTGGGCAACCTGTGCCAGTGCCTTACCACCCTTAAAGTGAAAAACTTCTTCCTAATGTTTAATCTAAACCTGCCCTCTTCCAGCTTAAAGCCATTCCCCCTCGTCCTATCACTACATGCCCTAGTAAAAAGTCCTTCCCCAGCTCTCCTGTAGGCCCCCTTTAGGTACTGGAAGGCCGCAATAAGATCTCCCTGGAGCCTTCTCTTCTCCAGGCTAAACAGCCCCAACTCTTTCAGCCTCTCCTCATAGGAGAGGTGCTCCAGCCCTCGAATCATCCTTGTGGCTCTCCTCTGGACACGCTCCAGCAAGTCTGTGTCCTTCTTATGTTGGGAACTCCAGAGCTGGATGCAGTACTCCAGGTGGGGTGTCACGAGAGCGGAGCAGAGGGGCAGAATCACCTCCCTTGACCTGCTGGCCACACTTCTTTTGATGCAGCCCAGGATATGGTTGGCCTTCTGGGCTGTGATCACACATTGCTGGCTCATGTTGAGCTTCAATCAGCACACCCAGGTCATTCTCCACAGGGCTGCTCTCCAGCCGTTCCCCGTCGAGCCTGTATTTGTGCTTGGGATTGCCCCGACCCAGGTGTAGGACCTTGCACTTGGCCTTGTTGAACTGCATGAGGCTGGCTTGGGCCCACCTCTCCAGCCTGCCCAGGTCCCTCTGGATGGCATCCCTCCCCTCCAGTGTGTCTGCCTCGCCAAACAGCTTGGTATCATCAGCAAACTTGCTGAGGGTGCACTCTACCCCACTGTCCATGTCGCTAACAAAGATGTTGAACAGTACGGGTCCCAGTACCGGCCCCTGAGGAACACCACTCATCACTGCTCTCCACTTGGACATCGAGCCGTTGACTGCAACTCTTTGAGTGCGACTGTCCAGCCAGTTCTTTATCCACCAAGTGGTCCATTTATTGAATCCATGTCTCTTCAATTTAGAGACCAGGATATCGTGTGGGACAGTGTCAAATGCTTTGCACAAGTCCAGGTAGATGACATCAGTAGATCTTCCCTTGTCCACTGCCACTGTAACCCCTTCGTAGAAGGCCACCAAATTTGTCAGGCATGACTTGCCCTTGGTGAAGCCATGTTGGCTCTCGCCAATCACCTCCTTGTTTTCTGTGTGCCTCAGCAGAGTTTCCAGGAGGATCTGCTCCATGATCTTGCCAGGCACAGAGGTGAGACTGACTGGCCTGTAGTTCCCTGGGTCATCTTTATTACCCTTTTTGAAAATAGGGGTTATGTTTCCCCTTTTCCAGTCAGCAGGAACCTCGCCAGACTGCCATGACTTCTCAAATATGACGGCTAGTGGCTTAGCGACTTGATCTGCCAGCTCCCTCAGGACCCGCGGATGTATCTCATCAGGTCCCATGGACTTGTGCACCTTCAGGTTCCTCAGGTGGTCTCTCACTTTATCTTCATCTACAGTGGGAGGTACTCCATTTTCCCAGTCCTCTCCTTTGCAATCTGCGTCTTGGGCAGTGCAGATGCTGTCCCTGTCCGTGAAGACTGAGGCAAAATGAAAATATGTATTATTAACCTATGTAATATTTTGTATCATGGTTCCTTCCTCACTAAATAAGTCCTAATGGCATGAACAGACCTTTCAGATATTAATTTTTTGTATACATGTTGGAATTTAAAATGATATTTTGCTCTGTGACGTACCCTCTGTTTGGACAATGACTGTATATAGCTTTCAGCCATTTTTTTCACCTCATTCCTTACATGGCCTAACATTTCAAGTGTTTTTTGCTTTAAAAATAAGAAAAATAATTTGGTGTTGAAACCGGTGATTTAATAAACTGTGCAAGGTGAGGACCATAGTTTTTCTGGGTGATATCTTTTTGTCCCCTTTTTTTCCTCAGTGGTTACAGTTGATGCAGAAACCAGTAAGCAAATTGTTCTTTCTGTTCCACATTATCTTGTCCAATTGTGTGTGTCTGCATCAGTGACTGTGTCAGCAATATTATCATTGTCTTTGCATTTTGTTCTTATTAACTTCATAGGAACATGATTTTGTGGAGAAAAGAAAATGAAAGTCTTCTTTGCCTTAAATGTTTAGTCATTAGTGTGTTTCAGTGATTTAACCATTAGCAGGGACTATCAGTTTGCCTGTAAAGGGACTCATTATTTCACCATAAAGGGATGTCTGGTTTTCTTAAGATTAGACTTTCTGATAACTATGACATAAGAGTCTTTTGTATATACAGAAGAAAATGAACATTACATTAGTATTTTGTGACTTGGTAGTTACTGGCAGTTAAGTTGTACTCTGGGGTCATTTTGCATCCGTAGACAAAAAGGTTGATCACAAGCCAGCTATGCATATTTTTCAATTATTAATTTTATCACTTAGTGTATACTGAGGATTTTCTCTGGATCATGCCTTGTTATTTTTAGTGTGTCTGTCTAAGCATCCGAAGAGTAGTAGCAGTTAATGACTCCAGAGTTTTGTAATTGACACTGCAGTAGTTTTAATGCCTGATTGGCTTTAAATAGCAATAGATTGACAGAAGCATCTCATACAGAGCACATTTGGATTCTGAGAATTTGGATTGTAAAAATTAGTTCTGGCAACAACTTTTCTTTCTATTCAAGGTGATGCTAATTCCCAACTGCCTGCATGTTCAACAAAGATGATTCAGCAGGCATCTTTGACAATATCTATGCTAGTAAATAAAATTAGTCAGGACCTTTTTTCCGTCCTCAAATCAAGATGCACGCCTGTCTTCCATCAATATGTATAGCTAGGATCTCATATCTGCTTCCTGCAGCAGAGAGTGGTCTGGTCAGACTATCTTGAATGACTCCAGTAATAACTGAGCTAATCACTCTACACAGAGGAAGCTGGTATAGGCATCTTCTGATGATAATGTTCCATGCTTAAGCAGGTAGGATTTGAGATCAAAATCAGCAATATTGTCCTCGTTGCATGTGAAAAGTTACACGTTCTACAGTCACAACCAACATGTACAGGAGCCTACAGATACCTGAAAGGCAGTTACAGAGACTACAAAGCCCAGCTCTTCTGTTTTGGGGCAGGTGGTAAAGCAACGTCAAACAACAACAAAGTGTGGTTTAGTATGTTCACACTAAAACTTAGCTTTAGACGTTGAGAAATGTTTTGGCGTGCTGATTTCAAGAAGGTGCACCTACCTGATCCACTTACTGCCATCATGTCATTAAAGGTATTCCTTTATCTATGGGTAACAGATGTCTTTTTCCTGAGGTTCATCCTACAGACAGAGATAGACTGCTGAAGGTTTATTGTTAGTGACTGAAGGAGAGAGAGAAAACAGATGCTTATTGCTGAACACCATTTGATTAGAAAGTGAGGACATTCCATAGATTTTTGGTAGGTAAGTGTAATGTACATTGAAAGTCTTAGTGGTAATAGGAGATGTAAAATATTTAGATCTACTGAGAAAGATGACAACTGGAGATGAGGTAGGATAGGGAAGTCAAATAACAGGAAAATAACAATAAATTAAAAAAAAGACAGACTAATACATTTTATAGATAGGATTATGGAGAGAGAAATTTGTCAAAAGATGTTAAAGCAAGGTGATAATTCTGCAAATAAGAATAATAAAGATGTACACGGAAATTATTGTGGAATTGAGGACTAATTCAGAAAAATGAAGCTATATTTGGCTCATTGGTAATCTTAAACATAAGAATAAATAAAATATGTAGGAAATAGAAACTAGATCAAAACAAATTATTTCATTACCATGTGGAGATAAACACAAAGCACGAATGAAGACCATGAAAACAAATTAGTTTATTATTACTGAGCTAAAAAGAGTATATCAAGAAGTCTTCTGTCAAAAAGGGAAAGAAATTATTGACAGATATAGACAGCCAGGACACATAACACCATTTTTTAAAAAAGCTTCACTGAAAAACGCTTCACTGAAAAAAACTTGCAGTCATTTGATTAAATGATAGGAAGCTGTTACATTTCATTACAGCATCAATAGAATAATATCCAAGGGATAGAAAAGTTAAACTACTCAATCAAGTCAAATGCGTCTAAGCCATTATGTAAGAAATCTTTCTGTCATTAGGGTTGAGAATGTCTGGAAATATAAATATATATTTAAGAAAATATTTTTTCTTATGTATATAAGAAAAAATGGGTAAGCTGGGCATTGTGGGTCAGTGACTGTAATTTCAATTCTGAGAAAAATGATGGAGCACATAACCAGTGACATATAAAAATGTAAAGAAGTAAGAGGATGATTAACATCCATCACAAATTTGTCGAAAACAACCAAGTCAAAGCAGTGTACATTACTTCAGAGAATTTCTTCAAGACTCCCTATGGGTCCAGATAGCCTAAATGGTTGATGGATCTGAGAGAGTTTGCATATTAAAAGTAACAACCACACTGAACTAAAAAGTTAGTATGTCAGAGGATAATATCAGAATTTAGCTATCAAACCGAGGCAAAACCCAGGATGTTGTTCAATGAAAAGTAGTGAGAAGAAGACACTAGTTGTAGTAGACAGATCGTTCATAATTGACCAGAGACAGCAGTTCTATAGAAAACGCCCCAGAGTTTAAAGCATTCCTAGTGGAGAGAGGTAGTAGCAGACTTAAATTACAGCAAGGATGAGTCTGCTTCAATATTAAATAAAACTTTTTAAATTAGAGGGGTCATGAAGTATTGAAATAGATTGCAAAAGGTGGCTATGGTTCCTCCAACATCAGAGGTCTTTAAGAGCAAATTAGACAAACATCCATTAGAAATGACATGGAAATAGCTGATCTTGCTTTAGAGAAGGAAAATACATTGGAGACACCTATGATACCAATCAACTATGTACTTCAAGCATTGATACTTGCATGTATAACTGATTGTGTTGACTACTCCTGGTGGACGACAAACAGAGATGTGCTGAAATGTTGCTGTTGCATTAGGCCAATCTGCCCAAAGACATAGTCTCTTAAAAGAGTTCATTCTTTCAAGATCAAGGACTGAAAAATGCAGACTTAGACCTAGGTTCTTGGGAAACTTAATTTTTTCTCTGTCATAAGGTGCACACATCAAACTTGTATATACTTAAAAAATTATATATAACTAGCTATAGTTAAATAGTCTACTATGAACTGCTTACATGATTAGACATAGACAAATCATGTGGGGCTGATAAGATGGCAATAGCGTTTTGCCCATATAAAATAGGTATGGATAGGAGCTTTTTCATAAACTGGGATGCGGAGTCTATTTTTCTGTCAGTAGAGTACATGAATGAACTGTAACTGCTATTCCACTCACTATACAGAAGGTTCCATAATAACATGCAACCCAATGTTTCATCAGCTATTTCATTGTCCATCTCTGGTCTCATCATAAACTGCAAGAGCAAAAGCTGAATTGGTTTGCTTACACGTGAGAAACCTTGATATTAAATTACAATTTGAGCTTATGTGCCCTTAATGGGTGTGTTGATGTGATGATAATAATAATAATAGTAATAATAAGAATAACACTTTGCAACTCTGTAATTGCACTCTGATTATACCAACATGATTTACAAACACTAATTACGTGAGCCTTTCAAAGCTCTTGTAACAAACGTAATAGGCCCAGATACAGCAATTACAATCATACTTCTCTTTCAGCACAAATTTCCTTAAGACTTGTGCATAATCTATAACAAAGAAAATACAGGGATATGAGCATTTTGGCAAAAAACAGTGTGCTGAAGATCTACATATTGTTTTTATTCTTATTAAGCTACTTCTTTTTCTTACATGTCATTATGTCACCACACAATGAACACTTTAAATTTTTCTTTCCTCATTTGCAAAACAAAAGTTAGTTTGCAAATTGCAAACTTTGCAACTCATTCATAATCGATGTAAGTAGCTTATTAAATATTAATTGGAAAAAGCTCAGTATCTTTACTTTCCTCTTCACTCTGTGTTCAGTGTTTTATGTAACCTGTATGCTCTTGTTTCTCTCATGTGACTGATTTCTATAGCATATTAATATGTTTAAAATAGCCATTTTTCAAATAGTGAAGCAGAAATTTACTTCAAATAGGCATTTTATTTCAAGAAATGGTGTACTTTTTGCACAATTGCTCAAATATAAAAAATGAATTAAAAATAATTCTCAAAACTATAGCTTAATATGCATAGGTACTACTAACTAACTGTGTTTTAAATTTGAAACATCTACCTACAATCTCCTGCAGGGCCACACTTCCTCATGACATTCTATCACCCATTTAATTTCCTTCAGTGCAATGTTATCCTTCTACAGAAACATTTTCTCCTCCCTGCTCCTCTTTATCTCTACTTTGTCTTTTTGGAGTTAGACTTTTAGATTTGGCAGAAATAAGACACATCGCTTGAAAGTGTATTTTATAACTTGGACCAATGAGTAAACTTTGTGATAAGACATCTTATATCATGGCCCTTCAGCTTCTGCCATTCGTGGGAAAGCAGAACCTGCTTGGCTACAGTCATAGACCAAACTCTGCATTTCTCTAATACCATCAATGATAACCGAAGCAAATGGTGGTATTACAGGAAATGTTGCAAGATATTAAATTCAGTTAATATAGTCCATCCTACTTTATCCTTTCCCACGCGTTTACACCACTGCAGTGTAAATTTCTGCAGGGTTTGAGTCAATGAGTTAAAATGAAGAATTTCCTAAAATTACATTTCTTTCATTAAAAACATGAGTAAGTTGAAGGTTTTGCCTCTCTTGCCTTTATTTTTAACAAGGAAAGGTTAAAAGATGTATTTTACTTTTCTTCTACTTCATTTCAATTTCTGCATTAGATGATAATTATAAAAAAATCTTCCTGTAACTGTAAAATTCTGCAATATTTCTAGAACTTAGCTGTAGTTTAAAGTAAACATATAGATACACACACAGAGAAAACACAGTCCTTTGCTGATTTAAAAACTATGTAGGTTTTATTTCCGATCTGCTTGAATCAATCCCATGGGTAAACAGCAACACAAAGTGTATTTGGCTTAACAAGAACTTCTTATCCCAACAGCCATATTAGGTAATATCTTACTTGTTTCTTCCGTGTCTTTACATAGTCTGCATTACAGCAGAATCAATGCTAATAAATATTGATTTGAAACAAAGTAGAATCGAAAGATATCCCACATAACATTTTGTAAAACGAGTTTGAATTCAATGTAAGAAAAAAGTTCCAGTGAAACAAAAAAAAAAGAATGTCTTTCTGTATTGTGATAAAACGTATGTAGTTTGCTAATAGAAAATATATTTAACTACCTTAATAGGGCTTTGAAAAGAAACAACTCACTACATTTAGTCAATACTCGCATCCTGGTTCACCACAATTCACCAAAACTCTTCCAGTATTAAAATGGACAATATGTAGCCATTTAAAATTAAGTATTGAATGTTAATTATCAGTGCAATTTGAAGTGACTGGAGGTCTTGGACTGATGTATATCTGCAGTGAATAGACATAAAAGCACATGCTATTTCAAGAGATTCTGATTTTTACAATAATATCAATTGCCATTACGAATACTTTGCTAATCTATTTAAGCAACGGCAAATTGTAGCAAACTGAAGATTATTTGAACTGGTTGAGAATGGAGAAATAGGCTCCTAGTTGAGGATTACTGAAGTTTTGTTGCCAATTATGGAAAAGTCTTACTACAGAAACAAACACTATCGTAAAGGAAAAAAAGGCTCAGCCTGATGTCTGTATAATAGGGTGTCAGGAAACCTGCAAATGACAGAATGTTTATTTGAAGATGATGAAAAAATACAGCTAGGGAGAAATAGTCAAGAACTTAACAATGTGTGTGTAAGTTGCTCAAGGGTTTGCTTTCAAAATCACAACACGAAATAATTTAGCAAAGCACCAACTGAAAGGATTTTAGGATAAAAAAATGCATGCTTTTCTGAGGCTACAAAAATAATAAAGACCGTTTCTGTAAAGAGGCATTGGTGTCCATGGAATGTGGGGTTGCTGTGACTAGAAAATATGAAAGGAAAACCTGTGGTGGGTCAAGTATTAATCATTGTATTAGTAAAAATTTAAAAAATATCTTTTTCTTCCAGAAAATGGAACTTTTAATGGTGACAGCTGCAGAAAAAGTCAAATCACAACATTTTTGTGTCTGTGTCCCAGTTTACTCTGTCACAGATGGACCAGTATGGCAGGACAAACAACCTTGCTGCTACCACACTTTGCTCCACCGATGGAGCACCTATGGTTTCAGACGACACAGCTTAAAAGAGTCCAGACCTCTCTCACTATGCCTGAAGAGCAGGACTACTTCAGAGTTTACTAGAAAGAGAGCACTTAAAGCTGGTTTTGTTTGTCACATTAGGCCACTGCTACTGCAGACATCTAAGGGCTCACCAAAAACTGCAGTCAAAAAGTGAGAACCAGAGGGCATGAAGCTATTTCTGGACAAATTATATGACTGAACTGACCTCAGAAAAAAGACTGGCAAGCGTTCCCTTTCTATATTTGCAGCGTGCTTGGCCTATAACAGGATGCATTCTGAGTGTTATCAACATGCAGGATTAATAAAAAGAAATAACAATTAGTACTTGTCTTTTGGTCCCGAATCCAGTATCCTCTAAAGCTGATGAAAAGATTGCTTTTGATTTACAGAGATAGAATGGGGATCTTGATATAGGGAGCAAAACTGAATAAATATGAATTGAAGGGCTTTACAATGGACAAACAACATGAGCGTGGTCATAAACCATGGCCCTTCCTGGCGACCCTCCCTGGCAAATCCTTCTGTTGCCTTTGTCTGAGGTTTTCACACTGTCCTGAGTTCATTTTAGCTTTTCCTAAAAGACTACTCCTACTTCTCTGGAGCGGTCTACTTTGTCCACTTTCAGTCACTGAGCTCCAGTGAAGGTCTTACTCAGCAGAAAAACAGAATATGAAATAAGACTGGGAGGGTAAAGGGCAAAGTAATGCATCTTCTCACAAATTGTTTATATTCTTTCATCTTTGTCAGGCAAAGGCAGTAGTTTCTTTCACATTGTCTAGACTTTCACCCCAGAAAGTCTGAAACCCTACAGTTCTACAGTATTTAATTCCAATTTCTTTATACTGACAGAACCTGGTGATTTAAGTGCACATATATTTAAACAGGAGCAAATCCCTTCTGCTTTCAAAGATGCGGTCAGTTAAAGTTTTTGCTCCACACTTTTAAATGTTGTGCTGTCCCTTCTTTATTTGCCAGAGGAAGAGAGATAAGAAATTTATATGCCCCTGTGTTTTCTGTGGCACAATCCACAGCGCTGCTGGTAGGACATTGAGTTAAATCCTGCACCCTGTGAGTGTGCAATTATCATGCCCTCAGAAAAAGCACTTCAGTGTTTAGAGGGACACAGCAAGTTAGGATGATGTATAATATCCTCCTCATGGGCTGGTTTAAATTGCTACTTTTTTTTTTTTTTTTAAAGCAGTCTTTCCAAACAGCACCAGTGTCCTATACTTAATTCTATCACAACATTTATTTTAGAGACCTCAAATTTTTGGAATCAGTTGGATGGCTTATTTTGTGATCATCTCTCCCTCTTGTGGCTGATTTCAGCAAGGAAAAGGACTGTTATTTACAATCAAATTGAAATCAGGTAACCCTGAGTGTTATCTGCTTCTAACATCAGGATGTTGCTACATATGTTTGAGTGTTATGAATTGTTAAGGACGTAATTTGATGGCCCCCGCTTAACGGTGCACATTTACACTTATACAGTGCAGAAATATTATCGTCTCATGAGACCTTATCCACCTTAACTCTCACCTGTTAAATGACTGTGTAGGTTATGATGTTAAATGGGTGCGTGTAAAAGAAATATTTTTTAAAGAAAGCTTTCAAAAGTGCGATTTTTTTTTTTTATTTACATGGATGTTGTCAAATTAATGCTAGTTTCTCCCTAAGGGGGGGGGGAGGGAAGTATACTAAATATCATTGGGTGGTAAATCTTATTATAAAGCTGTATAGAACCACATACTGCGTCATTGCTTAAAGGACCTGCAAAGGTTATGAATTTCTCCCAAGGAGCAAAACATATTTTCTAAAAGTCATTTCTTCAAGTTGCTCCCCTCACATACATGCCATTCTTTTATACAGACTGAGTTATACTATTTTCCTGTCAGTTGTTTTGGGCCTTTCACATGGCATTCTAAAAAATAAAACATGCAGGGAAACAAACAGCTGTTCTCGAGAAAAAAAAAAAAATCAAACAAACACAAACAACAAAAAACCCAATATTTGATAGTATAACCATAAAACAGAGCGAGAAGGGGACTTTGACTAAAATTATGCATGGGGTGAGTTGGAGCGTGGGGGCTGTACATGTGTGAGAAGAGACAGATCTGCAGCAATATTTTCCTTTGGTCCGTGTGTAGGCTAACAACCAGTTGTTTAGAGGGATTTACAGAGAGGTGGTGGCAAAGCAGCCAAGTTCTGGTGACTTGGACCAGATCTTCTTTCTGGACTCTGACCAACAGTGGATTCCAGTTGGTCTAATGTGAGTGGACACCACTCAGCGCACTGGGAGCTAAACATGGCCAGCAGCAACGACCTCTGCATCTCTTCTTCACGCACCACAGCCTATAGACAGTGGGGCGTCTGGCTACCAGACCACAAAGAGAATTCTAAGGGTTTTTTTTAATTGCCCAGGGTGTCTAAGATATTCACGTAGAACTGAGATGTCTAGCACAGAATCTACTTGTCTCCTTCTGGAGGAATTGCAGAAATTTGCTGAATTACTTTATTCTCAAAGCACACTGGAAGTGTATGTAGGGACTGATGAATCAAGCTGTGTGTGAGATTAACCTTGGAATTACAACACATTTATGTGTGTATTAACAGCATCTCCACTAACTCCGTGGGACCTAAGTCTGTCTTGTAAGAAGATGACTACATTTACCTCCTAATGTAGCTCTGAATCCTACCCTGGTATATTTTAAACATGTCAGCGTAATGATCAGTTTAAGTTTGCAAAAGCTAGGGACATACATTGCATTCTAACAGCTTTGAAAAGGGCAGGCTACCAGTCCTGTTGAAAAGAAAGCTCAAAGGGCGAATAAGTGTTTTCTACAAAGTATGATCTAAAAAAAAAAAAAAAATCATGTTTTTCAGGAAAGTCTTTAAAGAAATCAGGATTTCCCAATAATTTTTTTCTAGTTTCAGTGATGAACACTTGAACACAAACACTCCTGATAATGCCATTAGCATCCTTTTAGCAATTTTCAACTTTTTCACTTGAGAGTTGTGGCCTCACTTTGCTTTTTCATCTACTTAAGTCATCTGTTCCTCACCATGGCAACTGGGAAATTACTGTACATCAGTGGTCTGAAGTACAAATGCATTTATTGTCCTTGCTGTGTTCTCTAGGGTGAGGAAATGAGGGTTGTCTTACATCATAGAAACAGCAAGGTCTGTAGCCAAGCTTATTTCTGCGTCAGTAGAAGTTTTCCGATCATACTTCATCATCATTCAAAATAGCATTTGTGTCCCTTTCCTCATAGTCTCCCTCTTGCTGCTAGTTTCATCATTTCTAAAAGACATTAGCCTCAGCCAGAGGGAAAGTTTTCCTTGAGCTATTAGCCTGCTTTGTTGGGAGATTAAAGGACTAAAATCTTGACCTTCTTGGTTTTGATCCGTATTAATGTAGTGGAGGGAAGTTTGGTCTCAGGGTCTCTGATTTTACTCCTACAAGGATGAAATACTCCCTCTTAGATATTACAGCATATGTGTTTGCTTGTCCAAGTCAACCCATGGTGGTATATAGTAAGTGTTTGCAGTTGTTTAGTTAAGAAGATCTAAGCTAACTGAAATAAATTGCGCACTTGAAATTGCTCAAGTGGCTAGGCACCCACATTTATCTGCCCTGATGATACAGCTCAGAGTCTGGAGGAGATTTAAAGACTGCAGAGAACTGAGTTAATTTTATGGACCTTGTTTTGATTTAGAGAGCCAATACAAATATTATTGTACCTTTTTTATGCTTACCACAAGCTCTTTTAAAAATGTATGAAAGCAAAACTCCATTCTGCCATAACGAGACATAACGTACTCTGGCTATATAAAAATGATACATTGAAATACTTTCTTCAGAAAATAGTTTCTGAAAAATGTAGACTTTAGGACCATTGCTATCATGTACTTCTCATAAAAGTTCCAAAAACATTACATTATATCTGTATATATATTTGAAGCAAACAAACCTTTCAAACTTTGGTTTTACTTTGAGATTTTCTAGCTGCTGGGATAAGCCTATTTTATTAGAGCTTATTTTACAATGAGCTCTTTATCAGATCTGCAGCTAGCTTGTAAACCCTAGGGGTTCAAATACAAGTGGACAAATCTCTTCAAGGTTTGCTTGAAACGTGTTAAAAGCTTACTATTATTTTCCTGTTAGATTCAGGTCAGAACTAATTTTGAGAAGACCTTTTAAACCTCTAATACTGTAACACCCCAGGTAAGAAGTGAAGTGGAAGTGGAGGAAATATGATAATTTGAGCTGAGGGAGGCAAGCCACAAAAACAATTCTTTGAGCAAGGGAATTAAAAAAAATCTGTGTGAAACATCTTTTCAGTAACATTTTCAGTAATATTTTCTGTTTCTTTAAATGTATTTCTTAGTACTTTGAACATTTTTTTTTTTTTTTAAAATCTTATTATTAACACTTATTTCATGCTGCAGGCAGAACAGAAGGTGGTAAGAATCTTTTGATTGCTTTTGGCCGAATACATTTGGCAGGTTGATGCTGCAGATAATCACTACACAACTCTTTCTCGCTTTGGGAATAGAATTGATGACTGGACAACACCTGATTCCTTGTCCTACCGAGTCTTATGTACAACGGTCCACACGTCCTTGCACTGCCTCCCAAATAACACCACAAAGGTCAGCTGAATCAGTTTTCAACTTACAGCACTAGCCTTGAGCTCAGCATCAGGGCCAGTGGCATCTGGGCAGTGTGAAATTGGTATAAACTGGGGCATTTCAGGTTGAATCGTGTCCTTAGAATGCTGCTGCCACCCAAAGACACAAGGTGGTATTGCTGTACTGCTGTGTACACAGGAACCCACTGCTACTGGTTTTGGAAAGAAATAGGAAGGCAGATATACCATCATTCTTCAAGTTCCACTTTTTCTGCTAAGGCTCTAAAACGAGAACCATTTCTTTCTTTTTTTTTTTTTTTTTTCTTCTTTTAAAAAACCACCCTACTTTCATGAGAAATAACTGGTTTCAAAATTATGAAATATAGCATTCCCCCTATCTCATGAAAGCATCTATTTTCTGTGATGTGAACATCAGGCTGTGCTGCAGAGCACAGTCATTGTTCCTTGCCCTTCCCATGTCTTCCTGTAAAGGATCTTGCTAATTTTTCATGTCAAACACCTCGGCAAATTTTTCTTTGTTTGGAGTACTTAAACGGCAATCAGGTATTTTTCTAAAACAACCTGCTCTAGATCAGCAGATTAGATAAGGCCCAATTAGCACTTTTTACCTTTTCTGGCATGACCATTTACACGAGATAAATTCCTAGGTTTCACTGAGGAGAAATCAAGAGACAAAGTTATGCTGCTGCAATTATAGCAATGTTTACTTTAGCACAGACTTGTAGCAGGATGAGTCATTATCCAAACTGGCGAAAAATCCTATAAACATGGATGTCTTATTTAATGTACTTTACATATTAATATTCTAAGTACCTCTGGTCAATGCATTAGAATACAGTTCTCCTAAGTGATTAAAATGCTTTTTTCCGTATTTCTTCCAGCACTTAGTATATAACAACAGTTACCGTATTGTTACAACTTCATTGTACATTTCATACTTAACCAAAACTAGTATTTACAAAGTCTAGTGTTGCAATTCATAAAAAAGTCATGCGTTTATTTTTCTTTTTAACCTCAACAAACACAGCCCTCACGACAGTAAATTTTATATCTCAGCATATCTACAGTACAGCTTGATTACTGCAAAGTAAGTTCCTAGGCCCAAATTTGCCCTGCTTTTCTGCAAAGCCCAACCATTTCAGTGAGGTCTACAAAGCTGTTTAGAAGTAGTTTATGTTGCTGTAAGAAGGGTCACATTAATTTCTTTGCCTTTGTTAAATTCTTTATAACAGTCTCTCTCATATTAACATCTAGCCAGTTGCTCTGTCGTATTAAGAGAGAAATTCCTTCATTATCCTGTCTGGTGGGTACTGAGTGCTTCAACCTATTCGTGATTTTCATCTGCGTGTTTGTTCTTCTGTGAAATTATGCAGGCTCTTACTATTTGGACATAATTAATCCTACTTCTACTCTTTGGTGGGGAGTTCCACAGGTTAATTGTGTTATTATACAATTATGCTTCAATACTTGTGAAATACTGCTTGTTTCAGCTGTAATTTGGCTTACGTTATCACCCCTTTTTCTATATTAACCTTCTTGTCACCGCCTCCAATTTTCTGTGACTTAAAATTCACTCTTGTGTATGATCTGACAACACTTGAATGTGGGAGCTTTGCCAGCACTGAACAGTCGACTCCAGTGTGCTCCACTGCTTTTCAATCCTCACTCATCATCACCAAAACTGGTATTAAAAGACAAACACAGACACTTACCCTTTTTCTTTACCTTCAGTCTCATAACCAGACCATTTCATTTTATTGTATTAACCTTAACGATGCCGCTAGCTTACATTATTTTTACTATTGTTTCAGGGTTTGTAATTTAATACAACCTTTATGACATTTATTTTGGTTGTCAAACTAGGAATACTAAACTCTACACAGAGTTTATACTAGGTTCCAGTGTTGGGAAGCAAATAGGTGTATATGTTCACCTAGTCTGGGACATACTATGAGGCCACTTTCATTCAAGGCAGAAAGCAAGACAATTGCTTTGCTTGGAGAATTGCTGGACACCTGGCAGTTATAAAGCTTCCTCTGGTTAATTTACCCACAAATCTAAAACTGTCATAAAGCTTAAACCAATGAAGGAAGGTGGACAATGTTGGTGACATACCTGGGAAGTCTATATGGAGAGAGCTGGTGAAAGTGATGCTGGATGCTGGTGTATTCTGAATAATAATGAAATTGAGACTCTGGCAAAATCAAACCTCGTGTTTCTGAATCTATTGAGCAACCTGACTAACTTAAGGACACTGCTATGGCCAAAATCCTCCTATGAATGGATACCATAGTTTTTGGTTCTAGACACTTGACTCAGAATTTGGTGTTCCTACTTTGCAGGGAATTAAATTACCTCACTCTTCTCCCCCTATACGTGTCCTGTAGCAGAAACAGGAGGAAACAGCTTCATTTTCAAATAACTCAATGAATGAGAAAAACATTAATGTCTGCAGCTTCCATGGCTCCTTGGGATTTAGTCACACAGCTCCCATCAGCTTCAGGATTGAAATGTCTCGTACACTCTTTGAAAATATGCCTTAAAGATTTTTACCACAAAAGCAAAACACAAAGGCAGCAAAGAAATTCGGAGTGAAAGTGGAAACTCCCTTCCTCATGTGTATTGCTGGAGTCTTCATAATGCAGCTAATCTTGTACATCATAAAATGTAATAACCAGATATGACAGATTATTTTAAAAGGAGAAAGAAGACAGCACATGAGATTGCCATTTTAAGTGTGATGCTTAGAGACATATACTCTGACATTAAAACAAACGCCCTCAGACGCAGAGTGCCACAGCCCCAGTGTGAGTGCCCCAGTGATGAAGCTTGCTGGGACTGCGCTCCCTAACTGTGAGCAAGTGCTCAGATAGCAAAGGGAGCATGAATTAGAGGCATCAGACCAGATGCACAGCTGAGGGAGAAAACTGTACCTAACTGAGATTGACTGAAAAGTTATAGCTCAAACGTTGGAGCTGAATTTACCTCTACACAGGTCCTTTTTCTTCATTTTGTCAAAATTTGCATGCTCCCTAAGTGACTCTACTTGAAACCTAACTAAGCAGCCAGCTCCACGGTAAGTGCTTACCAGACAGAAGATATTACTGGCTTGGAAGTGAGCTGGCAGGATGAGAGACAAAATGCTGGGGACACCCAGGACGTTATCTGCCACTGCATCCAGCACACTGTCTTTGGCGAGTCATATAGAATGTCATCCATCTCACCTTATTTTATCTGTCCAGAATATATTTATCAGCCTAAAATGGTCACCAAGATACATGAGGGTAGAGGGAAAATTCGCGATTCCCCTTTCCTATCTCTGGTGTTTATGTCTAGGTGAGACAGTACTGGAAACTATTCCATACTTTATATATGCCATATGTAAGCGGTTCTATGCACGTATGTGGTTAGTGAGAAAACTATAGTATATGTATATGCTTAATTAATCTGATTTCAGACATGGTTTTAGGCATGTAAAATTTTAAAATTAGAGTTTGGAATAATAATCTAGGTTGGGGGAAGGAGGCTATGTCCTTTTATTGTTTCCTTTCTTCTAGGTTCAAGTCATTTTGAATTTAGGTGTCTTCAACACAAGCCTTAATAAGAAAGCTTGTAAAATGCTGTTATGTTGGTAGCTCTCTTGTGTCTTATGACATCCCGGGTTTTTTCTTTAAAAACTCAGAATCAAGATTCAGCGTACTATCATTTTTAATGGCGTTTACAAACACAGATTTTATACACCTTCTGAGTGCATAACAAAGCCTGAAAGGAGGTTGTAGAGAGGTGAGATTGGTCTCTTCCAGAGGGCCACGAAGACGATCAAAGGATTAGAGCACCTGTCCTATGAGAACAAGCTGACAGAGTTAGGGTTGTTCAGCCTGGAGAAGAGAAGACCCCCGGGAGACCTTATAGCAGCTTTCCAGTATCTGAAGGGGGCCTACATGAAAGCTGGAGAGGGACTTTTTACAAGGGTGTGCAGTGACAGGACAAGGAGTAATGCCTTCAAACTGGAAGAGGGGAGATTTAGAATAGCTATGAGGAAGACATTTTTCACTCTGAGGGTGGTGAGGCACTGGCCCATGTTGCCCAGAGACCTGTGGCTGCCCCATCCCTGGAGGTGTTCAAGGCCAGGCTGGACGAGGCTTTGACTGACCTGGTCTGGTGGGAGGTGTCCCTGCCCATGGCAGGGGGGTTGGAACTAGATGATCTTTAAGGTCCCTTCCAACTCTAATTATTCTATGATTCTGTGATTCTATGATAAGAGGCAATGACCTCAAGTTAGGCCAGGAGAGGTTTAAATTGGATATTAGGAAAAAATTGTACACAAAAAGGGTTATCAAACTTTGGAACAGGCTGCATAGGGAAGTAGTGGAATTGCCATCCCTGGAGGTATTTATCAAACTGGTAGATGTGGTGCTGAGGGACGTGGTTTAATCCTGGACTTGGCAGTGTTAGGTTGATGACTGGACTTGATGATCTTAAAAGTCCCTTCCAATCTAAACAATTCTAAGATTCTAACAAAGTTCAAGTTCCCTGTTCCAGTACAAAGAATGGTGATTGCACATCAATGGAATACAAAGTCCAAATTTTCTATTGGAAGAAAGAAAAAAAAATTTTGTATACATGAGAAATATTTGACATATTGATTGATCAAATTCGACCCAAAACAAGAAAGACTCTGCTCTAATTAGTTTTATTTTACATTCCTCATTTCATTTGTCTCCCCCTGTGAGCCCAGAGTGATAATAAAAAATCAAAGTCACATATTAATTCTGTTAAATATCTACTATGACAAATGACAAGAGATTGTCAAGAGGACAGAGTCTTTGTCGATGATTATGCTCACACAAAGGGGTAGTTCAAAAGCTGGAAAGGTACAATTGCATCAATAAAAAAGGAAAAAAAACCTTATCATGATGGCAAATAAAACTGGAACGGTTTGCAGAATGCAGGAGATTTTTCTATCACTCAGAGTCTTTAGTTTAAGACTCCATATACCTTTTAGAACTATGTTCTTTAGATTAGATAAAAGTAACTGACCTTGGCGTACCCCTGTGTGTGGGAAGTGGGACTGGAAGGGCACAAGAGAGCATCCCACTCAACTATATCAGCTGATGAGTTCAGGACTATCTGCACAGTGACTCCACTAAATGTCATCATGTAAACATGACCGTATACTCTAGACGTAGACATGTGTGGATCCATACGTACAGATGTAAAAAGCACTCTTTCTGTTTACAGGAGCACATCAGGGTGTGGTTTGACATACAGGTTTTATTGCCCTGCCCTTGGTTAACGACTGTTTGAATGACTGTTTTCAGTAATTCATGTAACTTTGATATGGGGTGGTGCTAAGGGAGCTGAGATTGTATTTTTTTAATAGTGCATTAGACTCTGATATATGTTGTACATGACACACCAGAGAACATGAGCATATAACATATTCCTTTAATATATGTGACCAGTGGAAGTACCAAAATATGTACTGAATGTGGCAGTATTAATATATTATTCATACAGGACATTTAAAAGCAGGGTTTATAAATATGATCACATTTAGTACTTTTTTTGGTGTGAGGTTGAGATGCTTTGTATTCGGTAGACTGCAGCTAAGGCTTCCCTTTTATGTTTCTTTGCTCTTTTAACTATTCCAAGACTGAATGAAAATCAGTGATGCTCAGGAATATGTGAATCTTTTAGCGCTTAGAAATGAAGACAAATAAACACCCTTTTTTTTGCATGAGGGTGGATATTATAACAATATTTACAAATGGAAAACACCAGAGGGTAGTATTTATTTATTTTCCAAGATATTTGGAAACAGTAGAGCACTCTGACTGCTGAATCCAGAAGGATATAAGTGAACACTTAAATTCCTCTCTGTCAATTGTAGTCTATTCCAGAATACTTTTGTTGGTGAGTACGTGAGAAAGCTGAGGTTCAGATTGTATGAGCTATCAGGACAAGACTAAGAAGTGTAATATTGTTAAGGAAACGAAAGATAAGCATTAAACTGGTAAGCTTTGCTTCTCTAACAGCTCTGAATTATTAACACCACGAAACAGAAGCAATGAAATCTTGAGAGTCACTTTGTAGGACTGAAATGAATAATTTAGGAAAGCTACTGTCTGATGTCTTTTTGTTATTAACTAGGCAACTGGAAATGGCTGAAAATGAGTGAGAGCAACAAAGCAAAGGGTGTTGAAATAGCACCTTTGCGCAGCTTTGAGCTTCTCTGCTTGAGCTGGGGTGTGCTGTTATATTTAACTACAGGAGAAAACAATTTCTCTAGCACTTAATCTGAGTGTTTCGTTGGATACTTATCTATCCGCATTGTTGTAATTTTCCTTTGTCAAACAGCAGACCTAAAAGTTTGTTATACAAGCTGATATGCTGGTGATGTTTACTGTTGTAATAACATAAGCCATGAGCCAAGGCTTTCACTTATAGGGGTCTGTAGTTCAATTTCTAAATGTAGTGATAACTGTTTTTTTCCCTAGTTTTCAGATTTACCTGTGAGAAAATAAAGGAATCTAATTTCTTTCCATTACTCTCCATTGGTTCTCTGTATAATCTCAGTTTCAAGTACACACGACTTGACACTGAAAAATTGCTGTCAGCCAGATTTCTTCACTGGGTAGCCACACAGTGCAGGATATGATAGTTTTTCTGCTACAGCCATTTCTGTCAGGAAACAAGGACTAATTCTGTGACATAAGTTGAGCTCATAGCCTTTAGTTACAATTGTATAATTAGGTCTTACCAAAGAAGTTCTCATGTAATACTTCTTAATTTCTTATGTAATATTTGTGTTCTTATGTAACATTTACAATAACTAGTAATCCCAGCTTGGATAAAGTCCCTTCTCAGTAGGAAGCTGTGAGAAGTATACAAATGCAACATACAGCTTTGAAATTTTAGTTAAAGGCCCTGATTCATCTCCACCTACTTTGATGCTAGACCGTGTCTCAGGCTGGGGATCTTCTTGCAGACAGACTCTTTACAGTTAGTAGAAGGAGGTAACTACCTTCCCAGGCGATAGCAATGCCAAATCCCCAAATGACAAGACTGTGACCTTAACCTCAGTTAAATTCCTGAAACTAGGCAAATTAATCCAGGCCAAAAACATATAATGAGCAGGAGCTGTCATTAACTGAAGACAAAGGACTGAAGTCTTGTTAGGCAAAGCAAAAGCAACCCATAAATTGTGCTACACTTGCTCCATCTCAAAGCAAACAAACCTGGACATGAAGGCTGGGACATGGCTGTAATCCAGACACCTTCATATGAATGAGTGGAAATAACAGTAGACAACTGAAAGAGTTTGAACCCCAGCAATGTCCTGAAAAATGTAGATATCCTCCAATGGACCACAATCATTAATATTAAAAGAAAAAAAGCAGCATCTGAGCTGTTCACAGCTCTAGAATTTGGTATCCAGCTAAAATCCATTGCTGAGGATTGCTGCATATTCTGCTTCCCTGCTGTATCTAGTGAAAAATATATGCCTACGTTGCAGGACTTTTTTTGAGGGCATGCATGGGAAGGAAGTGCAGTTATGAGCCAAAACTTAATGGAAGACCAGCCAAAGACAGAAGTTCCTTGAAACAGGGTAATTCTGCATGCTAGAAAAGTGCTGTTTCTTCATCTCTACAGCTCTTTTTTTTTTTTTCAGCATGAGCACTAGCAATTTCCATTCTTCTCTCCTTATTGTGTGCACAGCAAACATCACAGGGATAATGCTTACTTACCCCTCAGGGGGGCTCTAAAGATTAATTAGTTAATGTTCTTGATGCACGTCAAAGATGAAAAGCTCAGTGTAAGTAGCAAGCATTTGTGTATTCATAGACATCAGAAATATGCATTCTCTACAGGACAGATGAAAGGTAAAACTGTTTTCTAGCTGTGTCCAATTTCCAGAGCTGAAACTCTTATTCTGTAGAAAGACTACAAAATTACATTTTAATAGTTGAGCTATTTAGAGAAAATATTGTATAAAACATCCAAATGTCTATTTTTGCTTTTGAACCTGGGTGAACAAATCCTTGAAAAGCTGCTGATTCCATTAGGAGAAAAGAAAGAGAAGATGAGTTATGTTGGTTAGTGAGATTATAATGGAAATGTTGCACTTGGAGTTTATAATGCAAAAGTACTTAAGATGTTTATACCTTAAATTTTCCCTCAGATTCCTGCCACTTATCTTGTTTCATACTGTTCATTTTTTATAGTGTCTTGATCTAAACCTTAGTAAAGGCACTGAATCTTTCTACTGGTTGCAGTTGTTTGTGGTTAAAACTCTATTTTGCCCAAAACCAAAAAAGGACATTTGGACATCTTAGACCAAAGACAAATAACAGAGAATTAAAAATAAATGTTAAAATATATTGCTCTGTGAAATGATGAAGATAAAGTCAAGATTATTTCGCACTGTAATTCCATAAACTGTGTTTTTGACAGCTTTAAAACAAATGGTCTAGGAACTCCTCTTCCATTATTTATTGTTTCAGAAGTTATTTGGGAGCGGATATTTGGGTTATTGTCAAGAAAGAGTCACCAGATTACTTATACATGCACATAAATAAATATATATATATCACTATGCATATATATAAAAGGTTCATACATACATACATATGTACATATATATAAACCTAAGATTCACGTATATAGACAAATATACACACACATATATATGATCGTATGTGGGTATATGTGTATAGATGTATATGAGTCTTAGGTTTATATATGTGTATATTTGTATGTGCGTGTGTATGTATGAGCTATCAAAAGTTAAGTCCATTGCACTTAAAAATGTGAAGGAAGATAGAAGACATGCCTAGGTGCCTTTGGGAAGCAAGCTTTCTAAGAGAGGAGAAACTTGAGGAAAAAATTCTGACCTTAAAACCCACTCCCTAAGTCAAAGTGCGTAAAGCAAAAGATAATCTTTGTGCTAGGTGCAAGGGACATAGTCTCAAATCCTTGCTCTGCCTCATAATCTAAAACCAATTCTGATACGAAGTTTTCCAGAGGGTTTTGGCTTTCTTGTCTTTGAAATTACTTGGAGGAAGAGCTTTTCCTGCCTCATGGGATTTGGGAGTCCAGGTAAGCCACAGTTCCCAAAGTTGTTATTCTATATAACAATAATAAAAGTTTCATGGCGAATATAAGAATAATTATTCGAAAGGTACTGTTTTTTGATGACAGACTGTGTGGTTGTGGTCAAAAACAACTGGAAGAATTAGGAATATTGGGTTAAATTAGCGTCTTCTACTGTACTTATTTTTACTAGCTTTGTAAATCAAAATTAGACTTATCCTGGGTCAAATATGGTCAAAATAATAGTGAACTAAATTCTGTATTGCATTATGGGAAATATCAAACTATCTTCATTTCTGTTTTCCTTGGAGATCTGAAGAAAGTTTTTGCAGAAATACAGCTTGGACATAAGTTAGAAAAGGAGGTAAACATAATTTTTTTTTGCTTGTAAATGAAGCCAGAATATGTGAAGGTACAAAGGACAACAGGGAATCCTCATGAACAGTAATGTCATATATTCTTTTTTTTCTAACACATATCTACTAAAATTTGTAAGAGAGTAATATCACAGACAAGTGAAACTCATACTGCAAAGTTCTCAAAGGACTTGCAAATTTGTGAATTTTCCTTGTCTCTAATGTGTAATTCAGTTACGGGGACAGTAATTTTTTAGGAGATTTTCCAGCTAGAGAAGCAATTGCGCAATATAAATCACTAAGGGTTTGTGAAATGGCAGTGCCCTGAGGCATTTTCTTCCCAACAATTAATGCTCTTTCCCTTGTTTTTCTTTTCTGTAAAGAATCAGAACAAAACTGAAAGTACCTCATTTTATATGTTATTTCAAGATAGTTTGTTTTTGTTATTACTGCTGTATTTGTTGAATATTGATGACTTTTTCAAGTAAAAACCAAGCGAGTCTAAATCAATAACTTTTCTTTTTTCTACCAAATCTGCCATTATTTTGTGCCTATTGGACAGCTTCTGCATGCGGAGACTGGTCATCCTTAGACAAGAATTATGTCCTTGAAAAGATTACTGAGATGAACAAAGTCTATATCTGCCCAAAATGCCAACAAAATTTTCCACCGTCATTTTCTATCTTCAAGAAACCAAGAATGATAGATGCTGTACTGAAATGTTGAGAACTACCTGGACCTAACAGCACCCCAAATCTGTAGCCAGAGAGAAATGAGTAGAAAACTGGAAATAGAGAAGTCAAAACCTTCTTGAATATCTTACGTACATGGTTGAATTATCAGGACTGAACTTCTAGCCTCAAAACACAGCAAAAGGGAAATATGACCGGTGGGTACATTAACAGAGTAAAATGGGAGTGTGTAAAAATAAAATAAAATGAGATGCAAAAGCAGACTTTGTGGGTTTTACACTGTAACACAGGGAAGATTGCTTTGTGCTTTCAAAGTGCCCAGTAGCACAGGTGCCCTCAATGTCACCAAAACTAAGGTGCCTGAGGGTTATAACCAAAAAGCAAATCCAGAACAGACCATCCTGCAGATAGGAAAGTGAAGAGCTTATGTTCATATATTTCTTTACATTCTCCATGATTTTCCTAGGAATCATACATATAAGGTGAGCAAAGGTGAATTAGTGGCTGGCACCAAAGTAGGAAAGGAGAAGAGCAGCATGCAAGAAAAAATTACAATGTAGTTGGACAAAGGACTGTATGGTCTGATACTGATGAGAAACCACCCACATGCTGATGAGACCTGCTGTGTTCAGAACTGGCTGCAAGTTGCGTCAGTGACTGTAGACCAGTGAACTGGGAGGAAGCTCTCACCAGAAGCCTAAGTAAATCAAGTGTCAGAAGAAAATCACACAGCAATTACAAGCTGCTATGTGGATCTGAACAGATGCCCACCCCTTTAAGCCCAGATCATCTTAGAATCATAGGATGGTTAGAGTTGGAAGGGACTTTAAAGATTGTTTAGTTCCAACCCCCCTGCCCTGGGCAGGGACACCTTCCACTAGACCAGGTTGCTCCAAGCCCCGTCCAACCTGGCCTTGAACACCTTCAGGGATGGGGCAGCCACAGCTTCTCTGGGCAACCTGGGCCAGTGTCTCACCGCCCTCATTGTGAAAAATTTCTTCTTAGTATCTAATCTAAATCTCCCCTCTTTCAGTTTAAAACCGTACCCATCCTCCTATCACTACATTCCCCGATAAAGAGTCCCTCCTCATCTTTCTTGTAGGCCCTCTTCAGATACTGGAAGGCTGCTGTAAGGTCTCCCCGGCACCTTCTTTTCTCCAGGCCGAACAACCCCAGCTCTCTCAGCCTGTCTTCATAGGAGAGGTGCTCCAGCCCTCTGATCATCTTCTTGGCCTCCTCTGGACCCGCTCCAACAGGTCCATGTTCTTCTTATGTTGGGGGCTCCAGAGCTGGACACAGTACTTCAGGTGGGGTCTCACCGGAGCAGAGTAGAGGGGCAGAATCACGTTCTTCAGCCTGCTTGCCACGCTTCTTTAATGCAGCCCTCAGATACTGAATTATCTAATCTGAGTATCCTCTGAAGAGCTGCTCATTTTTTTGTCATTATGTGCTATGTACATACAGCATCCATGAAAAGTAAAGCAATTTGAGACCCCTTGGGATGCACTTCTATATACTAGTTCAATAATTGTTTGATCACTCATTTCCTACCCTTTTCTCTCACAATCTTCAACATGAAATATACCAAATAGTGTGATTTGCTGAAAGCTAAACTAAGGAATCACAGGTGGACTATGTTTTTTACACTTAGTTGCACACCATTCATTTAGTGACACAGCCCTTCAAAAAAAAAAAAAAAAAAAGCTTGGTTAAATTTTGTGTAATAACACAGGTAACACAATCCAAATAGTCTGAAAGTTACAGATATGTTTAGCCATTATTTTTCTGAAAATAGCTAGGGCACTAGGACCAAAACTGACATTTAAAAATAATTAAATCAAATGTTTAAGCTTATTTAAGGTAATGGTGCAGCATGAATCAGACTGTAAGTATATAAGTAGGAGTGTAAAAGCCTTCTTATCTTCGGTTACCATGCCAATGACATCTAGCTATCAGATGACGTCATTTGCTTTGTTTTATAAGCAGGAATCAGTCCCTCATCTGCAATCAGTCCTGTGAGAATTCAATCAGCAGGCAGCATTGTGTTTTTTAAGAAAACACTGCTGGCTGAAACAATGGTGCCTGGTGGTACATCACAGCTCTCTCTAAAAAGTGCTATAGAAAGCTTGCTAACTTGGACAAGTTTGAAAATTAGCAAGCCACCTCCTGAAGATAAAGTTGCTCAGAAAAACAAGGACATTTTCAACATTGTCATGACTCCTGATCGCATCCCTAAATTTTTCATCCCTTCTCTGGACATAGAGCATATTTCCTTCCAAGAGGAGCCAGAGGAAGACACCACAGAGAATTCTCAGAGAGGAGTCTCTGGCGAAGTTGTGCAGAAGCGCAGAACAACTAGAAGCAAATCTGAATCCTACATCAGGAAAGATGGATTGTGCAAAGGAGAGAGTCTGGACAGAAGAGGAACCCTGTGCTTTACAGACCGAATGATTTTCCCTGGAGACCTGGAGAGAGCTGCACATCATTCCGACCCAGCAACCAGAGCTGCCCTCTCTTTGCCCCACCTCTCCAAAATCACCACGCCCTACGGGTTTCTCACACTGGGTGAGAGTCCCAATACAAGGAGGAAAGAGTCTCTCTTTTTTCAACATGACTCTGAAGAGCTTAAAATCCTCTTGTCGCAAAGGAAGAAGACCACATCTCTTGTAAGGAACTCATCCAGCCCTTTCAGCGAACTTCAACAGACCATTCAGTGCATAAAGCCTTCAGCCACTCCTTTTAAGACCAGACGGGCCGTTTCTTGGGAGGCAGTCTGCAACAGCCAGCTCCCTCCTCTGAACTGCAAATCAGACTCTGAAACATACGCTGTGAAATGTGAGAAGAAGAGGTTTCAGATGACAATGAAGAGGCACCTGGCCAGCATCAAGCGGATGCGATCTGGCAGTGGGATGAACTGGCTGTGCTAACGGCACTGCAGAGCGGTCCCAGCTCTTAAGTCCTGTGAAAATTTAAAAGAGACAGTCTTCCACAGCGGTGTGCAAACATGAGTGTGTAGCACACATTCAGCTTTGCGAGCTCATGGTAAAGGCCAGACAAACAACCAGAAAGAACTTGCTTATGCCTGGCAGGTTGAATGCGTCTTGTGTTTCCTAAAGTCATACTCAACGGCTTTGAATGTTTTAAAGGGCAAGAAAAGACAGGACTAAATGAAATAGGTCGTTTTCCACAAGGAATGTTGTCTTTTCTGGTTGTGCTTGTATAATCTGTGAGAAGGAAGGAAATTACTACATCAAAAGCAAACTACAAAGACAGAAAGTGTCTGCTTTTAGAGTAGCATTGTTGGTTTCAGACTGATAGCAAACTTGAAAAGAAGAAACATGCTAGCTAGTCAGGTAAAAGTTGTTTTTTCTTTTTTTCGAACATTAGAGTGTAAGTGAAAACCAATTAAGAGTTAATTTGTCCCAGGCTGTTTACAGCAGGTAGTTGCAAACAGTCATTCATAACTGCTGGCAGGGACGTGCTGGCAGAGAGGGGAAGCCAGGTGTCTGCCTTGCTGATGACAGTGAATAGCAACCTGCTCTTTATTTTTAATGGATATGCTTATTTTATGCACTCTTGTAGTTAGCCATTCAAGGCGGCTGAAGTTAGGGGGAACCCAATGTGATTTCTTTACCTTGTTACCAGTGTCAATGTGTAACACAATATTATTTATAACCTGTCATTGTTCCAGTTATAACTGAACCCAATAAAATCTCTTTTTCTTTAATAGCCTTTCTTGTCATTGCTGTTACCTTTATTTTTTCACAGACTTGTCCTTACCTTAAAATTGGAAAGGGAGATAAACCAACCAACCATGAATGTTTGGCATCCACAGAACGTGTGTTTTGGATCCTGTGTGTTAACCTTAATTGTTTTGCAAGGCACTGATATTCCAGTGCATTAAACACATCAGTGGAAAAGCCATCAGGGACAGCTAGAAATGCCGAATGACATCTAAACACCAAGCTGAAAAGTTTTCTTGTGTGAAATTATCAGCATTTTGAGCTGCTAGTCTCCAGCTAAACAAAATCTCTTTGCCACTGAATTTCAAGGAAAGATAACATGAGTTACCTGTGAGACTTTTCTAGGGTGAAGGTCTGTCCTAAGTTGTATAAGAAACAGAGTCAGCAAGAGATGAAATCTGGTAAAATCCATTAGTCTAATTTATTGCGGTGAAGGTACCTAGAATATGAATAAAGTCAGCAATACCTGCAAAAAAAAACCCATCTACTTTAGCTGGCAAGAGAGTACTGTAACATTTGGAATTAAAAATATCTCTGACATTATTTTGCACTTTATTTGTGTTGCACAATCTGTAGTTAGCATTTAAAATACTATCAAGTGTCCTTGGCACCTGGGAAAAGAACTGCTATCTAAAGACGTGAGATTGCCCCTGTTCTACAGACGAGAAACAAATTCTGTGCAGCAAACACAGCTCAAGTAGCCCATGAAACTCATGTTCCAAATAATCTGAAAGGTCTGGCTGTGCTTCCCTGGCTGTGCAGCAGCACAGAGACCATGGTGTGTGAAATGAAATATGTATGTGAAATTGAGTAAATTCACAGATGGCTAACTTCTGTGACCACAGCACAGGTATTGAACCCCGGGGTAGTCATCCGGACTCCCTTTATAATCTAAAGTATGATTCATCTCATCTCCTACAGGAGACATCTAAAACTCATCAGGTGTTTACACGATAGACTTTGTTCAGAAGAATCCCACTTAAACATCACAACATCCTTGCAGGAGGTCAAGGACATTGCTTGGGAATGAATCCTGAGTTCTCAGCTTGGGGTTTTATACAAAAGACCATTACTCTGTTCTCAAAGTAGGAAAAAATAAGATAATTTTTTTGGTAAGAGTATTTAAAAAATGAAGAAAAAATGTTATTTGCAGAAATATAGTGGGCTGAGGAGAATGCAAAAGGCCTGTTGAAGATATTTGTGCCATTTTACCTTGTGATTCAGCACATTTGTGTTAAGGGTGACCACGACTGATCAGTTAAATGATTTTGAAAAAGAACTGGAGTAAAAATGAAGTTGCACTCTGCACACCATTATCCACACTAAGTAACCCATGCAGGCCTGCACAAATTCCTGCTTACATTTGCAAATATTCAGTTGCACATATCATATTTTCCATGAAGAAAATGTTTACCACAGATTGTTAGATATTAGAAGCCATTTCTTTTCCATTTCAAGCGGCTATGCCATATTTAACTCACCTTGGATACAATCAGTCTTAAGCCTCTATCCAGAGTTACAGGACATTTTTCCGTTGCACAGCTGGCTACAAAGCTGGTGTATTTGGTGCAGTGAGGCTCTGTCTTAGATTCTTTCATCCTACAACTTCATTTTTTTCTTCCCTGACAGACAGTGGAGAAGATGAAGAGTTGGGTGAGGGCTATGTGGAACCAAGCATAGAGAGACAGCAGATAAAGTGATTATCACTCCTCATTGTAAGAGATTGGGAAACACTAACAGCTGAGGGGAGGTAAATACTGTGTACAACTCATATTTTGTGAAAAGGGAACTGGCGTATGTTCCTTTCTGTCTATGGTGGTGCCACTGAACTATTAGTCTTTAACTCACCCCTTTCTCCTCCTTTCCAAAAGGCCAACAGACTTGCCATCAGAGCTTGTTATTTTTCACTCTTCTTATCGAACGTACTCTCTGTAAGGGAGCGGTAATAAGCAATATTTCATATTTGGGTGTCATCCCAAATTTTCACAGTGATTGAAACAGTAGCATTTGAGACTTTATTCATTCCTGTTTCTCCATGATAGTAGCTTCCTTGCATGAGTGGCTGAAACGCTGGAGGCAAAAAACCCAAAACCAATCACCCCAGAAAAGATATCTGTTTTAAAAAAAGCCTTGGAACCAGCTTACAAAAAAAGGCATACGCTGAGATATCATGCAGCAATAAGAAATTAGATCCAATGACCTATGAGATCCCTTTCAGTTTAAACACTCACAATGCATTGGCAAGTTTTCTAATGTACTCAGGCAGAGCAAAGCATTCCAGGAAATCAGCGTATATACCTCAATATCTTTTCTTAATTCATTACATATAAATATCCATTAATGTCACTAAGACTTGCTTAACTCTCATCGTGCAAAATGTACTCTGTTACAGCAATGGTAGTCACCATTACCACTCCAGCAAGTGCTTCACAAGAGCATTCAAAAGCTGATTTTCACACAAGGGGAGTAGGGAAGCAGGGTCACCTCTGGTGTTTGCACATGGGGAGGGGTTTTGATTTGATTTTTCTTTCAGGAAGAGAATTACTGCCATTTTTTAAAGGGTCTGGATTTTTTTTTGTTGAGTTTTCCAATATCCAGCTTGGACTAGTTGAAAAAACTGTTTTGAAAATTCAGTAGTGTGTCAAAAATATCTTGTACCTTAGCTCTCCTTACTCAGTGCTTCTTTTAAATCTTAATTTAATTTTTGATCTGGATTTTTAAATTTATGACTACATTTTTTTGTGATATGAAATTATACATCAATGTGTTTTCCTAAACCGCTGCATAATATTGTTTTCTTCTGTTTAAACTGCAATCACATTTCATCACAGAGTTATCTCAATTTTGCTAGTGATTTTAGTGGCTTCTTTAGTCTGCATATAGATTGCAAATCCATTTGTAAATTGTTTTAAGATATTTCCAGATGCAAGTTGTATAAATATAGGTCATAACAACTATGGTGCAATTACTATTTTATTTTAGCACTTTTCTTTTTTTTTATTGGACAACTGAGATATAGCACACTGATTCCTCTAAGAGATTATACCATCCAGGCCTCTTTTTTCCACGATGATTTTCCTCCTGGTTTCTCTCCATGTGTACTGTTGCTGATACAATCTTACACAATGGGCAATGTAATGACCTCTATTCATTTATTGTAAGTTATACGGTGTTGTGAAGGCCATGAAATATTTAACACTAATAAACAGGATGATTATTACTTTAATGTATAATGAGAAAGTAAATTAAGTAACTGACATTTTAAATAAAATATAAATACTTTATGCAGTTTCTATTTACCACATCACGGCAGTAATCCATTTAAAGTCAATGAACAACATAATTGAATGGCTCATGTAATGCAAAGATCTTTCTTGAGTTTTTTTCACTGACTATTCACACGGAAACTTGCTTGCAATTTCCTGACATTTTTTAGAATGCCTGTAAACCTACAAGTATTATTATATCCCTTATGCAATATTTTCATTTCACAAAATATCAGAAGCACTGAAACTGGGAACATGCTACTAAAAGACAGTGCAATTTACAGATGATAGGAAAATAGAGCAATGAAGCAGAGGCTAAGACCACCTTTCACTGATGTTCTGTGGAAATTAATTCCAAACTTGTGCAGTAACTGGTATGAGAGCAGATGAAGGAAGATTTAAACAAAAAAGCTCACTGTCTTAGAGAAAGGATGCCATTTTCTCCATAGACAACCAATGCCCACTCACTTCAGTGTCTAGCACAAGTAACATTGAATGCACTAAGGAAGGATAAAGGGGAAAAAAAAGCATTTAAATAAATTAAATACAACTTTTCATAGTAACAAACCCTTCTTTTTCCAAAAAGTCAAACAAAGAGAAATTTTAACTAACATGAATATTCATCACGGTCTGTAAAAGCATTTCACAAATGACTCAATGCAGCCAAAAAATTTGTATTCCATGTAAGTTTGTTACTATCTATTGATCTGAGGAAGATGTGTTGCATTTAATTTTAAATATCCTTTTAACTCTCTTTTGAAACAAGAGTATTCCAAAGATGTTCAAATGCCCTATTTAGTACTTTCAAAAATATTCAAGGTTCAAAATTCAGAAACAAAGTAAATGGTAAAAAAAACCCCAAGAAATGAACAAATTCAAGTAAGTTATTGAAGCTTAGCTTATCCAGCCACAATGTTCTCTAGATTTTCAATTCTTATACAACTGAAAATTTGAAATCAATAGTTTTTATGTCATGGACTTTTTTTTGGAGGGAAGAACTCTGTAACTCTGAAGATTTTATGAGAAGGGAAAAAAACTCTATTTACATATCAGAAATAAATATGATCTAAAGGTTTATAACAGGACCAAGAATTTCCTGCTTGCACACTTTCCCTGGGCAATGACCGCATAGTCTGAGAAAAAGGAGCATTATCATTTCCCTTTTATGAGTCAGAGGCACCAAGGGAATAGGTTATGATCTGATAAGAGAGTAATATGTTAGTATTAATCACCAGTGTGACAGATGCACTCAGTTCTTTAACCAAACTGGCAGTAGTTTGGTATAGGCTTCAAAGGAGGTAGATAAATGCTTAAATCATAACTTGACTGAGAACTTCTCTAGTTCCAATCTGTTCTCTGAAAACCCACAGAGGAACATAATGACACAGTGAACATCAATGTATATGAGCTTGGAACACCTATCATGCAATTAACACATGAATAGCAGGTAGTTTTTCCAACGCATTTATCAAGGAACAAAGGAAGTTGTGAGTACAAGAAGTCTCATGCATACCTTTTCCATCACATGTCATTTGACTAGAAGCCAACAACTTTATTCCATAAATATGACAACCTAAGTGAGCCTTCTCTGAGCTCTCCCTGCCAAGCAGTCAGCTGCATGACTGTGATCTCCCCTTGGGCTGGGACACCTCTCAAAGTTTCTCTTCGAGGCATAGAAATCTTTCACCAAGAGCAGGCCTTTGGTAAGTGACCGATATCACGTGTAACCTTGTATTATAGTAACTATGATTTGTGCCATGGTAACTTTGATTTTGTCTTGGTACCTTTGATTCTTTCTTGGTAGTTTTGAATCATCATTATATCCTTTGTGCAGTAAGTAATAGAGTGAACATTGCCATCAAACTTTGTTAAGTTGCACTTTTACAACATCATATTTCAATAAAAAGACTTCTGCTGATACCTTTGACAGTGGTTCTTTGAGTGGTCTAAATCACCCATTCACAACAACTAGTCCTGAAAGTTGTACAGCTGTTAATGGGGAGAAGACTCATATCTGCTGCTGGATGTGTACAGAGCTGACTGAACAGGTCTGCACTAAAATATTAAAAAAATGTCTGGAATATTCAACTATATTGTTAAAAAAATATATCCTAGTACAATTCCTGGCAGACTTTTGGCTTACGCTGACTGTCATAATCATGAAGAATCTCATGGTATGTTTGAGACTTAGCACAGGCCAGGGAGCCCAGTGAATGCAGCAAAACTAGCATACAGACACTCTCTTTCCAAGGCTGAATTGGTTTATAAGTGTGGTTTCAGGCCAATCCATTGACTGTATGGCTGGAGACATCTCTGGGCAGACTGAATTTACTTGCAAAGGCATTGATCCTGAGTCCTGATGGAGCTGTGCAAGTAGATGTCTGGTGCATGCCTATCCATTCCTCTGATCTCCTCATCATTCAACTGGGAGGAGAAGCATTACAAAAGAGTGTTTTTGAGAGACGCAAGTTGCTCCCATCACTTCAGTGTTTCAGAGCAGTTTTAACGCTACTGCTTTTCCTCTTACTTCAGTGTTTGAAGTTGTGTCAGTTAAAACACATGCACAAAACTTCTGTGCTCTTTTTCTCAAAACATTTATTTCAAAACTGACAGTAACCGGACCAGGGCTGTCTAAACAGTACAGATTCATACGATGAAGAACATCCCTTTAATTAAAGATAACTGACATACAGAGATGTTGTAGAAATCAGCATATAACTGCAGGAGAGTTATAGACTCTATATAGCATCACAAAACTAATGCTTGAATCAGGATTAGCCGACTAATTTTGAATTTCCCGGTTGGATGCACATATAGTCTGCACCCCAGCGGTGTGTTGGGGAAATTTGGGGTGCAAACTAGCCCCTTTCCCCATTCACCACTACATACAAAGGACATGGCATTTTTGGCGTGTACCCCAGAAAAAAGCACAGTACACCCAAGTAGGTAGTGGCCGGTGGAGATGACTGAGTGACCAGGAGCTTGCTCTGTGCTGCAGGCAGACACACATACAGTCATTGGGTCACACAGGGAACCTTAAAATACTTTGCATTTTTAGCATTTAATATCAAGTGGTGAGGCCAGAAAAGGGCAATGAAAAGATCAGATGTTCCTGCTTCTGTCAGATCAAGACAAAATATTTCATGCATGAGTCTGGACTCCTTTATTATTTATAACCACCAGCCAAAAGAATAAGCTGTTTTTGAATACAAAGACCTCCCAGCATTTCTTCCATACAGTGGACTTTTCTGCTTCGAATACATGCCGTGCAGACTTGGATTAGTACTTGATGCAACAATGTTGGCAACAATGGAGGACTTGCATGAATGGAATGCTGTTGCATGGTGGTTTCCTGACTTACTCTAATTTACATATGTGAGGTACAAACTAGAAGCTGAAAATAGGAAAGCTTTTGTCTTCACCAGACATCCAAATAGATGCTGATGTTGAAGTAATTGCATGGAGTACAAGCCCCTGTATTAACAGGAGAAAACGTTAAAGGTTTTCTTATGACTTCTAGTAAAGAAAAACAATCCAAATCCACACATGGCATCTTGAAAACAACTTGACCCCAAAATTTAAAAAATCTTATTCTAGCACTACAGACAAGTTTTAGACTACAATATAAACTTTTCCTACAGGAGGGATATGTCATGCGAGGTACCTTTTTAGTTCTTATCCAGAGGAACTGCAGACAGAGTATATAGGTCCCTCTCACGATACATGTAATGAAATTGCCAGGAAGCATGAAGTATAAGATGTGAGAAGACCACCAGGACTAGATACTTTGGTTGAAGCGACTCAACAAGCCTTTACTACTGAACAGGCTAATGACATGACAGAAGTGACTCATTCATTGCCACAGTAACCTTTACCTGGTACAAAACAGAAGTTGGATTGGCATCACAAGGGTTGTTTGCTTATGCATCACTTGCCTGTCATTATGCTCTCACTCTGATGGATTATTCCATTAAGTGGGCCAGAAATAGCATTGGCGTCACAAGTCACATCTGCTACTGTAATCATTTGCCTGTCTACTATTTTCAGCTGAGAAGGAAACCCAAAAAAGTCTTAATGTTACACAAAGCCTCACCAGTTATTTCCTTCAATTTCAAGCTGTTCAAAAAGATGGTGAAATGGTATACACACAAACCATCAATAGTTTCTGTCAATTCAACGGAGAAATCAAATTCTTCAGCTGAACTGTAGGAGGAAGTTCACAGACTGCTAACCTGAAAGGAAAAGCTTTAAAAGCTGTTAGCACAGACCTCTTACAAACTGAGAGTTCACACCACACCATGGCATTGTCACCACCTGTACTAGTGCAGAATGGGAGGGAGCAGGCACACAAGCTCAATGTAGATGGATGACAAGGGCTAAGGTTTGAAACAGAACAATTGTCCAGATGGTAACCAAACAACAGAAGCAACAATATGGACTACACACAATTCTAAAGCCAGTATTTTCAGAGTGGTTCTCTTGAAAGAGTACAAAAGCTTGTAATTCATTGAAAAGAGAAAATGTTCGCTGCTTTTTAAGTCTCTTGAAGGGGAAGAAGTTCTTATGTGTGCAAGGTATATAACCATTATAGTACAGTCAGGTTGAAAAGCTTCTTACCTTGTAGGGACTTATCTGGGCAACTTGGCCTCATTGGGCCAAGATGTTCAACTGGTCAACTGGTCTGAGATATTTTGCACAAATCATCTGATCTATGGGTCACTGATATACTAGATACTGGGATTACCTACACAAACTCTGTTCCATCCACAGTTTGTCCTTAGTTGCCACTTGTCTCTCATTTGTTACTTGTTATCTGGTAGGAATCAATCAGTCAAACTAATGAAGTTACCATCACACTCATGCTTTTATGTCAGAGAAAGGACTGTATTCCCCTCCATGTGTTACAGAACTGGAGTTTAGCAGCAGAGGGCACAGCTCAAGTATGCTGTGATGGAGGAAGGCAGAAGCTCTCCTACATGATCTGTCTTCACTTATTTATTTATCTACTGTTCTCTTCGGTTCTCTTCTCTTCAACCTACTGTAGCCACTATCATTCTGCTTCTTTAAGAATAACTAGGTGGTGCTGGATGTACCGTTCACACATTGCTTCACTCTGTACTACCTCTGATGTACCCTAGTTAATACTACCTATACGTCTACATCATATCTAAAGAATAGGAATATCCGACTTTCTTAAAATCTGACCATTTTGAATATATTTGACACAAGATATATTCACCACACCTTGTGTAAATTTTTTTGTACACACACACACAGACACAAAGAAGAAAAAGAGCTCTTGGTAAGGTAGGATAGTGATGCAGGCTTGAAATTCATGGAAGTTTGCAAAACATGCAGGAAAGCATAGATTCATGCCCTACTTTTATTTCATAACAATTCTTCAGATCTTCTTTGCATATTATTGGGTTTAATTCTTTACAGTCATATCCACTCTGATGACATCCCTAGGCAATATTTGTTTCACAAGAGACAGTAATTTCAAAGCTCTTTATGCTGACATCATTGCAGCCTTCTGCATAGCATTTAGGCCATGATTACAAATTGACAATTTTTGTATTTAAAACCTTTTTTGTGTCCTTTTTTGTAGGATGATATCCAGAATTAGTTTTGCTAGTCCTTTTTTCCCTTTTGTAAGAAATACAATGTTTTCAAGTCAGTTAATATTTCCTCATTGAGTGGGAATCTCTATGGTCTTTACCCAACTGACACATTGCAGGAAATTATTCATCACAGTTTTACCTTGCTATATTGAGTCAAGTAAGTGTCCTGACTTCACAAAAGTAAAGTTACTAGAACACTGAGTAAAACTGTTTTGATTTGTCTCAATCATCCAATTATAGAGCTGGCAAGAGCACACAAGAGGTTTAAGTAGTTATACAAGCACCTGGAATGAATAATTTGGGTCTTGGGAACGGAGTATTTGGAACCAACTTCTAAAGATCACCTCCAAGCCTGGTATTTTGTGGTCTAATTTTATGAAAATTAATCATTTAGAGTTAAAAAAAAAAAAATCACCACTACCTTCAATATTATTGGTAGATGCTCAATAGCCAAAAGAAGCAGCTATTCTTTCTGTTTTGATCCTATGTTTGGTGTCACTATGTCATGATTTAGGCCAAATTGGCTGCTAGGGATGTGGGGGACCCCAGATGGGACCAACAGATGCTCCCCCCTACCCTTTTTCTCAGAGAGAGGGAGAGGAGGGAAAAAGAGACTTATGAGTTTAGAAAGAACTAAACTAATTTAATGAAATATTAATAATAAAATAAAAAAAAAAATAACGAAATATATACAAAACCATATCAAGCTCCCAGGACCACAATCACGTCACCGGCTGGCACAGGGGAAGTCCCAGACTGGACTCAGTAACAGATGGGAACTGGATTCATGATCAGGATCAAAGGGAGATGAACAGGCAGAGTCCTCCTTGGACAGCGGCCATTGAAGAAAGAGAGCTGACCCTTTGATGCGTCAGCTTTTATACTGAGCATGAGGCAGATGGGACAGAATACCCTTTTGCGTCACCTGCCATGTCCGCTTCTCCCCGCAGGTGGGACCCCTCTGCGCTTTTCTGCTTCTGACCCTCCAACAGGGCAAATATCAAAGTGAGCTGACCCTGGGTGTTATAGCAATGAGTATAAACAAGAGACTCTCTGCATCCCATGCCTGGGCATCAGCTATAAACATTGGTTTCATCACTCAATGAGCGAACATTGTCTGCACAATATGCTGTTAATTTCAGTAGTTAGAAGAGGCCCAGCTAAGAAGCAGAATTACTGAACAAAATTGGTCCTGTTTTTCCTCAAACCAGGACATTGCACCCCTTATTCCATACCATTTGCATCTTGCTCAGACCACTGTTACTTTTATCTGTCAAATCTATACACACACAGGTATATATACGGGTACATGCAGGTCACTGAAACCAGAACACACTACAAAATTCTTTATTTTATTGCTTGAATGTCACTGGCCGCTAAACGCTTAACTCAATTACCCCTGTATAAAGTCCTATCTTACATTTAATTATCTCCTTGCATGCAGAAATGGCTTAGAAAGACAGATGGTCTAAAACCTTAACAACCTACACAGAGAAATTACAACTATATTGTTGTCTACTACTCACGTACCTGGCCACCTATAAATGTCAGCATAATCTAAAGCTTGCTGCTTATTGTCTGATCTTGACCTACTTTCCTGACTATTCTTATTTCCAGCAAATATTTGGTCTTTTGTAAAATTAAATGGTGAACATGAGGTTGATAAAACGTTTATCTGAAGCAAATGAATGGAAGAGCATGCACTATACTCCTGTTTGTATTTGATATAACATGCAAGCTGAAACATAAAAATAAATACAAAGAATGCATAGTTGATGATGTTTTGATACAGAGGAGTCCATTATTGTGCTATCTCCTAAGCACATTAAATTTTCCAATACAAAATAAATCAGAACATTGTAGTTTAAGAGTCTTTTTTTGTTAATTGAAGAAAGATTCATTATGCAGTTTTACTCACAAGAGTACAATAAAGTTGCAGTCCACCTAGGATGTTTTTGAGTAAGTTCCTACCTCCACTTGAAGCATTATTATGGATGCCAGGACACAAAGCGTTCCTGCTTGTAAAGTAGTTCTTAATTTATTATTTGGTTTTATTACCTATTTTCCAATGTTGGCATTAAAACAAATTAGTAATGATGGTGAAATTCACAAAACTAACGCTGTATCCAGCTGGACTACAATGCCTTATAGGGGATGCCTCTGCAGAAAAGGTGTTTGTTTAAATCGCCTAAGTGTTGGAGGGATTTCTTATCATAGAATCACAGAATATCTCAAGTTAGAAGGGACCTATAAGGATCATCGACTCCAACTCCCTGCTCCTGCCAGGACTTCCTGATACTAAATCATATGACTAAGAGTGTGATCCAGATGCTTCTTCAACTCTGACAGGCTTGGTGCCATGACTACTTCCCTGGGGAGCGTGTTCCAGAGATTGACAACTGTCTCAGTAACAAATCTTTTCCTAATGTCCAGTCTGAACCTCCCCTACTGCAGCTTCATTCCATTTCCTCATGTCTAATCACTAATCACCGGACAGAGAGATCAGCACCTTCACCTCTGCTGCCCCCTTGAGGAAGTTGTAGACTGTGACGAGAGCACCCCTCAGCCTTCTGTTCTCCAAGGTGAAGGAGCCACGTGACTTCAGCCACTCCTCATAAGTCTTGCCCTTGAGACCTGTCACCATCTTGACCATCCTCCTCTGGAGACACTGTAATAGTTTGATGTCCTTCTTATATTGAGCCACCCAAAACTGCACACAGAACTCAAGGTGGGGCCACACCAATGTAGTGTCAAGTGGGACAAATCCCTCCCTCAACCAGCTAGCTACGCTGTGCTTGATGCACCTGCGGACATGGTCGGCCCTTTTGGCTACCAGGGCACACTGTTGTATCATATTCAACTTGCCATCAACCCAAACCCTGAGATCTCTTTCCATGGGGCTGCTCTCATTTCACACACAATCCAGTCTACTATGGAGTACCCCCTGGATGCATGAAAGGTCTTTATGAGAATAAATGGAATTCTTACATTTCTCATTTTCTACAAATATTGGTAGGATTAGCAAAACTGAAAATAAGCTTTTCAGATAGAAGAAAAAAAAAGCTTTTTCTTTTTAAAATGTTATTTCATGTCTTAAATGTCAAACACAAATAAAAACATGAACAATTATGTGAAAATGAAGGAAAAGGTTGGAAAACTTATTTTGAGAATTTCAGCATGTAGAATTATGAGTAATTTAAATTCATTTTGGATTGAATTTTCTCTCTACAGTTTATTAAGATTCATCTGGACATTATTTGAGAATTGTGTGAATGTACAAGTGATCTATTGCACAATTTGGGGAATGCCAGCCTCTAATTGAGTTTCTAAACAGAATCTTTAACTAGAGTCAACTTACTTGCTGTGTACCCAAGTCCTAAATAGGGACTGAACTTAACATTTGTGAAGCCATTTCTCAATTACAGACTGTAAAATTTAACACATTAACCATGTAATTGTGCATTAATTAAACACGCTATGAGAAAACAACGACATCTCTTGAGCTCATACTGAACACTGAAGCTTTTAACATCCAGAGTTATATCTATTTCTTTCACAGGTACTCAGGGTGATGATAATACAATTTCTTACATCTTAATTCTATTTAAATAAATGGTGAACTCATATCTTACTACACTGCCTGAAACACTTCATATGAAACTAAAAGAGCAATTAATGTTTTCCATATTAGCAACCTCAGGCATGTAATGATAATGTGCTTCCAGCAACTTAAAGATATGGTCTATAAATAAAGCATGCATTTAATAGGGGCAAAGTAGGCAGCGACACAGCAGCTCTCTCACTTTCTAGCATTAAAAGGGTATTTACCATTTTAGGAATAACATAAGATTAGGCTGAGGAATAACGGAAATGCACTGAAAACCAACCTTTCTCCTATATACAGGAAATTCTGTTGATGAAGGGGTTATGTGTCACCGCAAACAGGGAATGTTGAAGCAATTGGCACAGTAACGTGCCTGAAGGTAGGCAAAAAGTAATTCTTTGTGAAGAAAACCTGTACACCATATAAACATTTCTTTATTGTAAATATTTTTTTTCTCTCTCTGCTTATTACCTGTATTTTTTGGGGTGGAAATAAGGGTTCCAAGTTCTATGAACAGATATTTTAAAGTAAAATAATCTTTAAAATAGATTTCAAAGCACCAATCTATGTCAATAACTTAGAAATATTATACTCAACACGAAAATTTTCTTTTTTTGTCCGATGTAGAAAACCTGAAAATTTGACATTTCTCCTCAGGTTCTTTCATGTTGAGAAACTTATGGGAAAACAAGCAAGCAGACAAAAAAGCATTTTCCCATAAAATCCTCATTTTCAATAATTAAAAAGGTCCCAAAATGTATAGGAAATCCTCAGTCTGATCCTATTCAGTGTTTCACTTATTGGCTCTTGAAAATTTACTTTTCACTTGCTCATAGCTCTGCCCAACATGGTACTCTAATCACCTTCACATATTCTTTATTTGTCATTATAAAACATATCTTTATTGATGTTAACTAATATTTTCTTAGGAAATGGGTTTAAATAGTAACAAATAAACTGTACCAGTTTATGGCCTCATGAAATACTCATGAGGTTACATCTATTCTGAGATTACTAATTAAGTCCAAAACTGAGATGTCTACTAATTAACTTGCTAAATATATCAAGCTACATTCACTTCTCAGACACCTCTATTGATTAGAATATGCAATGGAGATGAATTTCTTCCACCGATTCAGCTTCAAATCCGGAGTAAAAAATATTACTGACATGGATGATTCACTTGATTTCCTTGGTAACATTCAAGTAATGTCTGCTATGTATCCCTGTGGGGGAATTTATCTGCAACAGGTCCTACTGAAGCAATGGAAAGGTGTTTCTATACCAGAAGTCTTAAAAAGACAATGTGTTAGGCTGATTGTTTTTTTATCAATTGATAAGTGAATTGCAGAGAAAATACAGATGTAACCTTCAAATTTCTTATTCACCTAACAAAAGATGAATCCTATGGCAGAAGATGGTTCTAAGATTACAGTCTTGGGTACGCCTCAAAGGACACTAATGGTCCACATTCATGTTCAGGGGACAGTTCTTCTACCCTGCAGTAGAAGGAACCCAACATGGAACCCTCAAGGCTAAAAAAATTTAACAGATCACAATATATCTATTTAAAGAAAAAAGAAGATAAACTTAAATTATAATAAAAAAATACTTCTTAATTAAAAAAAAAACAACGAATATTTATTTTTCTAATTTGTGACAGAAGCAATTTAGGTATTGGATTTTCACATGGGTGTATATAAGGTTTTTAAAAATACATTTAACTGAGGAACTCATTTTCACTATTTTTCCTGGAAAGGGTAGGGGAAACGTGGAAGGAAATGGATGAACATAACACCTTACATCCTTTATTTTGCAATATTTTCTGGAAAAAAAAGACACAAACCATCCAAATGAAATTTAAATATAACTTTTCTTCTTCCACAAAGACAGTCAGTGTTTGTCAACTGCAGTGGGGTGCGAAGGTTTGTGTGAGAAAGACGGAGAAAGATAGACGGACAAGAGACTTGTTTTATCATACACTCGTTGGACCCTTTTTTGTAATGCATTGATCACTAAAGCAGGTCAAGGAATGCGTTATTTATTCGCCTGTTTTCATATGGACTTTTCTAATACTACTGTTGTGATATTTAATTTATTTTTTAAACAAAGACAATCACATTAATGAGTTAATCAGCAGTTAAGACTAAGTTCTGATGTAGTCTTTTTACTTTCTGCTCCCATTTTCGCTCTTCCATAATGCAAGAAATAGAATAAAATGCCATATAATTTTAATTTCATTACCCTCTAAGTTCTGTGTGGGTGGAACATATTGTGTTGTCAGGGGGGAAAAAGATCACAGTTGTTCTCATCAAGAGAATAGCTATATTAAAGTATTTAGGGTAAACAAAGGAAACTTTCCTTTTTGAGGGTATTTTAGAAATGTTATAGACAGTAAAGGAAAATAAGAGACAGAAGAAAGGTGCATCAAAGCCAAACAAACAAACAAATAAATAAATAATTTTTGTTCCCAAAGAGATTATATTTGTGTCCATATGATCCTCTAACATTTATGGTTAGCTATATGTTATTTTCTGAAGATTCATATTCTTTCAGATTAACAGGGAGTTCATGAGTACAGTGTTACTTGTCACACAATATTGCCGTTAGGAATTCTTTGCTCATTGATATTGCTCCTTGGTGAGTAAATTTTGGTACCGTTAATGTAACAGATACCGCAGACTCCTCTACTGGTATTTCAGGCAAAGACAACCAAGTAGTGTTTAATAGTTTTCTGCTCAATATCAGTCTTCATCTTCACTTAGTGGGGGTAAAAAGAAAAAGCATTATCACTGTCAATTCACTTGTATTCACTGTCCCTTTATATTTCAAAGAGTTTTGCAATAAGGTATCCCAGAATGCACAGAGTAATATTTTTGTCAGAATTCACAAAAGCAGCTATAGACATTCTATATGCTGACCAGTTAGAGAGAGTTTGAAAACCCATACCATGCAGAGAAATGCAGGAAATACGCTGTAGCTTATGGGAACATTCTGAGACTAATGTGAGTGAATCAATAGTTGCAGGAACTAACCAATTTATATGGCCAGCTGTGAATGTTTGCCTGCATTTCTCTGAGGTTTCTAGAGTACCTTTGCATGCTTATTTAAATTAAATCTGTCCTACGTTCACATCCTATTTTTAATGAATTGCAAAGTGACAGACTCAAGTTTCAGTTGGCTGCATTCATAGATTCTCCGTGTCACTTTTGGGAAGCCTCATTTCTCTACTTTTAACATAAGGACATTATTTGCTACTCCCATTCTTTACCTTGTCTGGGTGTGTTACAATGGAGGGTTGACTTAGGGCTTTGAAAACAGTTCATACAATAGGGACCTTGTGTCAGTCTAAGTGCTGCTACAATAGAAACAACATGGTGCCTTTCCTGATGTTTATGTTTGACTGGATTTCAGGGGGAGGGCTGGTGTTATATTTCCGTTCCATTTCTGAACTGTTTCATAAAAATCTGCCTTACTTTTGCTCATAATTTTCTATTTCATGCAGTTGGATAGATTCTGATTGGTTCCACAGGCCATAAACATAACACAACACAATGCCCTGGAGAACCCTTTGAGTATACTTTTAATGTTTCGGTCTCTATGGATATAAACCAACTTGCTGGTGTTATCATACTGTCTTTTGATTGTAGCAGAGACTAATTAAGTTAGTTATATAATTATTATTCTAAAGAGTCTCCTTGTATGCCTCATCTGTCTTTATGTTGCTGAAAAAGACATTTTCTTGTCTACATTTTTGCTGCCTGAGCAAATATAAATGTGCTCCTTAGGTCAGCTAACACTGAATACAATTTTTCTAAGTTAATGAGTGCAGAAAAAAAAAAAAAAAGAAGAAAAAAAAAAGTCCTGCCAGAACCTATTTACATATAAACATATCTCCTAGCCCACTCAATAAACCATGTGGATTTCTCAGGGTCTCTTTCATTAACCTGAATGAAACCATTTAAGTCTATACAGAGATAGTACATTTGTATTCTCTCTCACTGCAAACTGTCCTGGGATGGAAGTATATTAATACCCATTCAGAGGCAAGGGCTGGATTCTGCTGGGTTTACTGACGTTTCATATGAGACAGACTCATCTCCACCATCTTTAGATATCACTAAGCCATATAGTTTAAGCTTGTCATTCAAAAAACCTCTTTAGACTTCGAACCAAGAGAGACAAGATGAGTAATGATGTTTATCTGTGTAGCTTGTATAAAGAAACTAATTCAAATAAACCAGTGGAGATGGACAGAGTTAAGGAAAATGAATCTATTTTACTCCATGAATTAAATGCCACCATAAGCATTGGCTCCGTCGTAGCTGTGAATATGGAGTCTTTGATATACAGTGCAATAGAGCAAATGCCTACAGTCTGCTTTGCCAACTTGTCTGTCTCAAAAGAATTCAACAATTCTTTCAGAGAGCTGGAAAATTCTGGGGATTTCTTTGGGAATCATTTTCTGGGAATTTGTGGTGTTTTGCTCTTGCTGGCGAGGGTTGCGTTCTGAACGCTTCTGTAGGCTTTTGTTTTTGACAGCTTTAGAAATTCACTTCTGTTGGTTGTTTCCTGATTAGGAAGTGACCACACCTTTTTTCTTCAACTGACTGAAGATCAGGAAGTATCAAACAGCTATTCAGCTGTGTTTGGAGAGCATTCTATAACTGGAGTACAAGAGGGAGTTCACAGAAGTGCACCAGTGGCTGCAACAAGAAGTCAAGGGGGGCCAGAATCTTTGCTTAAGCCTGTGCAATGAAGGTGGTGATGCACCACTATGCAGTAACCAGCACTAGCTGGAACAACTTCCATGGCACATCAAAAGCCTCTTCCAGGAGAAAGCTTCTGATGGAGACTGCTGCCATGCAGGCTGTCAAGAGTGCTCCTCCCACGAGCTGGACGTGGTGGTGGTTGTGTTTTGGCTGAGGTGCTGAGTTGCCAGGTAAAAAGTGGTAAGTGGACTGTATGCCATCAGGAAGGGTCAAAAGGAGATCAAAAATGTCTTTGCAGAGACCATAAAGAGCCAGGAGTCCAAGCCAATATTTAATGCAAAGGAGGTTAAATACTGGAAGAGGGTTCCAGAGAGCCTGTGGGATCTTTGTCCTTGAAAACATTAAAAATTTAATTGGTCAAAGCCCTGAGCAACCCATTTTATTCACACCTGCTCTGTGCATGTGACTGGATTAAGTGACTTTTCTTAGCCCTTTCAAATCTACAGGCTTTCATGAACGTTGTTCCATTTCTAGTATTTTCATTGTGGAATCAAAGGGGAAGCCATCCATAGACAAAACTAATAAACTTAGACTGATACCAATCAGGCTCAGCCTGTTGCTTTTTTTTGTCAATTAAAAAAAAAAACAACTATTTTTTTCAAATGTCCTTGTTTTCTTACTCTAAGATATTTAAGCAAACAAATTTTCCCTGTATATGTGCTTGCAGATAGCAAACTAATCTAATTCCTGAGAAGCCTTGGAAAACTAGATCTGATCTTTTATAGATGTGCATTCATGCTTGAAGGCTTTTCAAGAGACTGAACACAAACCGGCACGCTGAGAAATAAGAGGAACCCACTATTCTCCTGTCAGACTCCTGATAAAGGAAAAATTAAATCCCTAACGGTTGATCCCTGAGCAGTATCAGCCCACCTTCAGTTGGCAACCCATAGATTCAGTTACAGTTAGTATGAATTGTACCGGGATTGGATGTATTAAAGCTTGAAGTGATCAAACAGAATGGTGATGAGAGCTGTAGAGGTCCTTAGGGAAAGCATGTAAAGAGCTGTAAATCACCCCATACAATGCATGAAAAATATTTAATTAGGGATGGGCACTATTTAATGTAAGAGGGAGGGCAGAATTCCTACAGTCATAACTTAATGAGCTCTACAATGATTCTCCTGAACCCTGCAAGAGAGATCAGACACACAGCTGCACAAGTTTATGACTAGGAAAAGACAACTGAGATTGGCATTCTCTGTTCAGTCAGATATTATCTTTGATGTTTCTTCATTATGTTTCATTGAGGAATATCTGTATCACAGAGAGAAAAACATTTAAAAAAATTTAGTAGATCCTGTCTTATTGTTGTTCTTTTACATCATTTTAAGTTATTAATTCGGAAGTTCAGAATTCTTTTTTTTTTCTCATAACCCCTTCACATCTTCACTCGATTCTATCCAACTGCAACAAGAGGTTGTGAATGTTAACATTCAAAATTAAACAACATAGCAGAGATGACTTTAATGAATTACAGTCTAAAACAGTACTTGATTTTAGAATAGATAGTGAAAGAAGCTGACAGCCCCCCAAAATTAAGAAAAGGCTGTTGGCAAATGATTAACATATGATGCATTGTGAAAACTCACACTGCAGGTCTCTCAATTACAAGAGTGTGTTCTCTGTAAGTTACTTAATTCAAAGAACAGTAATTCACTCTGACTCATGAATTTGGCTCCAATAAAGTGTGCATGTGGAAACACCCATAGAAAGTAAAATATTACTTAAAAAAATTCAAAATATTTGAGGAGGTAACAGTCATTCTGTATATCTATTGTGTATCTTGGATAAGCACATTTTGAACTGGGTAAGGAAAAAAACCTACCTGAACTTATGTGGATGTTACAGAAAAAAAAAATCATATAGCTTAATTAGAAAATATTGCATAGAATCACTACCTTATCAATTGTATTCAGCTTTTTTATAACTGAGTGCATGTGGAATTCTTTAGAACAGATTTAATCTCTATATAGGCCCTGATGTTTTTACAGGGCATAAATGGACTACTATTTCAAGTGCAAATGTCTGTATTTGAAAAGTAACTTTGACGGCTTAAGTTTAAATCACATTAACTACTTAGATTTTGGGTTCTCAATGTGCATCACATTTTTTGATTAAAAAAAGTCAAGCCTTCAAAATAAAAATGATAAAGGATCAGAAATTACCGTGCTTCATTTTAGGTAATATTTCCAAAGCAATAATAAAACACTTTACCAATCAACCAGTTAATGACCAATGTGAGTTGTTATAAGGCATTGGGTGAAGTTGACAGAGCTTAATTTATCTAGCTGGCCATTAACTCATCAATAAAAGGGTTACTACTCAAGAGTGTAAAAATTGTTCATATAAATCTCAGTTATGTTACTATTAAAATACTAAATTAGTTTTCTAAAATAATTTACTTTATCATTATCACAGTGTAATACCAGTAATTTATCATCAACACTTTATTTCTGTCACTATTGGTCCAATAAACAAAAAATTAACCTGATTGCAACCCTAAATGGGGAAGATAATTTTATAATTAGGGATTTGTCTTAACCATACACTCTACAAAACTATTAGCACAAAGAGGTTCAGGACACAGATTTTAATCTACTAGGATGCAGAAGTCAGAAATAGCATACTTCTTACTCTGTACTGTATACAGTCTTCCTAGTAGACATATTTTTGTTACACATGGGTATCTCAAAAGCCAGTCTTAGAGGTCCGTCTAAGGATACTAAAGTCATGTTAAAAATTCTTTTTAGGGAATATGCTACCTATATTTAGCTGTAACAGCTATTTTCACTTGGTAAGCATGGATTTTCAGATGATCACCCAAAGCTATGCAACTTGGCAAAATGTCTATTTTTAAATAGAACCATGACAGTAATGGCATGTAGAAGTAGCCACATCTGTGGCTCTGTGTCCATTATGTTTCTTTGGTAGTTTCGGCCTTCATCTGAAACTCAAAATTAGGTCTTTGGCTAAATATTACCCTGGTTCAAACAAAAACTTACTCAGGGAACATGAATATTCAGTCAAAGTCAAAGGAAGTCGGATCAAATCAGTGCAAGAGTTGCTGTCTGTGTTAGTCATGAAACTGCAACAACGTAAATACTGTTTATCTGAAAATGACTTCTGGTTATCATGCAAAGTGATGATAAATATGTATTATCATAAACCAATTGCCAGCAAAGATCTTTTTCCCTCTTTCTTCGTGTCTTATTGTTTAAAACATACACCTCTTCACTTAATTTTCCTTTTGTTGAAATAAGAGTCTGAAACAAATGGAATGAATATTTATGTAATGAATATGAATGAAAGCATGGGTGGGGAGGAAGGTCTTTAGGCAATTTTAAATGTATCCCAAAATGTGGCTAGTACATCCGTTCCAAATGGACTTAATAAGCACTCAAATACCGTGAAGACTTTAATTAAGAAGCGAGTATTAAAAAAAAAATCAGCTAATTTCCTAATTAAATCAACATGCACTTGTAAATGGGTTGCCAGTAATTTCGTTGCTGGTGTCATTGTGTCTTTTAGGTGTAATGCATAATTTTTAATAGGCAATTACTTGATTCTTCATAACCCAGACATGGTCTTGAATGGTTAATTCAGTAATGCTGTAAAAGTGACACACATTGTCCTCGATGAAAAATGATGACAAAAATAGTACATTAGATCAGAATGTTTCCGAAGATCTGTACAGTTACAAGTTAGTGTAAATCCACAATAATATCAGTGGACTTAGTCATGTTTATTTCACACCTGGTCTGCTAAAACAGAGCTAAAATATTTTAGATTTCAGTTTGATCCTCTGTAATGTATTATCTGAACATTCCTATGTATATTCTCAAAAGAAGATCTCAGGAAGATCATAGAATCACAGAATCATAAAATGGTTTAGGCTGGAAGGGACCTTAAAGATCATTGAGTTCCAACCCCCCTGCCATGGACAGGGACACCTCCCGCTAGACCAGGTTGCTCAAAGCCCCATCCAACCTGGCCTTGAATGCTTCCAGAGATTCCAACTTCTCTTGTCAACCTGTTCCAGTGTCTCACCACCCTCAGAGTGAAAAATAATTACAGTAATTAATTTGGCAGAAAAAGGAAAATTAAAAACAATCTTATTAACCAAACAACTTGGCTAAAGCAGCACAACAAAAAAAGCAATGGAGCTCAAGTCTCTCAGACACCATCTTCACGCAACTGAATGTATTTTTACCGGGGAATCACTCTGCCTTTTAATACACTTAAAAGGAAAATTGTCCAAATAATAAATTTGTCTAGTCCCTTTCGATGTATGACAAGACACAACTCAGTTGACAGATAGGCAAGTTCTCTGTAAATGACGTATGCTTATAGGGAGAACTTCCTTCCAGACTGAAGGTAAAATGGAAGGTTTAGCATCACACATTTCTTCAGATTAGAACATGCAAGCTGTTGATGAGGAGTGGCTTTTCCTGACTTTTGGAACTGTTGTATACTTTCTCCCATGAGATCCCTTCCTTTTGGTATGATCACAACAGCATACTGTTGAAAGTTTTTCATTCTTTTACTTTTACTCCCCTCAAAGATATAGAAGTTTTATAACATCCAGAGACATTTTGTAAACTGATAGAATAAATCAGTCCAGACAGAGACATACTGAAAAATCTAGATTGCTCCTAGTATGTCAATTAGCTCTAAATAAACTGAGTATCACTACAGAGTAGAGTTACTCAGTGTTTCTGAATCAGACTTATACTAGAAGACAAGTACTATAAAAGGTATTGGTCCCAAAAAGTTTTAGCAGTTTCAGGAAACGTAAGAGCTCTGACTTTATTTTTTTTCTCCTTCTTTCCCTTCTTTCTCCTTGTTTAACAAGTGTCTCTTCTTTACCCTTCTGCAAGCTATTACTGTAGAAGTCTTCTCCTCAGCTCTCATCACCTAAAGGAGGCTTCATTGAGCATCCTGCCTCATTGACTTCCTTTTCTCATTTTGAAACCTATTGACTGTTTCTTAATTTCTCTCTCTCTAAGTTATTACCTGTATGACTGAATGCCTTAATTTATTCTCCATATAATGTCTACACACTACTGCTTCCTGTGATTTATGGCATATGTGATCTTCTATTGTTTAACTCCATAAAGCTACTTTGGACTAAAATTCTGTGAAAGATATACTCCCACATGACTAATGAAGTCAGCATGCGCTGCCGACTCTTCATCTTGAAAATACTGACACATGTTTACAGGCATAGTCAGAAATGGAATCTTTAGAACGTTTTCAATGAAGTTTATGACATTGTTAAAACTTTACTGAAATTTCTGCTTATTCTGAAAACAAGGAAAAGAAAAAAAAAATTATTGAACTTCTCCAAACTACAAAGCAGATAAGAACTAGGAAACAATTCTCATTCATTGATCTGGAATTTTGGGGTTCCAGAACAACTGTGTACCTGTCAATCTTGCACTGTAGCAAGTATGTAGGAAATCCAAACAACTGAAAGATTTAGATCAAAGTTTGATTAGGGAGGAGGATTCATAAATTAAAAGTAATCTCTTTCGTCTACACTTTTAGATCCTACAAAGTGCAAAGCATTCTGTTAGAATCATAGAATCACAGAATCTTAGAATGGTTTGGGTTGGAAGGGACCTTAAAAGGTGATCGAGTCCAATCCCCCTGCCATGAGCAGGGACATCTTCAACTAGATGAGGTTGTTCAGAGCCTCGTCCAAACTGACCTCGAATGTTTCCAGGGATGGGGAATCTACCATCTGTCTGGGCAGCCTGTTCCAGTGTTTCACTACCCTTTATGCCTTGTCCTGTTGCAACAGGCCCTACTGAAAAGTTTGTCCCCATCTTTCTTAGAAGCATATTTTAAGAACTGAAAGGGCACAATAAGGTCTCCCCGGAGCCTTCTCTTCTCCAGGCTGAAGAACTCCAATGCTCTCAGCCTCTCCTCATAGCTCAGGTGTTCTACCCCTCTGATCATTTTTGTGTCCCTCCTCTGGACTTGCTCCAACAGGTCCATGTCTTTCCTGTGCTGAGGACTCTAGAGCTGGGCACAGTACTGCAGGTGAGCTCTCACGAGAGCAGAGTAGAGGGTCAGAATCACCTCCTTCCACCTGCTGGCCACACTTCTTTTGATGCAGCCCAGGATACAGTTGGCTTTCTGGGCTGTCAGCACACATTGCTGGCTCATGTCCAGCTTTTCATCCACCAGTATCCCCAGGTCCTTCTCAGCAGGGCTGCTCTCAATTCCTTCATCCCCCAGCCTGTATTGATACTGGGGGTTCCCCCGACCCATATACAGGACCCTGCACTTGACCTTGTTGAACCTTATGAGTTTCACAGGTGCCCACTTCTCAAGCTTGTCCAAGTCCCTCTGGATGGCATCCTGTGCCTCAGGCATGTCAACTACACCACTCAGCTTGGTGTCATCTGCAAACCTGGTGAGGGTGCACTTGATACCACTATGCCATTGATGAAAATATTAAACAGTACTGGTGCCAATACTGATCCCCGAGGGACACTCACTTTGACACTGATGAAAAGTAAGGTTGTTCATTAACTTACAGAATAGGGGCCCAGAAAGACCCATCGTTATTTTTTATTATTATTATTCATTCTTTCTTATCCCCTGCACACACTCCTACAATTTATGCAACTAAAAATAACAACAGCACAGTGGAGATTTATTTTCTGCTTCTTCTAATGTGCACCTGCTTGTAGTTCATCAGCTGCCATTTGCTCAGCAAAAATATAATTACAGTGCTCTAATTTGTATATCAAAAAGGTTCACTACCTTTGGAAAGAAGGGAGTCGAGGGAAAGAAAATGTGATGTTTGCATATTAGAAATGCATAACTTTTTGAAAAGCTAAAAACACATGAA